>CM074281.1:16890134-17490134 GCA_037194245.1 Opsariichthys bidens
CAAGGAGCCAGCCACAGAATGGAGGAGGAGAAGAGGGGACAGTGGAGCAGGAGAGCAGGAGAGCTTGGGAGGGTGGGACGGGAAGGCTCGAGGGGAAAGAAAGAATAAAGGAAGGACCACCGCAGTCTCCCACGAAAGATGCGCACACACATACGCAGCGTGAGCGGAGAGAATGGGTTGAAAAGGGGAAGGTTTGTGTGGGAACAGGGAATCTAGTCTCTACAGCCATGACCCAAGTTGCCATATGATGCGTTTAGTTACTTAAAACATGGTGCGTATGGTTTACATTTACATTTATGCATTTTTAATCTACTTGGTAATGGTTTTTTTGGATTGAAAACAATATCCCTTTTAAGCCATTTCAAAGCAAACATATTGCAGATGTACATAGTATATAAACATTTCTAGATATTAAATACAATTTTAGATAAATATTAAATAGTCAAAAAGATTTTTTTATATATATACCCACACCTACCGTGCTCTCAAATGTAATAATAATAATTATCATCATCAATTTTATATAGTGCCTAAAATGAGCTTATACTTTGCATAAGTAGTTTTAAGATGTCAAATTAAATACACTCCAAGATTTTATTTTCATTACATTTGATCCCTTTTCAACATTTCATCACCAAAGCACTGCCTAAGTCAAGTTAAGGACTCAAGGCAGAAAGACCCACATTGCTATAAAGTAGTCACTGTCATTGCCCAATGAACATAGAGGTGATGCTGTTGGCAGGCTCTCTCAGTACAGGCAGCAGGAGAGCCCTTAACCATCCATCCATCAAGTAGCTTTCAGTTCAGAGTCAGACACTCTGTTTTTCTCTACCCAGACTGACAGAAGCCCAATACCCTGCCTTTTCCCATGTGGAGGAGTAATATAGCAAGCCATTAAGGAAACGCTGCAAGCCACCAATCAAAGCATGGGGTGAGCACACTTGCCGTCCTTTGGTAAAGATGATGTATACTCCCCTTGATCAATGCTGGCAGAGGGAGTAATTAAGCATTTCAACAATTTAGCAGCCACAGTGAGCGAAAAAGCGAGTACTCTTACGCCAGACCTGATGGGGAGGGAGTGTGAAGAGCAAGAGGGCTGTTAAGAAGAGTTACTGACAAAGTAGTGAAAGTGTGAATTTATGTATCGACAGCAAGTCAAGCTCAACTGAATTAAAATGAGTTGCAGTAATTGACCCTCAGCGGCTCAGGTAATTAGTACCAAGAGTAAATTATACCTAAAATATTACTATACATTAAAACACATGAATAAATATAAAATATATTAATTTTAATTAATATATGTTAATACACTCATATGTGTTGTACACAACTGTCCAAGACACATTAAATCAAAATTGACATTAAGTACATTTATAATGTTGCAAAGATTTATATTTAAATGCTGTTATTTTGAATGTTCTATTCATCAAAAAATCGTGAAAAAAATATATCACGGTTTCCACAAAAATAGTAAGCAGTACAACGGTTTTCAACATTAATAGTAACAATGTTTCTTGAGCACCAAATCAGCATATTAGAATGATTTCTGGAGGATCATGTGACACTGAAGAAAAATCTTTATAAATTGCATTATAAAATATAGTAAAATAGAAAACAATTATTTTAAATTACAATGATATTTCACCAAATTATGGTTTACACTATTTTAGATCAAATAAATGCAGCCTTGCATAAGATACTTCTAAAACGCATAAAATAAATAAATAAATAAATTGAGACATTAATCATGTGAAATCTTTGTACAGATGGTCAGATGTCCATCTGTTAAAGCGTAAGATGCTCATTGGATCATCTCAAATCAGACTAGAGAACATGATCATGATCATCAGGTTTTACACAAACTTGCAGTTCAAGTGCTCATTAAAGCAAAAGGGAGACACAAACACCAAGATATTCTAAAATTCTTGTTCATTTTAAAGTCACTGTTTTACTCAAATTTGTATGCTGAAAAAAAATATATATAAAAAAAAAGCTAAACACAAGTATAAATAAAGTTGGGCAGCTCACTAAAACCAACATCATTCCGAGGGGCATGGGTGACGTCTGCCAAATCAACTCCCCCCAAATCCCCCACCTTTTGCTCCTGTCTTGCATGTGCTTTGTCGTCAGCTGCTTAATCCCCTAAAACCACAGTTTAGCGCCTACTTCTCCATCCCCTCCTCAGCCCTGGCCCTAATGTCCTCGCCCGCTCCATTAAACGGCAGAGAAAGGGCCCAGATTAAACAGATAAAGAGAGTGTGAGCTCTGTTTGGATAACACCCTCCCTGCCAGGGCCTTGCAAAACAGGATTACACCCGGCGTGTGTGAGGAAACGAGGAAGAGCTGGCCGGCCAGGGTACCATGTGAGATGGGCACGAAAGAAACGGCATGAAGATCCATCATCACATATGTGGACCATTGGTCAAAGCAGTACAGGTGTGATGTAGGCATCCTAGAAGCATGATGGTTTTTCAAAAGTGATGTTGCTCTTGGCGAGAACTTCTGAGTACATGAATGTTACTCAATTAAGTGCATGTTATTGGCAAGCCTAACACTGTTGCCTTCGACACAATGCATAAAATACATTTACATTCATATAGCACTCCACTTGTGTCCATCTTGGTGCACTTGGTAAACGTTTCATACTCTCCCAGTGAAGATATCAAACAAAAGGCAGTGGCCAAACAAAGTTGGCTTATAGGCAAAACTTACACAAACAAATTTGGTTAATGAGGTTTTTTTTTTTTTTAAAAGAAGACAGCCCTAAACTTAACGATAATTGTTCAAACTAAATGAGAGAATTCAGATTTGGTCTATAGTGTTTGGAGCCTTTCTGGAGATAGTTCAGCATTCAGTGACCTCGACACGGAGGGCGAGCATTCCAGAGCCATGGAGGAACCGGCATTAAATAGCTACACTAAAAGAAAATGGCTCCTTAATAAGGTAAGCCAATTAAGAAGCTGAAAGAGAAAGTAATGTGACATGAATGGGAAATGCCTCAAATTTGGGCCTTACAGAGGCAGTGGGGGGGAGAGAATAAAGGTCTTGTGCTGAATGCGATGAATAAATAGTACAGAAGGGGGACAAAGAACTGACAGTACAGAGAGCATTTAAGAACCACAGACAACTGTGCCATTTCACTCAAAGATGCAAGTACGAGCCAATTTGTTGTGACAAAAAAACTGGTTCAAAATAAACAGACACAACAGCAAGACAATATTCTGAATTTTTAAAGGAGTAGCCCATTTTTAGGCACCCACACTGTAACATTGTAACATTCGTAACATTGTACTCTGTTTTAAGACCCATAAACACTGAGCATTATTACTACTGTGACACAAACAGACAGAGAAAAAGAGAGAGAAAGACTATGGTAAGTATCACCACTACAATTGGTATTACTTAGGGTTTAGGGTTTTAAAGAGACATTTAAAAATCATCTGTACTGCCTTGTTTTGTGGCAAAAATAAATATAAACTAAACATTATATAAAACAAGTAAATAATAATGAATTTACTATAAATGAATTAATTCAATCAATCAAAAAAGCAAGCTGTAATTGATGTTGAATGTAAACGACGTAAAAAAGAAAGAAAGAAACAAACAAAAAAAGCTAAAGAGGCGGTGTCAAGTAATGGGATGTTGGGGAAGAATAGAATGGAATGGAAGCAGAGGTAGGACTGTCACGCTTTGTTTTTCTGCCTGTTGCTTCTGAATGGCAGTAATTAGTTAGCTGGGTGGGGGGAACACAGGGTGGAGAGGGACTACAGCCTCCCACCAGGAGACAGAAGGGAGAGGGGATGTGGGACAGGAGAATAGATGTTCTGAGAGCAACAGAAAAATAAGGGCAGGGGTCATTCCTAAGAAACAGGAGTGACAAAAAATTCAAGCACAATAGCAAGAGTTTGGGGGCTTGGGGGATTGGGGAGGGGTCAAAATGAGAATAAAAAAAAAGAGAGAAAAGAGGGGAGAGAGGAGAACACTGTTGCCTACGCCCCTGATAACTTTAGTCATGGCTAAAAGTTTGCAAACATAAATCTTTTTATTAACAACAACAGACTAAATAGAAAACGTGTTCTTTTCCAAGTTTCTAAAGAGAAACACTAAACAGTAACCTGTCTTTTGTACATTCTGTAGTTTTGAGGCCTGATTTCAATTAAAGGATGTAAATTTCTTTGTTTTATTTCAATTTAGTTTTTAGCTATATGAGAACAAAGAGAAAGAAGTGACACAATAAGCCCAAAACAAGAGCTAATTATGCACAGGCCATAATAATACATGGGTTGCACTTTATTTTACAGTATGTGCACTTTCAATGTATTTAGTGTAATTACCAAGAAAGTACTGAATAATATAAGGAAACTACATGGGTTAAGATTAGGTTTAGGGGTAGCTTCAGGACTAGTACCTAGTTATTACACAGTTATTGTAATTACTACAATATGTATGTAGAATGCACATGCGAAACGGGACTGTAAAATAAAGTGTTACCAAAATTATATATGGATTAACAACACTAAGTGAAAAGCAAAAGGTTAATGTGTCAGCAACACTGAGGCTGCACATAGATCTACAGTAACTCTCTGAATGTCAGAGTTGTGAGGGAAGGGTGTGAAAAACACCCTCACTCTCACAGCCTCTCAACATCCACTGCCAGATGACGCTGAACAGACAAACGCTGCATGGTGATGATGTGTGCTACAGGTGTGTTTCTGTGAAAGCCACGAAGTCTTATCAGAATCGTATGAGATGATGTGTGTACATACGGTCACTTATATACATAATTATTGCTTTAGCCACACAAATGTATGAATGTCATTGTATTGGTTTGATACAAAACATCAAACCAAGTGGCATTTATGTTCAAGAAATAATTCGCGAGCACAAAGTAAAGCATTTTCAAAAACAATTCCATTCAAATTGTTGGGGTCGTTCAAATGTTTGGCAACGTTTTTTTTTTGTTTTTTTTTTACGTTTTAGGGTGCGTTCACACTTGTAGTTCGGTTGGTTTTGTTCGTTTGGTCCGGACCAAAAAAACAAAACAGCGTTCACACTGGTATTTTTAACAGCGAACTTTAAGTTACCGAACCAAATGCATAAGGATACGGTCACAACCTGATTGGTCGGCTTTTATGACGTATATTTCGCGACGGAGCTTCATTCCCGAACATTCAAAACAATGCTGTGTGCTGGATTAAACGTGATCATTTTATGCGTGTACAAATGCTTTATTTTTACCAGCTAAAAACTCATGAAGAGCTCATAAAATGTTAAACAGCACCAGGATTTCCTCTGTTGTATGCAGAAACAAATATTGATGAGGCGCTTTACCTCCTCGTTGCTCCACGTTTGCCCTCGACTCATTTTGGATACACCGATCTTTCCGCTTCGTCAAACCAGCTCATTTGTAGCGTCGCATCTTGAGGCATCACTTCCTGTTTTTGGTTGGTTTACATGTCTTTGGTCCGTGTTGCGTTCATATATCAATCGAACCACACCAGAGTTCGTTTGGAAGCGGACCGAGACCCATCTTTTTAGCGGTCTCGGTCCACTTGTTTGGTGCGCAGCAGGGTTCGGATGGCAGCGTTCACATATGTTCAAACGAACCGCACTAACTGAGCAATCACACCAGGGTTCGTTTTAATCGAACCAAACATGACAAGTGTGAACGCACCCTTAGAAGGAAAACTCTTATGCTCACTTATGCTCATTTCTTATTATTATCAATGTTGAAAACAATCATACGGCTTCATATTTTTGTGTATATCGTAATTCCACTGCAGGAAGTTTCCCTAGGAACTAGGGGAATTTGGGGAGGTACTCTGTGTGTTTTGACCACAGGGACCATGGTGTAAATGAAGTTCTGGGTAAAAATTTCCACCTCAGAAAGTCTTTGCTGGCAAGGTAGTATTTTTTCAAAGTTCAGGAACTTTTGGGGTTGAGACTTGGGCGCTGAACATGCTGATTGGTTCACGCAGCATTTTATCCCAACCACCATTTTTAAAAGTCTGTAGCTGTGCATGCAGTAAGAGTTGTTTGCTATATGAATCAACAATGGAGTTTAAAAAATACGGCAGATGGACCGACGATGAAGTTCAGTCTTTATTAAGCTTATATGCGGAGGACGAAATCCAGCGGGAACTGGAAAGTTGCGTGTAGTCCAACGACACAGGACTAATTTGCCTAATCTTTACAGTACTTTAGACCGCGATGGAAACAGCAACAGTTCTGGTGGGAAAATATCCTGGCGAAAAAAGTTCCTGGGACAAATTGTTCAAGGTAATTTCTATGGAAACGTGGCTTTTGATAAATAGAAAGTTCAAAAGAACAGCATTTATTTTAAATGGAAATCTTCTGTAACAATGTCTTTACAGTCACTTTTGATCAATGTAATCTGTCCTTGCAGAATGAAATTAAGTTTCTGGGTCATATTCAGTTACAGTGATGAATATCTGGTAATAATGCTGAGAAATGAGAAGAAAAGAAAACACCTGGCATAATTTGTCAATTCATTTCCATTTGGATTGATATTTTCTAGTGCAATGACATTCAATGTTAAGTGAGGCCAAATACTTTTTTGAGCAATTGTTATGTGTTGACAGAGTTCAAAATCTTTCAAGGTTCTACACATCTGCAAGTTCTGTCGTTCATTCTGTTGGATGCCCTCAGCTTAGTTGATTACACATTTTAGAGTATTTTACTCCGTGCATCAGATTTTCGTAGATTATTTCATACAATACAAAACAATAAGTAGGAAAAAGATGCCGTGTCGGCACCCACGCATGTATATAGGTGTATAAAGAAAAAAAAAGGAATAGGTTAAGACGGGAGAGAGAAACTCACCTGCTGCAGGTCTGCCAATGAGTAGAGGTGTACGTGCTGTAACAGATATTCTCTTGGAAAGATCCTGCAAAAAAGTAAGAAAAGTACCATTAAAAATAGCATGAAAAGCATATAAATATTACCTCAAGTCATAACTGAACCTGATCATATCTGTAGAAAGATAACTGCAATCGCTTACACACATATACATACAAATCTATTTCAGGGGGAAAGCTAGTATCCCGCCATTCCGCCTGTGTATCCATGACAACGTGGGTCCAAATTGCTTGGAAATAGGGGTTAATTCAATTGAATTAGAAAAAGGCTGTAAAATAGGCATTTAAAAGCACTACCCCTTATTATGGGTGAAGTGGGGCGGCTCTGTCTCTCTCCCTCTATCCATCTGGCTGGCTATTATGGCCCTCTTCACCTCTCTCCTCCCATGAGCCTACACTCGCTCTTTCCCTCTCTCATTCACCCACGCCTGCTCACATTACAAACTCAAGGGTCCACAGAATTATCCAGAAAAGAGGGGAAGGGAAAATCAACAGGCATACTGTGAGGTAGAGAGAAAAAAATATGACGTGCGGTTGCAAGAAGGAAATAAAATGAAAAACTTGGTTGATTTCATCTTTTACTAACTATTTAGTCCATAATATCCTCTGACAACTGACCCAGTGGAACAGACGACTCAGTCTAATGAAATGATCCTCATTGGAGATGCATTCATTCAGACAATCTACTGTTGATGCCACATTACAGCTGACTACTTGAACAGCATTCTGTCTTTTTACCACAAAAGGCTGGAAAATTGGATCTATTAGGTAGTTTGGCACTGGAAACCGGTGCATCTTTACTCCTGCCCACTAATAGTGCCTCCACTCCGCTTCCTCAGTGGCTTGGTTCCATCATTAGCAGCCCGTCAGACAGATGTTGGGAATTAGAGACAGCCTTGCAGACCACAAACACAGCTAGAGACAGGAGAGAGGGAATTTACGGCATTAAGGCATGGGAGGAAATCGTGCTGGGTAGTTTTGAGCTATAATGGGGCATTTAGGAGTGAATTTAGCGATTATATTATGTAGATAGAGTCATATGTGATTTAAAAATAGTTTGTGTTGATGCATGCGTGTCATGATGGGAGAATTGCTGGACATCTCAGTCTTCAGCTTTAGGGATTGTGATGAAGCTTAATTTTTTTCATTCCCTGCCATAATCCCATTGCTGGCTGAAGAGATGCATGGCGGTACTCCAGACAGCCCTATTCACAGCTCATCCCTCAGACCTCATTAGGCCAAGCAATCATTACAGCACTAATCTTAGTCTAAACTGAGGCCTGGAGGCAGGGGGTGGGATGTTTACTAAGCTGAGGATGAAATCTCTTTTCATTTGTTTATGGAAGGCTTAAGGGTCAATAGACAAGAGTTGCAGCAGGTGTCATTAGTACAAATAGAACTGATGACAGCAGCTTTGTTTTGGGGTTGATGTATGGCACGTCAAAATCGATACTTTATCAAGAGCTGAGAGGTTTAAAGAAATATATGCATTAAAAGAACCCGAAGAAAGTGTAAATGTACCAGGTTGTACCGTTCTCAGAGGGGTTTGAGAATTTGTACTTTTTTTAAATTGATTTGCACATTTGTTTGTACATTTTATTCTTTAAACTCATCTGAAAAAGAATGATGCACGATGAGTAGGGTTGGTAAATGAGATCCATTTGGGAAAAAAAAAAAATCTGCAACCAAATCTCATGACAACACCACTACTGAATCTATGGTGCAAAGTGTATAGCACTAACAGTGTAGTTTGACTGTTCAACAAATTGTCTTTTTTTAATGTAAATCAAAATCACGCAAAACCAGCTAAACCAGTGTAGTCTAAACTGATTCCAACAAAAATGACTCGTATGATCTGGTTCTTTTTAGAGAATCAAATACAGCATGATCAAAGTAGGTTGATTCCCAAACGAATGACTCTTATGAACCATTTCTTTTTAGAGATTTAAAAACAGAGTAAACAATACATGAGTTGGTTGTTTACACATACAGCAAACAATCCCTCTATAGCCCCTTTCACAGTGTTGATCCCAGAAATTTGCCATAAAATTACTAGAGTGCCTTCTGTGTGAATGCAAACATGTCCCAGGATTGATTTGAATGAATCAAAATCAAATGATCCCGGAACACATTAGCAGTGTATTTTCCGGAATCTCTGGTTTTGGAGTCTTTTAAGCGCTTTTCACACAGAGTTTTAAAATTTTGAGATAAAGAATTTTCCACTGATGTGTTTACAGATCACTCCTGACAGAATTACAGCCTTGGAGAGATATGAACGCCTAATAAAGGGTCTGGAAACCACAGAGCTCAAAGCTTTACATACCCACAAATCTGATATATCAAGTGAGGTATTACTGAACATCTTAGAAAGGCTGACAAAGGAAAGATATTGCATTGACAAGATTCCATGGTCTAATGCGCTATCTTCTGTATGACGAGATGAAATCCTAACTTAATCCCTGCGGATGTGTTGTTACGCTGACTTGCCTGCCTTTGTCAAGCATGTTCAAGTCAGGACAGTGTTTGAAAAGAAACCTTCATAACTCTGGGTGTTCATTTACCTCTGGTCATGGTGATGGTCTATTTTCTGCTTTCAATATTCTCCAGCATAAATTCATGTCAGCTCATGGGAGAGCTCCATGTCTCAATCTGTTGTCCTTTCTCAGGGTAAATACATACACGTGTTTGCAGTGCTGGCAACCGGGTGATATATGGCTTATTGTCAAACCATATTTAAGTAAACAGGCTTCTTGTAGTTGTTACTCAGAGAATTGTGCTAATTTTAATACTACCAAGTATTTCAAGTGGAAAGACAGCATTCCATGGAATAAAATTATAAAGGTTGGGAACAACACAAGGAATTTTATGTTTCTGGTTTACGATTCTGGTTCCATTAACAATTTGTAGTACTTTTGAGGTAGATATATTTAGAAAAAATAAATGTGACTATTGACAATTGATGAAATAATTTATTTAATAAATCATTTTTAAAAGCAGCATAAACACAATTCAATAATTCAATTCAATTCAAGATATATTGGACAACAACATTAAACAAAAAACGCACTACACAACTGTTCCAAGAAGCCTGAAAAAAATGCATCACAGTTTCAAAAAAATATGAAGCTGACCACCTGTTTTCAATGTAGATAATAAGAAAAATTTCTTAAGCAACAAATTAGCATATTAGAATGATTTCTGAAGGACACTAAAGACTAGAGCAATGGCTGCATATATAAATACAGAAAGATTATAGTTATTTAAAATTGTAAATATTTTACAATGACTGTTTTTATCATTTAAGTTAATTTTTGATCAAATAAATGCAGCCTTGGTGAGCACAAGAGACTTTAAAAAAAAAAAAAAATACAAGAAAATCTAAGAGATGAAACTTATGGTAGTGTATATTTTAGTGCTGCAACAACGTGTCAACGTCATCGATTATGTCGACTACGAAAATACGTCGATGTGCGTGAAATGCGTTGACGCGTCACATTCATCTTGCGTAATGGCGGCTTCTGCTCCTGGGAATGAAGAAAGTTCCATTCTATCACAAAAACCTAGACCATGATTATCAAAAGTATGGGAATACTTAAAAAAGAGGCCAAATAAAATGGTCTTTTGTTCCCTTTGCAGAACCGAAATGGCGTACCACCTATGGAATTGGATCTCTGCGTGAACTGAGTTGAGGAGAAAATCTTCATCTCGCAAATAAGAAAATATTTCGAGAGAACGAAAATCAGGTTTGCATTTCAAAAAAGTTTATTTGGATCTGCGCGGACATTCTCTTTCGCAAGTGCAAGGTTTCAGTTGCTTGCGCTCACTAAGACTCCCTGCATTACAGACAGCGCAAAAGGAAAAATACATGGTTCAGGAGACGTTTGTTCAATGGCTTGAACACTATCAAAGTTTCTTTTAAGACTGTATAGAAAGTCTTTGACACTCTTCATTTTAAAGTTTAAATGTCTACCACTGGACAAGCACACATAAGTGGCTTATTTTTAATCAAAATCAAATCGTATTATTACATAATGGCGTGTCCCATTGTTTCTACACCACAATTAACTTAACTTAGTTCTAACTTCTTACGTAAAAAAATATCACTGGATTAATAAAAAAAACTACTACTACTATACAATGCCCTAATTTAAGTCTCACAAGTCCTAAGCACAAGGTGTACTGTATGTGTTTGATTCACCAAAAGAACGGGTTTATTGGAGTCATTATTTCAGAATCTAATGAACTACACTGGCTGTCCTGTGTCCTTTTGATTCACTTAGAAAGAAGAATATGCTCAAGAATCAGACTATACCTATCACACTGTATGCTTATGATTCACTAAAAAGATCTGACTCATAATAGTATGTTTCACACTAGATCCAGTAGCGGTGGAGCAGTGCCCCTGAATACTGGAGCAACTGGTTCTCATTTCCCAAGCCTAGACATGAGGGAAAACTAATGAAAGGTAAAAACTAAGGTAGTAAGCGTGTGTGTGGATGCCCCTGCAGTTCAGTGAGGTGCATTAGATCAGACTCAACGGTGTGGACTGTGACAGCTCTCCCCTCTCTCTCCGTGACTTAGTGTAAACACTTGTGGGTCTCTTCAGAACCAGTGATGAGCGTCCTGGCCGGGCGATGAATGGCTAAGGTAATATTTTAGCGCCACCGCCCTCATTAATCCTACACTGTTTGGAAAAGCGAAGCATTAGCCTGATGCCTGCTAATAGCCTGGCCATAAACACTAGCCCTCCAGAGCTGCCTCCTGCCAGGGTCACCGCTGCTGCACCCCGTAAACACAGCGGCCAGATAAAGTCACCTCTCAGTAGGCAGCTGGGACCGCTCCAAGGAGATGAACCTCGGAGAGGATATTCAGTTCAAGCTGAGGTTCCCTTTGCAAGAGCCCTCACGTCTGCACTTCAAACGGCCATCCTGTTTCTACGTCACCATGGAGTTCAAAGGAGCCAATACATAGGAAAGGGTACTGGCCCATTCAATAATTCAGTGATTCAAAACAACAAACAGTGTTCTGAATGTGTAGCTAAGAGTGCATTAGCAACACCATTAAGTCAACATCTGAAGTTTTTTTATTTATTTATTTTGGGCATTTTTGTTATGCCATTCTTGATTTCAATAGGAAAAAAAGAATAAGATGGAAATTGGTTCACCACAAAAAGAGCTCAATGTCAATATGAGGATATGTTTCATGGGTCCTGGGAGAAATAAACAGTTTCCTCTTAAAGGGATAGTTCACACAAAAATGAAACTTTGGTGATCATTTACACATCATGATGTTCTAAACATGCCTTTCTTCTGTGGAACGCAAAAGAAGATATTTTGAAGAATGGCTAAGTGTTTCATATATTACATATAACAATAAACACAGTGATTCATGCTTAAAACCACACAAGAGTAAATGACACAAAATTTACAGTAGATTTTTGGGTGAAGCAACTAAACCTCCATTTAACCCTAAATTCAGTAAACAGATGTTTTTTTTTCTCATGATTAACTTAATATAAAATGAGCTTTGTTGGGAGAAAAGCTTTCCATTATGTGATATTTCATCACAGAAATGAACATGCTTTCGTCTCCCATGGTGTGAATGCTTAAGGCCTCTTAACACAATCTCATGGTCTCCACACTGACCCTGGTAAGAGCAAAAAGCATTCATCACATAGACAAGCCTTTTAGTGCCGAAACCTTTGCATAAACACAGCTCCTTCACATTCCTGCTGAACATGGCCATTAGGAATCAACTAAACATCTGCTTATTCCCAACAATCAAATAAATTCCTTGAAATGGCATTAAATTCATACTTTGTCAGTGTTGACATGAAATACATATGTGACTAAGCTCTACTGTACACATGGGCAGGGCAACAAACCAGATGCGACCAGCAGCAGTCAACCATTATGCGCCTTGCAAGACTCAACAAATATATAATCACAGTAATCTAGCCTACACCAAATGCATAATGAAGATGTTAGTATCATGAAAAAGGTTTAACTATTACAAGTAGGCTTTTATTATTCAAACACAGGGTAAGTTTAGTTTGAAACGAAGTAAGTTGCTCCACAATTTTTACTCCCCATCTGATAAATCTCTCTCAAACACAGAACGAAAAAGCTTCATGTCTATCCCTGAAAACCTAAATCAAACACTGTTATCAGAATCACTGGACTACTACAACCAGGAAATATTTATACACTCAAGCACTGATATCAATGAAGTATTTATGAACTTAAGCTTATCTTATAAACTTTATAACTCAACCAACTGTTTTGATGTCACTAACAACAATATAATATCTTGCGTTGGTTCTTAACAAGAAAACACACATTTAGAAGTATAGATGAAACAATATGTTACAGTCACTTCAGTGAGTTTTGCTCTTGCTCCATGGTCATGTGTTTTTTATTTAAAAATTAGTCACAATAATTAGCCTTTGCACATTTCATGACATTTGTATATGATTCAACTTTTATAACGCCTTTTTCAATAGGCAAGAGCCAATTTGAGATCGGTTTCACTAATTCCACGGATCATGCATCACTGAACCTGTCTTTTTTTTTTTTTTTTTAAACAGAAGTTGTGCACCATTAAACTCTCACCTTGAAACTTTCCCAGACAAACTACAAGAAATAATTTATTTGAAAAACTCCAGCAAATTAATGTTTGTTTAAAGGAAACTAAGAATCAATACAACAGTTGTGGTCAACCAATATCAACAAGGTCAACAAAAAAAAAACTAAAACTAAACAAGCTTATTATATATTATAACAAGTGTATTTATACATCACATTTCATACATAATGGTAATTCAAAGTGTGTTACTATTTCTGTTATTAAAATAATCATAAGAATAAGAAATAGAAATTGATTTAAGTATAATTAATATAATATAATATAAATCATGCATTTAATTTCAGCAATTGTCAATACATGACTCCAACAATCATTAAATTATGTAATATCAGTAGTCACATTGGCAACTGAAACATCCTTATTGGTTGACCACTATAGATACAAAAAATTTCCTTTATTGGCATTGACGGTTCCAGAAACAACCTTTAATATTCATGGATGGAACATTTATTTTTAAGAGTGCACTGCAGTAACTGTCATTTTCAATTATCTGCTAGTTCGGTACCCACAGCGGTTATAGGATTAGTACACTTCAGATAATTTACTGACCCCCATTTCATATAAGTCTTTCTTTCTTCAGTCAAATTAAGGTTTCTGAGGAAAACATTCCAGGATTTTTCTCCATACAGTGGACTTCCCTGGGGTACAGCAGGTTGAAGGTCCAAATTGCAGTTTCAATGCACCTTCAACAAGCCCATCTGAAGAATAAGGATCTTATCTAGCAAAATGATCAGTCATTTTCCAAAAAAAAAAATACTATATATACACTTTTTAACGACAAATGTACCTATATGGAGAAAAATCCTGGAATGTTTTCCTCAAAACCCTTATTTTCTTTTCGACTGAAGAAAGGAAGATAAACATCATGGATGACATGGGGGTAATCCTTTAATAAAGAAAAAGGGGGCTGGTAAACAACAACAACAAAAAAGATGGTCTATATATGTTATCAAAATATACCATTTTGTCATTTTTAATCTATTTTGGTCTTACTTTTCCTATCTTCCTTCTACCTGCTCTAAGTCATGTCTTACCTGCGGCGGAGGTCTTCTGCCACTGTGGCCCGGCAGCTGAAGAGGTAGGCCCTGAGAGACTGGAGCTGCTGTCTCAGTTTGAGAACGGCCGCCAACGTCTCGCAATGCTCATACAGACACGGGTTCAACTGCTGGACGTCTAACAATGGCTCCTCATAAACAAACTCCAGAAACTCCTTCGCTTGTTTCGACACCTGAACCACAATGTCAACAATGTTGTTGTTAATGGTAATCACTTTTATCTTTTGTTGGATGTCTTGAGTTTGGCTTGTTTTGTTGGTTGATGGAAAAGCTGATCTCTAAACTCAAATGCTCCAAGGAAACTTAACAGAATTATTAATGATACTGAAGATATGGATTGGGTTAATAGATTTGTACACATACCTTGTGTTTATTAGTGTCCCAATTGTGCAGTAGGCGAGCAGGTATGAGGAAGAGGTTGTCCTGGTGACAACTTGGGCAGTAGTACCAACCGCTATAAGAGCAAACTTTTGCTTTGCCCCGTGACAAACCCACTGGCCTCTGACATCCTGAAAGGAAAAACAAAGCAACAATAAAAAGGAGGAACCTCAAAAAACTCACAAATCAAACCTGGGGATGGGAGAGATTAAGTCTGAGTTAATGACAATGTTAATGACTACCTAATCTACTGATGAGGGCATGACCCAGTTAAAATCTGACAATCATTAGTGGAACTTGATCAATCCGTTTGGTTAACGTGTTGATATGCCAAGGTTTACGACTCAACCCTGGTCAAACACAGATAAATATTACAGATGATCCAGACGTTTCAAAAGTTTATACTACACAAAAGCCAGCGATTGAGTCAATGATTAAAAAAAAACAAAAATACAAAGGTGGCTTTACCTGTCCAGATACAACAGAAAGAATCCAAATGCTTCTTAATACTGAACAGGCACAAATACAGAACACATTTAATATGAGATATCTCCTGAAAGTGCCTTGCTTTGTCTTTTAAAGGTCTTGTTCCAGTTGTCTTCAAACAGTTCAGGCGGCACTCTACCAAAGGGCTTCTCCCGAAGGAACCAAAACAGGTGATTGTGAACATGGCAGGTGTCCCTTATCCAAACCATCTGGGAGAACCAGAGCTGGGACAGTCTGGACGTTCAAAGAATAAAAAGAATGAAAGGAACAGGCACAGACGGATATGGACTTGTACAATCTTTTCGGTGGAGCGTAGCATCAGTTATACACTTCATAGGGAGAAGAAGAAATGGACAAGATGGGTGGTAGGATAGAGAGGACAAAAACAAGTCCGAAAACAAGTCTCCAAAAGAGGAAGGCAGAAAGTTATCGCCACAAAATATCTGTAGAGGGAGACACTGATTACAGTGTTTACAGGCAATGCTGTGGGTCTATTTTTGAAGCATTGTTATCTGACTGAAAAGGACCAAGCTGAAAACAGTGATGAAGTACATGCATCTTTGACTGTAAGCAGAATTACATCATTTACAATCTAAAGAGTCAGTTCACCCATAAATGGAAATTCTGTTATTTACTCAGCCTCATGTTATTACAATCCTATAATATGTTCATTCCATGGTGGAGTTCAACAGGAGAGGCTTAGAAGAACATTCATACTGCTACTTACATTAAAATAACAGTAAAAGGGGTACACATGGGGAACGGTAATATGTATACTAGCATATAAATAATATGATGATGACATTAACATTATCATGCCACTTAAACATTGTTGCCCTACACTAGGAAATTTAAAGAGAACTATGTT
This sequence comes from Opsariichthys bidens, assembly GCA_037194245.1. Lineage (NCBI taxonomy): Eukaryota > Metazoa > Chordata > Actinopteri > Cypriniformes > Xenocyprididae > Opsariichthys > Opsariichthys bidens. The sequence continues at coordinate 16,906,445 of CM074281.1, forward strand.
AGCTGTTTTTGATGCATAATAAAACAAAAAATTATTTAGAAAAAAATATATGAAATGTGAAATGTTATGCTGTGACTCTTGACTTGTACAATACGCTGCCAAGAAATACAGCCATACTGGACCAAGAAAAGAAAATTCACTCTATTCCATTTCCAAACCAATACGTAATGGGTTGTTCTAGCTGAGGTTAGGCGCTAGCATCATGCGCTGCACTGTGCTGCCAATGTAAACTTGAGGTTTTTAGGGGCAGGGACCCCAGACTATAAAAAGTCAGAGGTGGTGTCCCCCATGCCACAGCTGATGGACGCCTGATATTTGGACTGAACCACAGACCAAGCAGCAGGGTGTCGTGTGTCAGAGCTGCCTTGTAATCAGCATACATGCAGAGAGTAAACCCACAAATACCGCCCTTTTCCATAAATAGCACATCGCTGTATAGCACTCATACTACAGAGACTGTTATTAAGAGAGAGCAAAAAGGAAAACAAAAATTGTGCAAAAATTAAAGGAGAAACAGTGACTCAAAACTTGACGACAATGTTTGTATGCATTACACCGGGTTCCAAAGCATTTTTTCTGTATAACCTCATTGAAGAATCAGTAGCTAACAGCTCACATCACATTCTGTGGAATAAACAAGAATATATGGATAATGTGTAAATTCGAGCTATAGTATTCGTCCGTCTGTCCAATTATACATTACACAATGCATAATATTTAATTTATTAAAAAAAAAAAATTAAACACAAAACATGCATCAGCCAATTCTAGTGTGACTGAAGTGAATAGATGCTGGTCGAAGCAAAGCTATAATCTAGGTCTGTTAGCCCAACTCTGCAAATATTACTTTGTCAGTTTTTTTACGCGTAAGCTAGGGTATGCATAAAGAGTGAGTGATGCTAATTTGGTCAGAATAGTACACACATCAGATTTTTCTAACGTACAATTTGCTTACACATACGCTTTGAGTCCTTGTTCAGTGTATATAGCGCAGACCCTGAACAAGTACTTTCTAGTGTGTGTGTGTGTCAAGCACCTGTTTTCGTACACGGAATTAAATGGAGTCTACTTGTGCGTTTGGCTGTACACATACGCCAAGTGTTAGCAATCAAAACTACAGTTACTTTGGGCTACTTTTGGACATTTTAAAAAGACAAATTATTGCTTTAGACATACTGAAATTGAACTTTTATTGCAAATACATGCCTTAATTGCACGTAAACATAGTGCCAAAACAATTACATGTCTGGAAGAGCTACATTTGACCAAGATGATGATGCTTTTTAGCAAAATGTCTGATCCATTTCCACCAAAGCCTGTAGGCCTAAAGAGATTCTGAACAGTCGCCAGAGAGCATGTCACTTCTGAGAAGGAGTTGGCCGCTTGGAAACCGCAGGCTCTGTGTATTGTGAACATCACAGTCGGTGCCAGAAAGCACAGCCCCACGCATGAGTTCCCACATACATTCAAACACACAAGGTGCAAATTTACACAGCACAGCCAGACAGAAAAGCCAAAATACCCCCAAATACACCACTGAGAGTTCAGTGAAGTCTGTGGACATCAACAACAAAAATTAGGGCCAATTGAAGAATCCGATACATTCTAGCAGGCTGGAACTTTATCCTTGAAGTTTGCCCACATGTGCCGCTCATTCAATTCCATGAACTGAATACAGTTCTCAACATTTCCCGATCTCATAGACAAGCATAAGTGGAGGGGAACGGCAAGTTCCATGCACAAAAAAGTGGGGCCAACCTGAGACTGTGGGAAAGACAGGGAAGCAATGCCAAACAAGAGGCGTTTGATGTGTTCAATCCACGACGGTCCACAAGATTCCCCTTTCATTTTCAGCAGCTCCCTGTTGTCCTAAAATGACAACTATCAGCAGGGAAAAGAGAGGTGAAGTGGGGTGCTCTGAGGTCCCACTTGCACAATGGTTTTGTAGTGGAAAAAACGTGACAGATCTGGAGAAGGTGTTCGGTCCTTCAGTGCAAAAAAAGCCGTTTTCTTGCAGCAAAGGCGGTGACTCGCGCCACTTTCAAGCAGCCCGCCTAGTCCCATGGGACAAGAACCCCAGGGTGGGGCTTTGTGGCTCCATAAGTGTGAAAGAAGACAAGGCCCCAGCTTTGATGTCCCTATTCAAGCTGACATCCACTTCAAAAAAAAAAGAAAAAAAAAGATGGCATAAGGTTGTGCGTGCGTAAGTGTGCTCACACATGTTTGCTTGAGACAGATGCACTGCCCATCTTTTTGATGTAAACAGCAGTCCTTTGGACCCCATTCTCTTCACCTGGCCCTGCACTCCTCTTTTCCCACCTACAGCTGGATCTTCCCATTTGATCTGCTGTCCTTGTACGTTCTACAGGATACTTTAGTGGAAGTGTGTGGAAAAAAAACCCCAAGCTGTGTTCAAGTAAACTATGTGATTTGGCTTGAGAAAAAGAATGAGAGAGAGTGTGTGTGTGTGTGTGTGTACGCTTGACAGAGGAAGGTAAGAGGACTGGTCTCTTCTTCTGCTTTAAATGGATGACATGCATGACCCTCTTAAAGTCTTGTTATTCTGTCTGCCTATTGATTTGAATAGAATTTGCTCACTGAGTGTTGATCAGAAGTGTTTTGATGGGAGTCGAGCTAGAGTGAACTGGACAACCGGGGTTGGTCGCTGACACTCACAATGCTATATTATACATACACAAACACTACCATTCAAAAGTATGAGGTCAGTGAGATTGTTTTTTTTCTGAAGAATCAAGTGATCCTGAAGACTGGAGTAAGGGCTGATGAAAATTCTTTGCTGAAAAGAATGCCATGACAGGAATAAAATGCATGAAATATATTAAAAATTGAAAAGAGTAAGAATTTCAGATTTCACGATGCACTGCAATCATGAAAGAATAGTCATCAGTATTCATACTATAAGAGAAAATTTTTTCACCTCGGGTCAACTACTAATTAGACATCTAGCACGAATGCTCTTCCTTCTTCTGGGTAAGGAAGAACCAAAATCTCAACAGAAACAGCAGATGGTATAAGTTTAAAATATATTCAAATGAATGCAGGGATTTCGTTCATCTTCGGAACACAAATGAATATATTTTTGATGAAATCTGACAGCTTTCTGTCCCTCCACTTACAGCTACAAAACTGACACTTTGACGCTTCAAAAAGTTCATTACAAGATCGTAAAACTAATCCATATGAACCGAGTGGTTTAGTTCAAATTTTCACATGATCGCTTAATCTGATGAACAAGGCTTTTATTTACATGTAAACATTCATCAAGTCACACATCAGTTGTGGTAAATGGAAGCTCAAGCATGTTTGCTTGACGTGCAAGAACCGATGAGGTTCTCGGTTTTACAAAGCACGTTTGAACTTCCGCAAGAGGTTGGTTCTCACACGTCAATCAGGTTTGTTGAACTTCTGTTTATGTTCTCTGATCAATGTTTATATGTGAATAAAAGCCTAAATTAATTCATCATATAAAGTGATCGAGTCTTCAGAAAATTTGGACTAAACCTCTCAATTCATATGGTTCATTTTTATGATCTCCGTATAAACTTTTTTAAGCGTCAAAGTGTCAGTTGTATAGCCGTCTATGGAAGGATAGCAGGCTCTTAGATTTCATCAATGAGATTTGTGTTCTGAAGTCTTATGTAATATAGTGTTCATAAAGCAAAGAAAAAGAAGGTGTCAGCACCTGTTCGAGGGAATAAAATAAAAAGAAAAGGGTAAAAAAAATAAGTCATAAGTGTCATTTTTTGTGTGACAAAAATATACTTACAAAAAAGACAAAAAACAAAGAGAGAGAGAGAGAGAGAGAGTGAGAAACTGAGAGAGAGGCTGTTGAGTGCAGGGATGTACCCAGCTGTTCTGTTCTTTTTAGGCCGACATGTCCCATTCAAAAAAATCTCTTTCGTGGCCCCGAATCAAACAATTAGCTTCCGCACAGATCGCAGCATCCACGGAGCCTTTGATTCTAAAAGGGGATTTTTTTCCGCTTTACATGGGCCAATTATCGTCAGGTGCCTGCTGTCCTTGTTCAGTGAGGCTTTCAAATATCCTGCATTAAAAGCTGGTTGTTACAACCACAGAGGAAAGCATTTCATTCATACCCACTTCAAGGGTGGAAATTTCACACCAATAAAAGAAATTGATAGACAGAGCCTGACATACTACAAAATGATATAACTGTGCCAAGATATCTACCTGGCCTTTAAGGCCACCATAGCAAAGCCACAGACATCAACACAATCAAACAGTATTTGGAATGAACAGATGACGCTCAAATTAAAGACCAGGGTTGGTTTTGTATAGAGGTTTCTTGCTTGTTTGAACGATCATATCATGTGGCATATGTTGAAAAATGAGGCATTTGGAAATTTAAACAATTCTTTAGTTAGTGGAACATCTATTTCTTTGAGGGTTGAGTGAACTTGCAGAATCATTTGAGTCATGGAGAAAGGCTGCAGTTCATACAGTCATGGCCTTTTTGAGAGGCAAATATCAAAGTTAAGGAGTCGATATGAGCTGGCAGCCTTAGACCTGTGATGTCAGATTCAGATCTGAGAATACAGAAAATGTGACATCGCAAAAAGAGCAAAATAATTATGATTTTACCCCCGTTTACAATTGATATTAACATTTGTCACAAGTAATACGACCACAAGTGGACAGCTGAGACACAATACTTGTTATGCTTGGTGTGTACAAGCATATCAAAAATGTCTCGAGACCACTTGTTATCAGATTTCATTGAGAAGGATGTTTCTAATTTCATGACTATATTCAAAATTTATCAGCATGGACCGGATGTCACACTCAATAATTTAAGAAATTGATGACTCAATGAATAAAAAAAGGCTAAAAAAAAAAAAAGATACATCAGTGAAGCAATCACTTAACGACAAAAATAATAACAAAAAAAAACAGATAAATGAGCAAATTTAAAATACAATATTTAATGTCAAATATTAAATGTTCAATAAATATATACGCACATTTTTGGAATATTAAACAGTTCATTAAATGTTCATTAATTACCAATATAATTTTTTTTTAAAAAATATATAAAAAAATATTTTGATTTGTGACATGTACAAAGTGATTTGTCGATTGATTTTTCTATTTTATTAATAGAAATCTTATCAATTCACTTATTGATCTTTTAATTGATTTACCACATTTGGGCCCCCAATGAAGGAAAATTATAATCAACACTAATTATGCAGATACAAATGAATGCGTAATTGACAATGAACCAAACCCAAATTATTATAATATTACAAAATGTTAAGTGCATTATAGAGAGGTGGTCACCTGCACATCGGAAGCTCTGAGCAGTGAGACCTTTTTCGACAGCCAGGCAGGTAAGGATGCTGAGAAAGCTAGTGGTGACGGACTGTCGTTTAGCTCTCTGGGCTTCCCTGTGCCGTCGCTCCCTGGCTGGCTTACTCCTCATCAGCACTCCACTGGGGACTTGATTATTCTCCCAATGTGGCCGCTGAGCCGTGACTGCTGTTCTTAGGGCCTCCACCCAGTCTTGGGTTTTGGACTCACTCTCTGCCCGCAAGCACAGCACATCATCAGGGAAGACGGCCTGGAAGCGGGAGCTGGTGCCTCCGTCTTCATCATCCCGCTGCACAGCCAAACAGCAAGCCAGCCGGTACCGCAGCACCGGCTCCGACACCGGACCTCTTCCCTCGGTTGGGAAGGCTTGCAGCTCGGTGCGGCTTAATACAAACGTAAAGGCCCTCCAGTTGTTGAGGTCAGTGAGTTGGTGCAGAAGGCCAGCCTTAAGAACATCGGCACAGTGCTGGGTGAACAGTGGTAGGGCCGTGGGACGTACCAGCGGTCGAGGAGCTGGCACAGTTGCCGCGTCTGGATCGGGTTCGTGGGGGGTAGGAGAGCTGGCACGAGCCGGCTCCCCTTTGCGATGGGCTGGACGAGCGGCCAAGACGCGTTCCCAGAGCAGTCTACGCCACTCCAGTGCCTCCCACTGGCACGGTGCACGCAACTGCACACGGGTGCTGTTAAAGAAGACGGCCTGCAGCACACGTCCATCCTGTGGCTGAGGAGCACTCACCCCTTGGCAGTGGGACAGCGAGAGGGCGGCGCATAGCTGCTGGTTGCCGCTGCTGTCCAGGCTGTAGAGACGCAGCTCACAGGGCGTAAGCTCCACATGACAGGCGGTCCAACGTCCCCACGGACCCTCTCTCTGCTCTAGCGTTGCCTGCTTAACCAGGCTTGGGCTGCTCTCCTTATGTGCTGGAAAAGAAAAGTCAGAAAGAAGACCTTTAATGCAAAAACTATTGACTAAAAATATCTCCAAATAACAATAAAATTTAATATGAAAATTAGATCTTTGGCTGCACCGTATCATGCCAATGGACAAACAACTTGTGGATGAAATACTTTCTGTTGACTTGCACAAGGCAAACAAGACTTTTGATTTTGACTTTTTGATTGTTTTATAACAATAAAGTACATAATTAAAGTAACTAATTAAACTTACTGATTTCTTTTTCCTTTTCTTGAAGGAGGGAATGCCAACATTACTTTAACTAGAAACATTTTTCAGAGGACTTATAAAACCCCCAAAATGGCTTATAATTGTATTTCCCAGAAGACTAAAAAATGAGAAATAAATGAAAAACGTATTTAAAAAAAAAAAAAAAAAAAAAAAAAAGAATTTGAGGATTACATTTCTAACCCTTCAGCAAAAGAGCTATTTGTTTTTAGTCAATTCACTAAAAAAATACCATGTCATTTTTACTGAAGCTGTGTGAGAAAATCATAAAATTAAAAGCAGGAATGTGAAACACCTAAGTAACTAACTCTTGTCCTGTCTGAAAAGGGCTATATAGTAATAATGAATTTATTTTACATTTTAAATGCCCATTACGCTGTCACTGGTACTTCCAACAGTAGAACCAGCGCCCCTCCTCTCTCATGTTACACTGGGCCCTGCGTGAGAGATGTTCACATCATCCATGATGGATGCTATTATGCAACGTGATAGCAGTCTATCCAGCCACCGCAAAGCAGGAAGAACCATTATTGTGTGTTGGGCTGCTGTGCAAACAAAACGGCAAAGAGTGACCCCTAATCTTTGGCACTCCTTTTCAGTTCTTCCTTTTTCTCTCTATTTCTTTCACATACTCCCTCCTTTATCTCCTTTCCTCTCTTGGTCCACAACACCCCTCATCCTTACACTTCCTTGGCTGGAAACTGCCCATTTTCCTCTCAACCCTCGGGAACCTGCTGTGTGCCCCGGACTTCTGGGCCTGGCCAGACACAGAAACAGACAGAGGCCAAGAGGAGGGTAAATTAAAAGCAAATGCCAGTGTATTGTGTAAGTCTTATCTCTAATGTACCAGTCAAAACTGCACCTTCCATAACATCTGTAACTTAAAACAGACAGTCCCCTCCCACTTTCTGCTGATAAACTGTGAGCTCTGAAGGTTGGGTTACTTTGAGTAGCCACCAAAAGCTGCGACAGCTGACATGCTTTGGCCCTATGGAGCGCTGTTATGGATGTTTGGGGGACTCCTTGCACTCTGAGGTCTTCAACGGTACATAGTTTGCAGCTATGGAAAGAGTCACTACTAATTTCACGGCAGAGAGGACGTGAGGCGTGCTGACATGACCCAATTAGCGAGCTGGTGCAAGGCCAGTCAGCCTGCAGAGCCTGAACATTTACAAAACCGCTCCCTCTGCAAGTTACTAAAAAAGCTATTTGAAAGAGACTAGCTCATAAAACCAGTACTAGTGATGCTACCGCTCACAGATGGGCATGAGGGAAACAAATTCTTAGCAGGAAAGGGGAAAAAAGCAGACAGACATACAGACAGAATGGAACAGAAAGTATCTGAGTGAATCCCAAAGTAATCTGTACCATTTACATTGCAAGAAGAAAAGATACATTTCAAATAAATTCTGTTGTTGGGAACTTTATATTAATCAAAAGTGTTCAACATTGATAATAATATATGTTTCTCAGCAGATTTCTGAGGGATTATGTGATACTGAAGACTTGAATAATGGCAGCTGGAAATGTAGCCTTAGCATCACAGAAATAAACAAATAAAAAAATTTGAAATGTATTAAAATATAAAACAGCTATAAATTGTAATAATATTTCACAATATTACAGTCTGTGAAAGTAACACATTAACTCAAAATAAATAGTACACCTACATGGCAATGGGTTCATTCGGTTTAGCTTGACATAACAGACCAAAACAATCAAGCGACCTTGATTGACTTCCTAACCGTTTACCCAGAACCCCTGCAATTTGCTTCAGACTGTGATTGCAGCATAAATCCAATTTTAGATCTGTACAACTGTATTCATCTAACAATAAAATTGTACTGCTTGAGGTTCAATAAACATGCAAATGAGTAGGCACGACTCGATTTAGACCTGCTGTAATCAAACATAGAAAACGCAACCCTCATGAAAGAGTCACCTCATAACATCAGTATAAACACATCTGAAATGTTGGGAGTATAATCTCTGTCCACTTAGCAGCACTTCAATTAAATACAACTAGTAAGTTCTGTTGCACTGACCCTCAAGAGTCCAAAATGAAATAAAATACAAATCTGGCCTATATTAACAATCGACTGTTTAGCGTCGTAAGACGTAATGTTTTTGAAGTCTTTTATGCTCACCAAGGTTGCATTTTTATTCAATAAAACCTACAGTAAAACAGAAATATTGTGAAATATTATTGCAATTTAAAATAACGGTTTCTTTTTAATACATTTTCAAATGTAATTTATTCTTGTGATGGGAAAGCTGAATTTTCAGCATCATCACGCCAGTCTTCAGTGTCACATGATCCTCCAGACAGCATTTCAATATGCTGATTTGGTGCATATAGAATAAATTTCTTTCTTTTCTTTTTTTTTTTTTTTTTTTTTTTTTTTAATCAGCATTGAAACCTTAGTGCTGCTTACATTTTTTGTGGAAACCATGATGCCTTTAAAAAAAAAAAAAAAAATCAGGATTCTTTGATGAATAGAAAGAATAGAAATAGAAAGTTCAAAGGAACAGCATTTATTTGAAAAATAATTTCTGCGACATTATAAATGTATTTAGTTTACGGTCATTTTTGATCAATCCTTCCTGAGTAAAAGTATTCATTTCTCTAAAAAAAAAAAATATATATATATATATATATATATATATATAATCTGTATTCAAACTTTTCAATAGTAATGTAATTTTAAAAATGTAAAATGTGTTTAAAAGGTGTTTAGGCCAGTCTCTTAGTAAAAAATAAGATGTTGAAAAATAAGTGCAAACAAAGCAGACATTTCAATATATTGAAATTGATGCTTGTAATGAACTACAGAGCCAAGTCAAGCGTAGCGGAAACACTGTGCAGTGAGGGGTGTATGGGTTTCTCCAGCCTTAATCAGTAGATCTATCAGAATTAGAAACTGGGTGGGTTGCCAATATCTTAATGTCACCCAGGATTCAATCTCAGTCACTGAAGAAACAGTGGGCATTCGAGCATGGAACTTGCTTCTATTTCCAGTTGCTCCCTTTGGCACATTTTGCTGTAATTAACAATTTGCCCCATTAAGTTTTAATACGGAAGGAAGGACAGCCAAGAGGATTGGTATCACCTGCCGTTTTACAAATCCTAGTACTGATTTATTAGATGTAGAAATAAATCAGCCTTTTCAAAATGAGTTAATATAGAATTAAACCAGACTACACCAGATATAAACAGCTTTAAAACAAAGAGACAATTTATATTGGTGAACGTGTATTGCGTTAAATCATAGTAGCATGTTAATCACAATATGCCTCTGAGTGTCTACTGTTCTTGTTCTGGTATGACCTTGACTAAATAAAACCTTCAGAAGTAAACACACAGAAACAAACAAACAGGCCAAACCGTAAGTAAGCAAACACTCATTGAACCCCTCAACATAAAAGGACGTGATTCCTGCAAAGAGCGCAGGTGAGCGGTGTTGACAGAGACATAGACACAACAAATCACAGGTGTAAGGAGATAAAAGCTACAACATCACATGACATTTTAATAAGGTGTACAAAGTGGTGGAAAAACTACGTCACTCGAGCAACTGAATAGTCTCTCGATGGATAACAGCTTTAATAATAACACCATGTCCTAAACAGTCGTGACATGACAAAGTGCTAATCAGTAAAAGTTTTTTCAATGTTGAGCTTTTGTCCAAACCAGCCACAACAAGTGGTACGCAATCTCATTGGTACAAAGTCAATGTAACAAAGTGATTATGTCATTTGCAATGCACCAAGGGATGATGGTTGTTTCCATTATAAAAGCTGCTAAGTACATAGTTTTGTACCTTTTTTTTTTTTTGCTTTTAGGATTCAAAGGTTTTAATGTTATGATTTGCCTCACACCTGGTTGATTTCATGCCTTATAATTCTTCTTCAAGAACAATATTTAAATCACCTATGAGAAAAATTCTGATTAGCCAAGATTATATGGCATCACTCTGCTTTCTCACTTTTGATGTAGATGGACAAATTTCCTGTCACTGGAATCTTGTAAGTGAAACACCTGGTTTCATCTCTTGTATCTCTGCACTACACATCAATTCAAATTAAATGTATAAATAATGAATGTATAATTTTAGTTAAATTCTTACCATCTCTGTAGTCATTCAGTGCCATGTTCTTGAATGTAGTTTTGTCAATGGCTGGCATGCCATTATCGGTGTAAGTGCGGTTGTTGACATCTGAACGGGAGCGGTTGTGTCCACGTTTGAAGCCGCCATTGGACGTATTGCTGGTGGAGTTCGTCTCTTTGGCATGAGCCGCCAAATCATTGGTTGATCGTGCCCGGTTCCTTTTTCCATGTCTTAGGCCAAGCACACTGAAGGATGTCTGCTCCGCCCAGGCCATGTTGCCTGGTGATATCTCAGACTGCTTTCCTGTCAGTAACCCCCACACCCCACTGGAGTTCAACTTATCCATGGTGGATGCCTCTTTAAGCTTGGGCGGACGTACCTGGCCATCCCCTTGATTGTCAGCGAGGCAGTGCAGGTAGTCCTCAGTGGCCTCGAGGGCGGGGCTAATGTCCTCGACCTCCAGACCCTCCATCACCTCAACAGTTTCGGCGTCACAGAAGCAGAAGCGGAGGGGTGGGGCAAATGGACCGATTCCTTACGTGTGCGAGGGTAGACAGGGCAGGATCGAGAAGCCTCAAGGCACTGCAGACGGAACATCTGCTGTCTGAACCCAAAAGGAGTGTGGCAAAACAGATGGTCCACAAAGGCCTGATCCCCTTCCAGTACTGTCACTTCATGAGCCAGCGTTGTTAATCAAGCACCTAATGAGAACTGACCGCTGTGCCAGCTATCAGTATCACCACTGGGTAAGGTGAGGTCAGCAGAGCCCGAGTGCAAACTCAGAGCTGTCTAGAGCAGGTGTTGCCTCATTCAGACGAGTACCTCAATTAAATTACTGCACTCAGTAAGGCGGTTTTTCAGTGAGTGATAAATGCAAGGTGGCACCAGGACATCCTTCCCCAGAGCCTGACATCCTAAATTTAGACAAACAAAACAGAAAAGCACAATACGGTCAGCAAAGTAACTCTTTGAACAGCTGATTTTCTAGTATGATGAGCCACTGAGTAAAAAGTATGACATCAGGAATTGTACAGCAGTTAAGCCCAAACGGGACAATAAAAACAGGTCATTTTTCTGACAAACCAAAGCTCTGTTCCAAACCCTTGTGAGGGCCCTTGCTGTCCGCCACCTATATAGACAGTTGTCTTCCAAGGTGGCATACTCTCTGCAATGGAACATCATAAGCGACTGATATTTAATGATCTGCATTGCCAGCAACTCAAGTATTTTGATGCTGGTATGGCAACAATATGACGAATGTAGCACGTATTACATTCAAACTCGAGATTACTTCTATAAAGAACATACTTTTCAATATGGTACTCAATTTATGGTACCTACTCAAACGTGTACTAAACTACCCATCAAACTTTGTGTCGACGATGGACAAATTTCCCTGTTGCACCACGTCTTGCGGTTTTTTCAGCATCATCCACAAAAAAGGAGCTCAAGTTTCAAGAGTCTGTGCTCTATTCTATTCCACTTAAATCCAAAAAACAAAACCTGTTCTGTGTGAATGGCCCATAATGCTGCTTTTTTTTGATACAGCAGCTGAACTCCACTCACCTTGACTGGTGTTTACACTTTTGACAATGTCTTGCTATGATTGTGCCATTTTCATGCTACTACCTTGGCGCCGTGGAATCCGTTTCAGCTGGCCAACTTATGTCCAGATCTTCGGGCACACAGACAAACTGATGATATTACATAATTTCCAGCCTGATTAGGGTTCCCTGCCTCTCTTAACATGAGCATGGATTGGTTCAGTTTCTGTTTCACATGATTATGCAGCCTCTCCTCATCTTACTCATGTCTACATCTTCCTGCAGTAACATTGATTTCCTCTGCTCTCCGAGTCTTTCACTTTTGTTAAATCATCAATTATTAAAAAGACCATTACATCATCTCTGAGTAGAGGCTCACCAAACCCATTGGAAAGCAGAGAAACAAAGATAAATGCAGAACAACACACAGCTGTGGGAATGGGTGTTTTCCATTGGTTTAAAATCCACCAACAAAAGAAGAAAATCTGCATGAGTTCAAATCAAGCTATAATAGTATAAAACAATAAGTAGCATAACTTAAAAAAAGGATAGTTCTCGGAAAAATATGTGAATTCTGTCATCATTTTATCCCAATTATGTCATTCCAAACCTTTGTGATTTCTCTCTAACAAAAACGCACACAAAAAAAGATTTACTCCAAAGTCTCATGGAAGACAACAATCTTCAAACTCAAGGCACAATCATAGCAAGGCATCATCGATTTCACTACTACTACCATGATGGCTCTAAGGGTAAATGTGTTCCACAGAAGAAAAAAAAGTCATACAGTATCAGAGTGACATGAGCATGTGTAAGGCCATGTACACACTAAATTTTGTGTGTTTTGTAGCAGAGAAATATTACAGTAACCAAAGACTTCTGTTCTGCATATTTAACTAAATCAGTGCTTCTCAAAACTGTCCAAATTTAGCTGCAGTGTGTAGGTGGCCTATATGACGACAGAATTTATATTTTGGGTGGAAATTAAGAGATCACGGCAAACTTTTTTCAAACAGTTTTGGAAAAACAGCAGTGTAGACCAGCAGCCAGATATGAGAACCAGACTTGCGACAGTAAAAACCTGATCTGGTGATCTTCACACCTCTGCTTGTAGACAAACTATTTAGACAGAAATGTGGAGGTCCTCTTCTGCCGTTCTATTTTTAGCCATCTCGCAGCAAACATCAATCCACACACTGAAGCAGTGACAAAGCAAAGTTATGGCCTGAATGTAGAGTGTGAGAATCATAAAGTGAAAAAACAGTAGTGTAGATGTGCACCCTACTTTACCCAACAGATTCATGTTAATGTTGCAGCAGCAGTGCAATAAATAAGGTTAATTCTGTTATACTGTAATGAGCTTATGGGTCATCATAAAAGAATATAAAATCATATTGTCAGATCTGACAGAGAGGAAACACATAACCAGAAACCCCTAACTGCCAGTAAACTAGACTGCTTATCTTCTGACATGTTACACTAGATGTTAATGAAACCATCTTCAACTACTACGATGGTAAATCTCCAAAACACCATCGTACTTGCTACATTTATGCAAGTGTTGTAAAACAAAAGTTTTTTTCTCACCTGATGGAGTTACAATGCGCTTTATAAATAAACGTGACTTGACAAAACAGATAGAAAACTAAGAACGGCGACCCTTTACTTCAGCCATCTAAAGCTGACTGTTCACAACAGACGTTCTTCACTGAATAAAAACACTAGACAATACTTAAATCGACAAGAGTCGTGAATAATTTCAATTAATAACTTGCGTACTTACAGTTCCCACATGTGCAGCTGACACACAAGCAAGCTGCAAGATACGAGACCAGACGAAAATATATACAATAAACAAACTCTAATATCTAGGGTTGTCCCTCTTCTGATAGAAATTGTGTTTTTATTCACAAATCGCTGTTTCGATCAATCCAGCCGATGACTTCATATCATGATGCTAGTTAGCACTCGGCTACATCATCTGCCAATGACATTTGTGTCATCCGATTGTGTTTAATTCACAGCGATTATAATACGTTTGTGTAAGTCACTGACAATCAGAGAATAACTATAACAAAAAATACGAGCATGAAAAGAGCGAATAATCCGTCATTTGTATGTGAAAGTGACTCACCCGATTCTGTTTACAATCTGTCACATTCAGTTCCGTCAGCAAAAATGCACACCGGGTAAAACAACAGCCTACGTTAAATGGTTCCGGCTGCCGTTATTTTTGTGTTGGCCTACTTAATTTACTTTATGTCGTGATTATGATCTCATTCTTTGTGGTATCTTGGACTATCAAATAAATGCATGGTACATGGCCATAATAATTCAGTAAGACGGTATTGTCATCTGACACCATCACCACATCATGGTAGCAGCACAGTACTACATTTCTGTAAGGAAAGTGAGATTTTAGATTTAGGCTACTCTAACGGAACAAAGTATTTCAGTGTTTCCCTGTCAACACGAGTCACAAAATAATCTGCGAGGTTTGCAGAAGAAAAGTGTCTGTGAATATTCCATCAATTGTACAGGCCTATGCTCCCGACATCATGCCACCAAACCTCCATTAGAATCCATTGCAATAATGAATAAGACATTAGTTGTTGTGTAAAAGTGTGCAAAATCATTTTTAGCTACTATGTAATATTGCAGAAACTTGTTTTTCAATCTCTCTTGTCTCACAAACATCAACATCCCACACAAACTGCACATTTATCACAGTCATTAGCAATCCACGTGGACCTGGAGTGAGTTGCCATACAAACGATCACAAAAGATGTCTAACTGCATAAAAGATCTACGCATTCTTAATGTGCAAATTGTGGTCGACGTTAAGACTCTGTGCGATAATGAAGCCAAGAGGTTTGGCATGAGAGGCGAAGATGGGATTTTTTGTAATAGCCAACAGCCGTTCTTGAAGCCAGCCCTGCATCTATTGTTCGGGGTCCCCACAGAAAAAGAAACATTATTCAAGTCTTTTTCAGGCCACAGACAGAAACACAGTAATTATCGTGGGCTCCAAGCTAAACCTGCGACCTCCCCTCCAATCCTCCTGTTCTCCCCCTGCTACCCTTTCTGAGAGCTCATTGTCTTGACTTGTTTAAAGAAAGGCTTCGTTAATGAAGGAGGAGGGGACATGGGCTAATGGGCTCAAATAAGTTCCTCTCCGCGATATTGTTGTGGGATAATGGCGCTACGAGACCCAGCTGTAAACTTGCAGGCGCCATATTGTGCATGACCTACATAGACCCTCATCTGAACCTGTGCTGAATGCTGATCTGCCCCAGAAAACTCAGCATTTTTCTCCCCCTTCTCTTTTCTGTTTTCTTTTTTTTGTGTTGTTCTGATTCAATTAAGAGATTATTGGACAAGCTGCTGTAAGTGACATGAAGAGAGGGAGAAGAAGAGAATGCCAGGCGCAGTTATTTATTTTTTTAATGGACACAGCAATCAGTGTTGAAACACTAACCTCGTTAACCTTTACAAAGGTGGCAACTGTATGAAATGTAAGCTTGTTGCTTATGAATTTATCTTATTATTAAATGTTTAGTGAAGAAATGTTAACTTTGCTTCTTGTCAAGAATGTTAGTCCACAGTTCATATAGTTTTATTAATTTTTCATCATGTGCACCAGTTTTATTATTTCATTGAGTATGTTTTTTTAAAATATTTTATCAATGCATTTAATAAAAATATGTAAAAAAATATATATATATATAATAAAATAATAAATAACAGTGTAGACATTTATATTGATACAAAAGATTTCTGTTTCAAATATATGCTGTTATTCAAACTTTCTGAAATCCTAAAAAAACACACTTCATTTAAGCAGCACAGCCAACAGTGATAATGATGAATTATGTTATTTTGAGCACCAAATCAGCATATTAGAATGATTTCTGAAGGCTCATGTTGTTTGAAATTGTAATAATATTTCACAATATTATTGTTTTATTGTATTTTTGCTGAAACTGAAGACTGGAGTAATGATGCTGGAAATTGAGCTATGCCATCGCAGGAATAAATTGCACTGTGAAATATAATAAAATAGAAAACAATTATTTTAAATCATAATAATATTTCAATATTTAAATGTATTTCTGATCAAGTAAATGTTGCCTTGGTTAACATAAAAATTGAATCTTTTTTCAAAAACAAACAACAACAATAAAAAATCTTACTGAACCCAAACTTTTGAACATTAGTACATTTCTAAAGCTAACTTAGTAACTATAAAATCATAACTAACATTGTATCGTCATACATCCTCAAAATCGATACCCTCTTATGTTCAACAGTTAAGGATCATACTTTAATAATCATTTTTACCTGATACTTTTAAATAATGCTACATTTTACAAGTAAACAAACATATCGACCATCTAAAGCCCACTTCTATTCCCTTGATAGACAAAGAAGAAATATGTCCTTATAAGCAAGCTTGCTATTTTTGGTTCGAACAATGTAGTTGATGTAGCATAATTTTCTCAAATTGGATGGAAGTGGAAGTGCAATCATTTCAGCACAAACTACAGCACAGAGAATTGATCATCAGCAAGAAAAAACAAGCCAAGCCACAGCACAACTATTCCTTTATCTCTTTGAAATTTATCCTCATATCAGCCTCCCATCTCTCTCTTGCTCATATCTTGACCCATGAGCCTCTCCTTTTCGCTGTTTGTGTTTTCAGTGTCTATTTGGATTCTGTGCTCCTGCGCTGATGACTAAATTATGATTGGGCGTAAGGATAGCAGGGCTTTCATCTGCCCAGCGTTGTTCCACGCTTTCCTCTCCAACACAAAGGGCCCCTCTTCCTCTGCTCGGCCCGCTTTTGAAGAGCAGAGTGGCTATGGGTCCCCATGGAAACCACTGGGTTCCCTACAGGAGAAAGGTGTACTCTCAGACAGACAGTGAGAGACAGAAACAACATCAAGCCATATCTCAATCATTAATTGGTTTATTAATTTTTATAATGTCCTTTTTTAGGCTGTAAAGGTGCGAATATGCTGGTGTATTCGGTGCAAATGATGTTAGCTGGTTTTGTCAAAATATTTGTAAATGCAAAATATTATATATATTCTAAAAATTTAAATACAAATAAAAATCTAGACCTTAACCTATATCTTAAAAGTGTAGTGTTTGCAGCACATCATGATATTTCTGAACTGAGTTCATGGAAAGTCTGAACTTTTCTTGACAAGTGATACGTAATTGAATTGACCAATGAAATTGGCAGCGGGCCGGGGTTTGCATTGGCCTTTACGATTCTCCGGTGACCTCAACTTGTGCGTTTTTCACGTCATTACGTCGGAATCACCACCGGCCTCTATATCATATTCATAAGGCTTTACACTAACAAAGCCTGTGAATGAGTTCCCATTCACACAGGGAGAATCCAATTATCACGGCACAATGGTGGCAGTCTGAGGAATGATGTCTTTATCCTCTCTCTCTCTCTCTCTCTCTCTCTCTCTCTCTCTCATGTCCGATGTCTTTCCCTCTTCTCTCCACTCTCACTGGAGTAAAACTATTGTCACAGATATCTAATAAAGTCAAGGACACTTGGCCTGGAGTGTGTAGGTAAAAGTCTTTGTTCAGACTTGACATACTCTGATTTTCTTGTCACTTGGTGGAAAAGCCACATCCTGTAGGCCTTCATTTTACAATGCTCATGATGTTTTAATCAACGTATTTTCCCATTCAAACACTGGTTCAAAAAAAGTCTTTACATGAAAATCTAATCAAAACTATTTTTATTAATAATAATAATAATAATAATATAATAGCCTACTAAATAAAAATAATTGGAATATCTCTCTGACCTTCTCTTTAGAAAGATGGCAGGCTCCGCGCAACAGGCTGTAAGTCTTGACGTCATTGTGCTGCTATCTAGTGGTGGAACTGTCACAATCTCCTCCACTGACAACATTCTGATTTCATCAGGTAACAGAAACCACTGTATGATTTTGTTGCAGCACCCCCATTAATACGCAATCTTTTAATTTGAAAGATATTATTTGTTATTACACGGATTCAAAAAAATCTACAGAATTTATTTTCAATTTCTCTATTTTGTTTGCCATATTTGTCATTTGTCAAACAGAAATTTATGAGCTCACTTCCTACTCTCTCACATTTTTTGAGTGCGGTTGACTCGCTGCTTAAAACTTTTAGGTTAACTAGTAATGCAAAAAGTAATGCGATTCCTAAAGTTAAATGAACAATTCTTTTGTAATGGCTCTGATGGTCAAGTTTAATCAGCTTTCTCATGTATTGACCCTTTTTTATTAATTGATTTTTTGTGTGTCCTCTTCATGTGTATGTAAATGATTCTTAACACTTCCTTTAATTATTTGACTTTACATACAAATGTCTTTTATTTCTTAATTCTAATGTTCTCCTGAAGGTGTTTGTATATTTGTATGGTTCTTGAAAAAGGTTTTTGTTGCAGCAAGTTCAAAATATAATGGTCAGTTCTAAGGTATTACAACTTCGACAGCAATGTTTTGTAGTCCAATATTCAATTTGCTCTACCGTTTAAAAGTTACAAAGTATTGGCTAAAAGTGATGTCGGAAGGGTATATCTGATTTTTTTTTTTTTTTTACAGTGTAATTATATATGCAAGTAGTGAGTAATATCTACATGTACTTGATATAGGGTTAGGATTAGGTCTGGTGAAGGGTTAGTAGCATATAATTATGAAAAATGTATAATTATTACTATAGTAACAACATGTAACATGTATAAAAAGGACACTGTAAAATAAAGTGTTACTGATTTTTGTTTTTAATGACTCTACAAGTTCAATTAAAACATCAAAATATGAGGAACATATTTTATATTTATTGGCTCCGAACACAGCTACACCAGAAGTTCACAAAATCTCTAAGAAATGTCTGAATGTCTTTAATTAAAGGGTGAAGATTTCCATATTCCTAGGCTGGACATCAATTTTGGTCACTACTGTAAAGTGCGAAATACTCAAAGACTGTAAACACTAGCATCTGGATTGTAGAATTTTATGGAATTTATAACAAGGACTTTAATCATAGCATCAGTTTTCTCATTTGCATTGTTTTAATCTTGGTCCCAGCTTGAAGTATTTTAATCGTCATACCAATTTGTTTGCCATTGAATTGAAATGGATGCCACGTAATAGAGCTGAAGCCCCAAGTCACATTACATACTTAACAGTATTTAAATTCACACATATTTAATAAATTAATAAGAACAGACAAAGACAAAACTGGAGAGATAAACAAAGTCTCATTTATTATTGACGTCATATCACAGACCTGCTCACATGAGCACACAGACTGACATAAACAGAAGCATATAAGGAAATTCATTTGTATAACGGTGACAGGCAGTGGTACAGAGTGTTGAAGAATGGCGAGGAATGTCTACCAGTGCTAACTACCAGCATTTCAGTTAAAAGCAGGTATTTAGACCTAATCTCACTTTTCTTGGGACGGCTTCAAGAGTGGCTGTCTGAAGACGAGACAATTACACATGCAGACGATAAGGCAACAGGTGTTCAAGCACCTGACAGATGGGCTGTACCCTGCACTATAGCTGTACAACATAAATGCACATATTTATGCACTACAGCAGACAAGATTAAAAAAAAAAGTTGCAATGATAAAGTGTATAAATAGCGACAAATTTAATATGAATGTTTCCAATTTGCTTTTAAAAGCGTAGTGAAGGTTACGGTAGTTCCTTCCATTTAAAAAAAGGCACTTTCATGTCGTCCAGTTGAAAGTGCACTGCTCCCCCTACTGGTTGTAGTGGTGAAGTCCATTTCTCTGTCTTTGGTCCCAGTTACGCAGGAGATGAGGCTGACAGAGTCTGTGGCTCGAAGTGGGTTGAGGGCTGTGTGTCAGAGTGTGTGTGCGCGTGGACACCCCATCAAATCCCAGCAGCTTTACAGTTTGGGCTGGCTTGACAACTTAATCTTCAGATTCTCGGCCAGTTTGTCCAAGAACTCAAAAGTGTTGAGGTAATCTGAGCGTGCAACACTTCAAAGAAATAAACAGAAAAAAAAAAGTTCTAAATGATCATCAAATCCACACGTCTAAAACCGCTCTATAACTGACAAAAGCATAATAATTGACCGAGAGGAGATAACAGACATACTTAGACATGCCCTTGATGCAGATGGCCAGGTCCTTTGTCATGAAACCAGCTTCAATGGTCTCGACACAAACGGCTTCCAGTGCCTCAGCAAACACACGCAGCTCTGCGTTCTTATCCAGCTCTGCCCGGTGCAGCAGCCCTCGGGACCAGGCAAAGATAGAGGCTGATGGGATAAAATTGTGAGTCGATGAAGTTGCATTGTGATGACCACATTGTTTTTATATGATAATGAAAAGCAGTTTGTGTGTGCATCATCTGTGCATTTTATTGATTAAGATTGGTGAAGTAAGCGTTTTCCTCACCGATGGGGTTGGTGGACGTCTCCTTGCCCTGCTGGTGCATACGATAATGCCGCGTGACGGTGCCATGGGCTGCCTCGGCTTCTACTGTACGCCCGTCAGGACACACGAGCACACTGGTCATCATACCCAGTGACCCATAGCCTAGAGACAGAGACCACAAAGTTTACTCACTATAAATTTCATCACTTTCATAATACTCTCACAACGTCAATTCATGAAGGGTTTAACGCATATTCACACGATTTTAACTTTTAAGATTTTAAAATTATACACTACCATAAAAAAATGGCTGTTGATAAGATTTTTAAATGCAAAAGTCTTATGCTCACCCAGGTTGCATTTATTTGATCAAAAATACAATAAAACAATAATAATATTGTGAAATATTATTACAATTTTTACAAAACAGTTTTGATATATTTTCAAATGTTTTATAAATTATTATTATAAAACTCCAGTCTTCAGAGTCACATGATCTTTCAAGAAATCATTCTAATATGCTGATTTGGTGCTCAAGAAATATTTTAAAACACTTTGAACAGAACGTTCAAAATGGCATTTATTTTAAAAAGGAAATTACAGTAACAATGTAAAAGTCTGTACTGTCACTTTGAATCAATTTAATACATATTTGCTGGATAAAACTGTAAGTAAAATTAATAAATGAAGAAATCTTACTGACCCCCAACCTGTGAATGTTAGTGAATGGCACTGTCCATTTTTAAAGATGTTTTTTTATGTTCAGAGCTGTACAATTACTGTTTTTTCTAAAAGAATAATTTTGGTATTGGTTGGGTGCAAAAGATCAATAATAATCTCAATAATATGCGTTATGTTAGTTTTACTCACCCTGAGCTACAGAGTCTGACTGCACGTCTCCATCATAGTTCTTGCAGGCCCAGATAAACCCACCTTCAGACTTCATGGCCTGAGCCACCATGTCATCAATCAGCCGATGCTCATACCAGATGCCTTTGGCCTCGTACTGAGCCTTGTAGTCTCTGCAATACACGCAATACACACACACAACACACACACACACACACACCTTTAATGCTAGGACAGGGGGAAACCTTTTGCAATGAAAAATTTCATGCATTTATTGACTTACATGCAAGCATATGAAAATATTTTTAACAGGCAGATTTTCAGTTATCATACATATAGTAAATGCACTTAAAGGCTCCATCCAAAAGCTTAAAAATGCTGCTTTTGAATATTGCATTCCAAAGCAGGAGGGCATCAAGGCATGTCCGAATCCAATGTTAGCTTCACGTCCGGTCTCCTGAGATACCTTTGCCTGATCGATTTTTGAAGGCAGCAGATGTATCGCTGCCTCTGATATCCCACCCAAAAAAATCAGATAGCATCTGAAATTTGCGGTTGATTGTTAGCTTGCATAAATGTAAATAACAAAGTTTACCAAAGTTTCCCACTTTTGATGTCACTTCTAGTGATAAATTACTATTGTACTAATTAAATATTTGCTTAGTTTTAACTGAAGCTCTCTCTATTTTGGTGTAGATCATTAAATGGTCATGGTGCCTCAGAAGTCTGTTGAAAATCAGTTTCGTAAGATCCCTTCATGTGCAAACGCTTCCTGCAAAGTCATTGCCTGATGGGGCAGCGAGGCAACAAGCCAGCTGCCCAAGTTCTCGGATACAGCCAATGCTTCTTTAGTTCAAAAGATCCTGTGTAACTAGTTAAGATCAAGGTCAGTTTATTCAATGACAGTTCATTCGCAACCATTTCATGGTGACTTACTTTTCATAGATCTCCTGGAAAATATCTTTGAAACGCCCATCATATTTCTTCAGGATGGTGTTCTTGGTGCTGAGGTACATCGGCCAGCCTTTGGTCAACCCCATCTGGAAAGAGCTGTGAGCAAAGTCCCGGATTGACTTGTCTGTGTTGTACATCCCCAGAGCAACACCAGCACCTAAACAAATATAATCATGATATTTGTCAAGAAAACCTGGCTGCATTCCAAATCATTTCAAAAGCACAATAATTTCATCAAATCAGTTTTAATCTGGCCATGTGGCCTTATACTGTAACACTGACTAGACAAACATGTTCAGTGCTCAAACAGGTGACAGTCCACTGTCATGACATCCTCATACAGAGAGCTTTACACATCTTTGAGATACAGAAGGGATGCATCAAAAACCACATTTTCTCACTATATAGAAGGCGAAAAACCGAACGTGAAAAGAGTAGTTTATACGAATTCACAGTATTCATCAAACAGTAGGCAAAAAGAACTCCGATAACCTAACTTCTGGCAAGATTCTGAAGTACGCATACAAATGAACAATTTACAATCCCATGAGGCCACAGGAGAAGATTTGCGAATAGAAGTGAAGACACACAACTGACACTGGTAGATCAAAAGACAATGCTAACATGATGAATGTAGTATGTCTGGATACATTCATACTACACTCATATGAACTACTTTACATAGAATAGGCTTTTTTTAAAGGTCATGAAGTAATTACTTATTCAAAAGTACTCAGAGACTAGGTGCTTTTGGATGCAGCCAAGCACTGAGATTCAGATCAAATAAACTAGATTGTTTAACGTCAGCATGAATGGAAGTTCAAATAATCTTGTGACGTATATTTGAGTGAACTGGCTTCTCAAACAAGAAAAAAAAAGATCAATTTGTCCATCGGGAATTGATTGGATGGTTGTGGTTTGCTATTTCTATGATCTCATGAGAGTGACAGGTTGTCTCGTTTTCTGCGTCAGTAAACACGTCATCAGAGAAGAAATATTATTGCAAGAGGGAGAAGCTATTTTTGATTAGAAGATTACGACAGCACATCAATTTTTAAAAGATTTGAAAATTTTGATTTCATGGTGCCTTTAAAAAGACATTCGAACATCATTTTAAAACCAGTAGTGCGAATCACTGTAGGCTACCTTCAAAGTCATGGACAACAAACTTAAGCGGCTCCCCTCCGTTTTTGGGCGTGTATGTCATTTCCAGTGTTCCAGGGCCCGGCACAACGAAATCTGTAGCCTTGTACTGTAGAAGTGAAGAGGACATGTTATTTCAGAAGACCTTAAACCTGTAACAGACCTTACCAAGATTAAAAGTTTTCTTATTCATGTGAATTTTGATAAAATAGCAGCAATATGATTTAAAAACAAAAAACATAACAAATTCACAATTAGACTTAATTATAGACATTCTAATATGTGCATGAGTAGGAGTACCCCACCTGGTCTCCATGTGCGTGCCTGCCGATAATTATAGGCTTGATCCAGCCTGGAACCAAGCGGGGAATGTTTTTGCAGATAATAGCCTCTCGGAACACAGTGCCACCCAGGATATTTCGGATTGTTCCGTTGGGAGAGCGCCACATCTTCTTGAGTTTGAACTCCTCCACGCGCTTCTCATCAGGAGTGATGGTGGCACACTTGATACCAACGTTGTAGCGCCTCACTGCCTCCGCAGCCTCAACTGTTACCTTGTCATCGGTGGCATCACGGTTCTCCATTCCCAGGTCATAGCTACCACACAGAGAGGAAAAAAAAAAAACCTTATGAGTTCTGCTCATCTATGAGACACTATTCTGTGATGTACTTCATGTTAATAATTATGCATTTCTTTGCTTTTTATAGTTTTACATTTTATATTTAAAGTAGACAAAAACAAAATTAGATAATTATAAAGTGATTACAAAAGTTCTATTATTGATGCTGCATTTCATAGACCAGAGAAACAAGTGCGCAGCCATCTTTAGAACGTTGTGTTTGAAATTCTGTAGCTCTGTAAATTTCAATCGCATCGTTGTTGAAAAGGTAGTGTAGTGGATTTACTTACTGAAGAGTTAACTAAAGTTATCATGAGCATTATAATGTTTGAAATGGATGTCATTTCAAATGTCAGACCAGGAAGATTTTCATTCATAAACCTATTGATCTTACCCACATGCTGTGGAAATACAAACCGGAAGACAGAACACAACGTGCGTAGCACTGAAAAGGAGCATGGCTACATTAGGTCTATAGCTTATAACCTGTCAGGGCTGTAGTGCAGTGGACTGTGAACATGCTCGGGTCACAGGTTTGAGTCTGACTTGGACGTTGTTCTGATCCTCTCACCCCCACTTTCCTGCTAACATTATAATTTATTTTTAGACATTTTTATAGCAAAGTAAAAAAAAAAAAGCTTATAACTCAGTTCATACTGATAGCCAAATTGGTAATGTTGGACTCAGAACTACATTACACAACAAAATCAGAATACTACCAGTCAGAAGATGGCGCCCCACGGCATGCTTTAAATGAGGTCAGTGGGAAACTAGTGCCATGGTAATTTAGTACAAAGACACTGTGTTCCAGTGAACTGAAATAGAACAATTCATTTCTTACTGCGATAAAACCGACAGAACTCTATTACAACTTAAAATAACTATTATATTTTAATACATTTTTAAATGCAATTTAATTTTCTTCAGCCATTACTCCTGTTTTCAGTGCCACATGATACTTCAGACATCATTCTAATATGCTGATTTGCAACCATAAATAAACATTTCTTATTATCAATATTGAAAACAGTAGTGCTGCTTAATATTTTTGTGTAAACCATGTTACATTTTTTCAGGATTCTTCGATAAGTAGAAAGAACACCATTTATCTGAACCAGAAAACTTGTGGAACATTGCAAATGTTTTTACGGTCACTTTTTTGATCAACTGAATGCATCATTGCGTAGCAAAAGCATTCATTTCTCTAAAAAAAAAAAAAAACAATAAATCTGTACTGTCCCTAAACGGTAGTGTACATACTTTCCAAAATTTTCAAAAATAAAAATTGTACAAATTTCTTCATATTTCTATTGTACAGATTTCTGCCAATTCTGAGGCACAGACTAGAAGGCTGCATTGAGATTGAGTGGATCCCATTGGACCCAGCGCAAATCTTGTGGGAGAGGGCGATTTTACCCTTGCTGCGGGTGGGAGCGGGCAGCGCGAGTCCCAGTTGTCCTGCGATTTGCCGACTAACAATAAAGGAGTCAACAAATGAAGTTCACCCCAGTCGATCAGTGACATTCTCTTCCTCCATAGCAGGCCAAGTGATTCAATATTTAATTCATTCGTTAAGTAACCCGCAATTAATGTTTATTTTATATTATTTATTTTCTTTTGATACATGTTAAATATCCAGGCTACATTTTTTACTTACTTTATTTCAGAGTTGAACTGTTATGGTTAGTGTGTGTGTTGTTACGGATACGTTTAAATATGTTTTGTTTTAATAGCCGATAGTGTTTTATAAGTCTAATAAAAAGCTGGGAGACTGTGTTTGTCATTTGTGGTGCTAGTATTACTTTATCTTATGGTCACTTTAATTAAACACAATCTTTTATCTCTGTTATTCTGAGCTTTTAGCATAGCCCTAATGTATGTGTAACTTTTTTCACAATTTCTACAAACTGTAACAGAATGTTTGCAGGAGCGGGATCGGGCAGTAATAGTCAGAAATTCAACAAGAACAGGATTAAGGAAACAGTCCCACACAGGGCTCGGTTATGAGGTACATGCAGTAGATACTTTGCAGTATTGGGGAAAGATACTTTAAAAAGTATTGCATTACAATATTGCGTTACTCCGTTAAAAAGTTACTAACTGCTTAGTTACTTTTTAAGAAAAGTTATGTGTTACATTACTTTTGCTGGGGATGTTTTTCTATGACAAAAAATGTTCTATTTTTGGGCAAATGTAAAGGTGCTTTCACACCAAAATTGAAAAGGAAACGCAAATTGCCTGTACATTAGAGGGCGCAGATCAAATAAGCCTTCCAGCTGTGCGGTCATTCTTGATTGCAAAAGAATAGGATGCAGGAAAAGAAGGTTTAACACCACCAATAAAAACAAAAATTCTAAAGTAATTTTCACTCATGGTTTAACTGAATCAAAGGTCAGCAGCAAGTACATTGGTCAATAAAGGGAGATTCAATGCATTGGATTATTTAACATTTAATTATCGGAGGTTTGTGTATTATTCTGATTTTATTCATTTTGAGGAATTCTGAATCTTTTTTTTTTTAAGTGAGATTAGTAAATCCATGCTCACTTTTAGTCTAGAACTACAATAACCATTATGTTTACACATCTCTGCGCTTACTTATGATTTCTCTCAACATGGGGACAAGAGAGCTGTCAGTCAATAAATGGGAAAACAAAGTAACTTGCGTTACGTTTTTGAAGAAGTACCTCAATTAAAATATTTTGTTGTAAATTTAAAAGCAACGTGTTACTTTGAGTTACTTGGAAAAAGCAATCCGATTACATAACTCAAGTTACTTGTAATGCGTTACCCCCAACACTGATACTTTGTGATCTCCAGCTACCAGAAACATGCCTTCAAACCATTGAATAGTCAGGCATCTTCAAAACAAAGTTAAATACAGGCTGATTTAAATTCAAAGACACTTTCACTTGTGCTCTGAGCAGTTGAAAGCAAATGAAAGCCTCATCTGTTCTGCATGTGTGTGACTGAAATGATGAAGGCATCCTTACAGAGTCTCTACAACTAGCGAGGAAGAGTGTGACACACTTAACACACTTTAGATGGAGCATCCCTAAGCTACAACACGGGGTGTGTGTGTGTGTGTGTGACTTTCCCATACTTTCCTTGCTCTCGATCCTTGCTAATGTGCCAACTATGCTGTGACCTTTCACCCACTTTACTTTCACTTCTTGGTGTGATAATGACTCTGAAAAACTGTTGGTGACACTAGAGGATTTAGAAATTTCAGAACAATTTCTCATACTTTTTTTAGGGTCTACCATAGACTTAGCTCAATTTAATCCACCAATAAAAGCCTGTAATGTATAAAAGGCATTCAACAACACAACTAAAGATTGTTGAGGGAAAAGATACGCAAACAATCTTACAACGCAAGCTCAAAGAGCAGCTCAGTGACTGAATGAACATCCATCAAGAGATCCCACTTAAGTGATGACACCTTGTTTGCAAACATACTGATAATACTCTTATCAGACTGATACGGTTTTAGTTTGCACTATTCTAGCAAACTCAGAGTCAAGTTCATGCACTTTATACTTCATACTTCATTGCTAAAGAGTCACTCAGATCAAACTGTAACCACAAGCTCAAAGTTCAGATGCTGACAATTCATGACAATTTCAAGCACAGTAAGTGACGTTGGGTAATAAAAGTTCTAACTTGTGGGACGATAACGCTTCCCTTTGGTCTTGAGGATTACAACATTGTGGCCTGAAAAATCTGTACTGACAAAGAGGAAATGTCATATTTGTCAAACATGGCAGGTACCTGCTCAGTGGTGTGATTACTGTCATTAACGCAGTTATTGTCACGAAAATAAATCTGTGG
The DNA here is from genome assembly GCA_037194245.1 of Opsariichthys bidens. Taxonomy (NCBI): domain Eukaryota; kingdom Metazoa; phylum Chordata; class Actinopteri; order Cypriniformes; family Xenocyprididae; genus Opsariichthys; species Opsariichthys bidens. The sequence continues at coordinate 16,934,460 of CM074281.1, forward strand.
TAAATATCAAAATAATAAAATACAAATAAATCAGAAAATCAGTATGAAAAATATTTGAAAAGTTAATCATTATTTTTAGAATATAGAGAAAAGCGGTCCATATTAATTTATAATGATTTTACAGTAGAAACAATAACTACAGTGATATGACACTAACTTTAGTGCTATGGTTACCATGGCAAATGTTTGTAAGGCATGACTAATTGGGAGCAAAGTTGGATTAAATCAAATAAGCATGCATTCACAAGGGAAATCAGACATAATGAGAGAAACGCTCACCTGCCGTGAATGTGACACAAACACACACATTTAATCTCACCTGTGAAGGTCGAGCTCCAGATAAGGAAAGATGAGCTTCTCTTTTATGAGCTCCCATATTACTCTGGTCATCTCATCTCCTTGCATCTCGACCACAGAACCGGCTTTGATCTTCTGAGACATTTTGAACCCTGCAAGATCGATGCTGGTTATTTGAAAAGGTGTATAGAAGTGTTAGTACTTGCTCCCTGAAGAATGAATGGGTTCCATTGAGAAAAAAGTTACACAACCAGTGATTCAGCATTTTTGCCTTAAACCTGTTTTAACTGACAGCATTTGGGAGCTTGCAGACTAATAAGCCCAAAATTCCAGATTTAGAAGTCTTTTAACGAAACAAATAAGACTTTTTTTTTTTACTGGTGTAGGGAAATGTTTTTTGTGAGGTTTCCCACACATAAGCAATAGCAATATTTTGTTTTTCAGACATGCATGGTAATACCGTAGTACTTTTGGACACAGTAGTATGTAACGTACCATTCATTCTTTTAAGTACCTTGGACTAAAATGGAAGTACAATTCAGCATCTCTGTACTAATGTCACAGCTTTTGTTAGTTATTCTCATTTTCAGGCAACTAAATAGCAACCACTGTAATATGACACTGGCCTTTTATCCACCATTAGAGGTGAAGTGCATCTTTGTATCAACTGTGTCACTATAAAAAATTGTTTAAACGTTTTTTATTTTTTTTTTTGCTTTTTTCCACAAGCTGGTACTGGTTACATAAAGCAAATAGGACAAAGGTCAAATACAGCGCGTGGAATATTGATTCACACGCATATTTTAATAAATTAATCATAATGACATTACGAATGTGGGGGTTATTTGTACATTTCATCTGTCGTAAAGATGATTAATGAAACACAAACAATCCATTAAACATGGTCACCGAGGTTTTAACCCCTATGTTTCCGTCTTTTCTGTTGAATGCATCACTTTTATAGTGTTTGATAATAGTCTATATAGTGTTAGTGTCGATAATGATCTACACACCAGTAGCACTTTGCAAGAAACGTCAAATCAAACGACGACTGTAATGACATTTACCGACTATACAGAATAATCTCGCAAATCCATATACGACGCCTACCTTTTTTCTTGAGACTGTACCGGAGTAAATGAAGAGCTCTCGAATGGTTGGTGTATTTTATGGAGGCTTGAAAGGTTTTGGACTAGTCTTGGAAGGCGTTGTTTCGTATCAGCTGAGCGGAAGGCATAGGCTCTTCCCTTCTCTGCTGATACATGTACTTCTCAGTCAGATAATCCTCCACCAATCCAAGAGAATAAGGAACTAAACTCAAACGACAGGCCCCGCCCTCAATATGCATCTCATTCTCTCATTGGGAGGATTGTTTCTAGATAATATCTGTTTGAAGCAGGAGAGACACTTTCTTCCTCTAGATGGCGCTATTCAGCTCAAAAAGTCGAGTCCTTGGTTGAGCTGCAAGATGACAAACTCGTTTTCTTCACCTTCTAAAATTGCAATAAAATGTCAAATAGTTAAACAATAACTTTGAATAAGCGAATAAAAGAAATTCTCTTAGCACACAAAATAAATTTAGAGCCATAAATTAGCATTTTTGTGTTTTGACACATGTACAAATACTGAAATAAAAAATCTTTCAGTTTCTTTTGTTGCCTCACAACTTTACCATTGTTAATTGTAGTTTGTTTTTGATTTTTTAAAAAGCGGTTCATACAATTTTAACATTGATAGCCTAAATGTCTTATTTTTAAGTTGGAAATATCATTCACACTGAATTCTAACGTTTAATTTTTGGTTACTAATATTGTAGTTTCGGCCAATAATTGTAAACATTAATGCAAAACAACAACAGCAGTAGCAGTTATGCTTTTCCTGCTATTTGGATTTGTTGGAATTGCATTAGATTTTTGTTTAGTGGCACGTGTTTTGGATTTCATTCACGTAACAAAAACAAACAAACAAACAAAAAAGAGGCCTCTCAAAAAAATAAAAAAAGCCTTATCCAAAAAACAAACAAACCTTATCAGCTAATCTCAAACTGTTATTGGTTATTCAGCGCAGAGAAAAGTAACACGGACCACGTGACTAATGAGCTGCTACGGCGGCTGTCTTGTAAATATTTTACATATGAATAATAAATTAGACAATTAATAGAAAACAAACAATGGAGAGTTGAAACAGAAAAAAAAAAAATCCTTTTAGACCCATCGTAACTCAACTTAGAGACCGCCAAGCCCTGCCCATTTTAGACAACCTTACTGCAATTCTACTCACTTTTATCTTACTTCTATGATCCTTCCTTTCTGTTTACCAATCTATTAACATTTGGACTGCGTTCTATTTTTAGGTATTGCGTTCTATTTAAAAGTGAAAGCTGTCAAGTATGCACTGGATTGGTGTAACATGAAACCGCGTCATAAAAGTAATAAGCGGTAACGTTATACCAATTGCAGTATTCAAAACCAAATTGTTAATGGTTTTGTAGCAGCCCTTACACAAAAAACAAATGGGTGATTTCTAGTTATCATGCATCGTGCAAACTTTTAGAAACCAAAGCAGACGAAACAGAATGTAAGACAGATACAGGTTTAGCCAACCTCCAAAACGCATTCTGTCTCGTGAGCTGTCCATATTCTTAATCCACCTTCACGAGCACGAGCACGCTGCTCTTGAAGAGCGAAACTGCAAGGAAGAGTCCATGAAAGTGAGCAGTCGTTTGGCATCTCCTGTCTGAGTGCAGAGCTCAGACTTACCGGCAGATGTCGCAATTTCCTTACTCGGTGGGTGCCACAGTCATATTTTGTCATTTATACTGGCGTGTACTGTAATGGTTTAGCACATAGTTTTTTTTTTTTTTTTTTAGTATTTTATATAGCACGGACCCCAAAATATGATCATGAATTTATAACTTAATATGATAAATGTGTAAAATATTATATATTAAAATATTTTCCAACTGGTTTATTAATTTTATTAATATTATTCTGTTAATTTTAATCATTTATTGATTTAAATCAAAGCATACATTTATTTTTACACAATTTTTCTGTAAACTTTTCCAAGGCCTATAGCATTCTCTTGCGGTCCCCAGTTTGAAAACCCCTGGTTTAGCATTTCTAAAATCTGCCTTTTATTTTGCAGCCTATATTTTCATAGCAATGCAAATCGTGTTTTAGGAAAGGGAATCCTGATGAGTCAAATGAGCAAACTGTATGAAACAGAATGGACCCAAGACAAGTTAAAGCTTTGACCTATAATATTTTGGGCATACTGAATGTGAGTCTGCAGGCCAAGCTGACATCCAAATTTTAGGTTTGAGAGTTTGAGCTTTTCATGGTACAAGACGGCAACATCAAAGAGAAAAAGAAGAATGTGTTTATGTAGAATGTTTACATATAAGACTTGCCATGTATATTACTTTATATTGTTTATTACTTTATAAAGTGTATATTACTTTATGTTTTGCCTATGTCAAATCACATGCTGTTCAATTGTTAATCTTGTTATGTTGTTCCATGGAGACATGTTTTTTTTTTTTTAGTTTTTCTCTAATATACAGAAAAGCCTGTTTAAAACACAAATGCCAAGTTTTTAGAAGAAATACTTATATTTTGTACAAAACTTCGGATTTTGAAAATTCAAAAAATGTCAAGTGGTGTAACCAAGTAAAAAGTACTAAAACACTTGCCTTGGGCCTTGAATACATGTGAGTTTTAACTTTATCGCACCATATCACTTTGTTATATTTTCAAACACATTTTCAAACATGGCTTTCAAGGTAAAACAAGTATATTGTAACAGAACAAAAAAAAAAGTGCCTTTCATGAGATCAAAAAATATATTTAAAAAAATTTTTTTTTTAATTTTTTAAGAGAAATAAGTCAAGCCAACTACTTATGCAAACATTTATTTTTAAATAATTTTTTTTAAATCTCCAAACAGTTACACTACCCTGACAAGTGTGTTGATAATCGAAGAGGTGAAGACTATTCAAGTCATTTTAACGCATGTTTGAATAACAGGAAAATGAGCGTCTCGACAAAATTTCTTACAAAATCAAAATGTGGTTTGTTTTCCGACCATTTCATCTGAGTAAAGAACCTTCCATAAATAATAAGAAGACAATAAGCGGGTACAAGGGTTCTAGCCTCCTCACCAGACTCTGTTCATCACGTGACGTGACATCTGCTGGTTATAGCAAGTAGAGAACGGCAGTAATATAGATGTAGAGAGAAGGGATCGTGGTGGCACAGAGGAGTTCAGAGCGGCATCAGTGCGCAGTCGCCTCACCAGTAGGAGCTCCGGTCTCCAGCGCTGCCGTTACGCACAGGTTCATCTCATCACCAAGCACCTGATTTACAGAGACTACTCGGATTTTTGCCCTCTTTATGACACGATGTAAGGCAGATATGTGGGTTTTCCTTTGAGGGATATGGTCACTGCTGAGCTGCCAAAGTGGAGCCGCGCGTATCACGGATCGGGGCGCTCCTACAGGGTCTAGGATGCGCGCCCGGAACATCCCGATTCTTACCTGGGTTCGGGGCTGACCAGGAGTCCACTGCCTCTGCTGGGCGCAGAGGCGGGAGGAGGACGCAGTCGACCCGCACCAGGATGCCCGTGATGAGAGGTCTACTGGCCCCACAGAACACCTTCCTCGACACCATCGCCACCCGTTTCGATGGCACCCGTAAGTGCGCAGAACGTACCAACTTACCATTTCTTTACCAAAGTGTCAAATGCAAATACAAAGAGTTTTGGGCGAATTTAACAGCCACGCTAAGGTATTTGCATCAGTGCGTAAAGTGAAACAGCGAAAGCTCCTTTATACATGCGCGTGGACATGAGGTCATTTTGTGTGGCAGGTTGCATAGTTCTCTCATAACATTGTTCTGGGTTGCTGGCATGCCATTCACAGCAGTCATTCTGACATACTACTGTATTATAATTTTATGCAGTTTTAAAGTCTCAGTAATTGCATTAAAATAGTTGTACTTTTATTTCAAATTAACTGGTCACACTGCAGGACTATTTATGTGAGCTGCAAAGAAGTGTAAATATGATACAATTCTAAAAATATATTTTTTTCTTTGAATTTTCTTTAATTCAAAGTTAATGTCAATGTTACTTGTCAGGTCCCTTTCAATAATTCTTGATTGAACTTAATCAATCTTAAAGAAAGGGATTTATACTGTCATATCCCTCTCTCGCTGAGTTCAGCTTGCTGCGTATATCTGCTTATTTTTGACATTCTGTGGAGTGATCTGTTCCCTGGCATCCCTATAGGACATTTTGTGTCATTTTCTTCCTGGCATCTAAAATAATTACATAATCTGAAGAATAGAAGGAATGTAATAAGATTTTACTGTGTTTTTTAAGAATACATTTTACTTGACATGTGGAAGGCTTATTGAGGGTCAAAGAGGTTAAAAATCCTTTAAAGAGGGAAAACAAGTGCGCCTGTCACTACTCCAGAACTGCAGATGATTGTGAAAAGCTACACTTTTGAACTCCGTAAACCACAGAGAGTGTGTCTGCAGAGATATAGCTCTTGTTGAGTTTGTAAAGTATTTTTGAACAGAAGGGATGAGTAACTTGTGTTCTGTCCGGGTGAGCATTGGGTGTGTAGGTGGATAGAGGGTCCTAACATGCAGCTTCACGTCCAATATGATGCATGCGACTGTCCAATGGTTGAGGTTAAGTGCTTAAAGGAATAATCTCGGTTCTCTGCATTTATGGCATAATATCGATTACCACAAAAATGTAATTAATTTCCACCTATTCCTCTTTCTCTTAAAAAACCCCCCGGTTAGAGTGAGGCCCTTGCAATGGATGTTTAAGGACAATCTGTAAACGTAAAAACATAGTTATAATAGTTACAATATGCATGTTAAAATCATTTTAGTGTGAAAACTAACCTATATACATTTTACAACTTTGTTGCCATGACAATGAAATGTCATAAATCCTGTAACCATACAAAAAATGGTTTAAACAGCTTTACAGCTCAAATAATACAGTTCAACTTTGAACAAGAACTAATTTAAGTTTTTATAAAATTATAAGCTTTATTTTTCTGATATTGAATACAGGCCATATTTACTTCCATTGAGCTCCTTCAAAGATCTGAATAGGTTTTCTTTTGAAGATCTGAATAGGTAATTGGCCCTTCACAAACAGTTTGATTGACAGGCGATCTAACCAATCATAACCCTGAATCCGCCATTTTATTCGGCAAAGCAGTCAGGGGAGTTGGTAGATTAATGTTTGTGAACTTGAACTTGAAAAATTGTGTGCACTCACGTCTTTCCATGCTTGAAACAACATTCCTTCTGATGTTTATTCATGTTTATTTATGTTTATTTGATGCTATAAATGAACTAGTGTGAAGCGATTGTTGGTTCACGAGCCGATTGAAGGAGCTACAGCGATCTGTCAAGACACATTAAAGAGACACTATATGGTCAGTATATGGTCAGTGTACGGTCAGTGTCCTCTTTACTCCGCGATGTATTTTTCACTGTGATAACATGATGTGTGGCGTGAGAGAGCATGGCTTGTCGGGACAAAGCAACAGTAACTAAAGGCAGCGGGTCTTTGCGAAGGGTCAATTGAAAAGTTGTAGGTTCAAATCACTCACTTGTTGGTTCACATCACTAGCAGCTTGTTAGATGTTTGCTTGACCTTTTTTTTTTATCATTAACTGATCCTGTTGAAACAAATGAACTGCATGCTTTAATAGAAAACCATGACTGTAAATGGAAAGTAGCACTGGAATGAAAGGCTGTAGGAAAACACCTTCTGGCGATCCTTTGCTTTGTTGTGGTCTGAGCTGGTAAAGACAAAAACTCAGATTATCATTTGTCATTTTGTCGCATTGTAAATGGTTAGGATCAGCTGCATTTAAACTCAAAATAACGTGCACTAACAAAGGTTTTATTCTGCTGTTTGATGCAAGAGAATAGGAGACGGAGACCGAGGGGAGTTTTGTGTTGTTGGCGTGCTCCCATTTGAGAGGAGTTCAAAGACAGGCCCATAGAGAGAGGAGGGGATAGTTGAGATAAACACTGGACTTCATTAATGCTGTGGGGCACCTCACATTTCACACATTCTAAGAGGAAGTGACGGATTCAGCCTATATCTGGTCAGATATTTTGAGAGTAGGCATGAGGGATGGGTTGATCAATCTTGAAATTTGATACTTCAGAAAATCATAATGTGAGGATAAATTCTAAATATTGATCCTGTGCTTTTTTATACTAATGTACTAATTTATTTAAAGGTATACATTGTAACTTTTTTGTTCAAAATGAACAAAATTTAAATAATGGATAAATACATCATCAATCATTTTTCCAAAACACGTTTTTCTTTTACCCTGATTCACAATGGTAAGGCACTATGTGTTTATGTTTTAAACCTGACAAGATGATTTTCGAGCAAAAATCATACGTCACACAACCATGCTTGTCTCTTAATATCTAATTAAAAACAATTGGATACTTTTACGCGTATGTGACATAGGTTAGGTGCAAAGTTTGCTGCACGTTTAAAAAAAGGCAAATAGAGGAGAGTCTGCTGGCAAAGGAGAAGGCGACAGAGCGCGTATTAAAACGAGAATCAACATTAGCTTGGCTTTTCGGAAATGGCGAGAAGTTGAGAACAATTGGCTTTAAAATGTTTGCGTTTTTATAAACAGGTGACTAAGGTACTTTATTGAAATTGCCATATGTAGCTCTTTAACGGTGTTCATTGTTAAGCATTATCTATGTCAAGGGGTCAATTCTTATGGTTGTAGCGCTGTGCTGGAATTAATTTTAAAGTAAGAACCATGTCTATTAATGGGTATAGCTGCTACAGTAATGTCTTCAGCTAGTCTTTCCATCTAAACTGGTTCTATTTCTTAAACCTTGTAACGTTACTGAATGGGTTTTACGGGCAGCAGGATAGCCTTATTCATCCGCACTGTCACACAGAGCTGAACCACAACCAGTTAAAACAATGTTCTTCCGCACAATGCTTGGGTTTTGTTTTTTAACTGCTAGAGGCAGTAGTCCCTCAGCTAAAAGTTACATAGTGTACAAGTATATAGCAGAATGTATATAAGTGAAAAATATGAACTTGTTTAGAAAATAGTTATGTAATTTAGAAACTGTTTGTCCTTCAATTCACCTTAACACGAGCAAAAGTACTAAAAAGCGCAAGCAGACAGACAGCATTCAACCACAAAAGCACTCAAACGCAGAGAGCAGTGCTTGCCAGAGGTAATGACAGGGAAAAAAAAGAACCTTTATTTAGTTATTTCACTCCACTACATAACAACAAAGCTAAATGTCTTTTTCTTTTTATTTCTTTTTAAGTAAAACTATAGAAGTTATTAATAAATTGAATATAAACAGACTGTTAATTTGCAGTTTAGGACTACTTTGTGGCTATGTTTATTGGCTATAATTCTGTTACCCTCAAAGTTATATTGGAAACCTTGGCTTTGATATTACTTTTTATCATATTGAAAAGAAAACCCTAATTCTAAGGGATATTGCTCCACCCCTAGTACACATTTATAAATTCTAGATTGTACTGACTGACTTTAGAACCATGCAAGATTGACTTTTGTTGTTGTTGTCTACATATATTAGTTCTCTTAAGCATGAAGCTATGAGACAGACCGTCCTCCGTCTGTCAGAGATGTGTTGATCCCTAGACATCACATTTCTCTGCACATGCAACTCCTGATCTCGATATGAGCTAGCGGAATCCAGCCAGCCAAAGTGTTTGCTGTGTGAAGTGCTTCAGATTCAGAGAGTGTAATAAAGGGGGGTTGATTCGGTCTTTGTCATCCATATTCAATCAAACATTTATTCAAAGCATTCAGCACATTTCAGACAGAATAAATGCAGGCCTTTCCATTCACCGATCACACAGCTAATTACACACCCCTAAGCAAAACGAGTGAAGTCATCATAATTAACTGCCTCCAGTGTCAAAAATTCATCTTAGCCTGTCTGAGCGTTCGTGAAATCTCTAAAGCAGATGAGAAAGAAATGGAACAAAACATCAGAGTGAGCCTGAGACTGACATTGGGTGCACAGTTGCATATACACATGTAAACAATCTCAAGTCCAAAATCCTCAGTATATTCAAACGTATACTTAATCTGTGGTCCTTTTTTGAGTATCATATATATATATATATATATATATATATATATATATATATATATATATATATATATATATATATATAATATATATATATAATTAACAATATATTAATAATAATAATAATAATAATGCATTTTATTTATTGCTGCCTTTCAAAACACCCAAGGTCACCTCACAAGCAAGCAAAAAGTACAAATGAGTACATAGGAGAAAAACAACAGAAAACAAAAACAAAACAAACACTCCACATAAATAGATAAAATGTTTTGGCTTGTTTTTTCTTCATGTTTGTGAAAGAAGTTTCTCACCGAGGGTGCATTTTGTTTGATCAAAACTAAAAAACAGTGTTCTTATTACAATGATTATTGCAATTCAACATAACTGTTTTTTTATTTTAATATATTTGAAAATGTGATTTATTCGTGTGATGGCGAAGCTGAATTTTCAGCATCATTACTCCAGTCTTCAGTGTCACATGATCCTTAAATCATTCTAATGTGTTGACTTGGCGCTGAAGAAACATTTCTTATTGTTGAATGTTGAAAACAGTCATGCTAATAATAATGCTGATTAATATTTTGGAAACGGTAGCATTTTTTTCAATTCTTTGATTAAAATAAAGTTAGAAAGAACAACATTTATTCTGAATGGAAATCTTTTGTAACATTTTAAATGTCTTTACTGTCACTTTTGATCCATTTAATGCATCCTTTGCTAAATAAAATTATTTAAAAAAAACTTACTGACCCCAAACTTTTCAACAGTATGTATTTAATAATTTATCGAACACAAAGCAAATGTATATTCTTCAATGTCTTTTTTTTTTTTTAATTTTGAAGAATCCTATTTCTGTGTGTCCTGGTCAAACCTCAGCTCCCAAACTGATATGGTCATGCTGCCAGAAATACCCTAATTGAGCCGCAGAGTCCTTGTATTAGTGAATCGTCTATATTAATTTTGTTCGTTATATGCTGTCTGTAATCAGGTTAGAATATGTAAACCAGATGGACCCCTTCTTGGCTCCTGTGTGTGTGTAAGTTGCACAAACACACTCACACACTTTTCTCTCACTTAGTCTCCTGGAGACCCCCTCTTCTCGATTTGTTCCAGACAGCCATTTTGGCCAGTTTTCTTGCACTTGTGTGCAGCAGTCAGGTCTGTTTGCTCCTTCAGTTCCTCTCCCTCTCTCTCTCTCTCTCTCTCTCTCTCTCTCTCTCTCTCTCTCTCAGGCTTTCTTTTTCTTTGGGCTGCTCATTAGTAGCCATAAGGCAACCATCCAGAATACCTTAACAACCACGTGCAGTGCCTTATAATGACTCTGAAGACCTTAGCAACCATTCAAAGCACTCTAGAAGCCAATCAGAACACCCTAGTAACCACCCGGAGCACCTTAGCAACAACCAAGCAATGACATATCAACTACTATGAACATTCTAGCAACTGTTTAGAGAACCCTAGGAACCAAAACACACTAGCAACCGCCAAGAAACGCCATAGTAACTGCTCTAAACAGTGTCGTAACCATTCAGAGAACCACAGGAACCAGAAAACCTCAGCAAACACCTAGCAATGCCCTAGAAACCACTCAGAACACCCCAGCACTTATAAAATATATCTCATTAACTACTCTGAAGACTCCCACAACCATTCAGATAACCCTTGGAATCAGATCACACTAGGAATGGCCTAGCGACCTTGAGTTTTAGTTCACAATTTGAAAAAATACATATTGCAACAAATGTTGTGTATTTGAGAATATCTACCATTGGTAGAATCTAACCAGCAATTGGACATGAGCTGGTCAGTGCAAAAACTATGAAGTTTTGCCAGAAACTATTGTAACCATGGTGAATTTTTGTAAGGGTTGCAGTGGTTGCATTTAAGAGTAAAACATCCATTTGCAGATGCAGGGTAACAGCAATCAACAAAATCTCGAAATGTCCATTTGGTGTTTTCAAGGCAGTTCAGCACAGGCTATGGCTGTCTCATGAAGTTAGCATGATGGTCTAAGTGGAAGACTGGTTTTCTGTGAGAGTTTTTGTGTGTGTATGGCTGAGAGTCTCTCCCCAGGGTGGTGTACTGACTCCATGGTTAGGCACAATCTGCCCCTCATTATAAAAGGAAGAAGAAAACATTGGCCACCGGTAAGACAACAATTCAGAAAGAAACAGAGAGATAGAGAGAGAGAGAGAGAGAGAGAGAGAGAGAGAGAGAGGCTGTGAATGACCTGAGAGACAAGTCACACAGAGCATTCTGTGCCAACACAAGAAGCTTCAAAATTGACAACCCTGTCAGAACCCTTTGTGTATTATGAATGTGAGGTCTGTGTGGAAACACAGACCAAATATTCTCTCAGTTGTGCAAACCCCCAGTACACAATCTGCAGGAAGAATGCAGCAAGAATAGCCAATAAGTGCAAAAACTATATATATATATATATATATATATACGACTTTTAAAAAACATTAAAATTTCTCTCCAGTAAATGATTTCTATATCTATTCACATGTCAGTATCTGCATTATGACCCTAATCTGATTGTATCATTGTTGCAAAGTCTTATGTAATCATGTCAATTGGAAGGATTTGGCCAAATCTGATTAAAATTTAATTCGGATTATAAGGGGTGGTTTAAACTTTTCTAACCCTATCGAGAGGACATGTAAACATTTGATTGGATTGAAAGTACTGCGGATGTGCAGTGACGCTCAGATGGCATCATTTTCTTATGACGCGTGGAACAAGTTGTTGTTGCTATTGAATAAAGTGTCATAAATGACTGCTGTGTTATTTTAAAATTCTGTTTCCACTCATCAAGTGGATCAGGACAACATCACTCAAGTCCTTGATTCAGGCTCTCATCAACAGATGCCTTATTTTGGGCGTGGGAATTCGAGACGTTTTCACTGCTTGATCAATATAAGCACCATGGCACAAAGCTTCATTTGCTCCTCATTAGGACCCAAAGTAGATTAATAGTATTAAGTCTGCAAAGATGTAGGGGAATAGTATGTGCAAAAAGTGAGAATTCCGTCACTTTATTTAGCGTTGTTAACGTTATGTTTGAATTTATCAAGTGGAATGAATTCATTCCAAATGAAACAAAAGGTGTCCTTGTAAACACAGCTAATATGTCCTTTATTCACTCACTGGATATGGGGCTAAATCTGACTAAATGTATTCTGCTATTATGTATGAAGAGGCAGTGACAGACTTGAGAGGAGAAAGCAAACTGAGAGACACTGAGCCTGCAGTGCGGTGTAATTCTCTGAAAAATTCTCCAACATCATGACACATTCATAAACACTTACACATGCGAATGCGTCGTGCAACAGGCCGTGTTCCTTTGACAGTTAGAGTTTTGCAGTGACTCTAATTTGTTTGAATTAATGAACTCCTTTTCATTGGTCTATTGGCATAGCAGTGACAAAACTTCCTTGATTAATCAATAAAGGTTTATTTACTGTGGCAATCTGATGTCATGCAATGTAATTAATTCAGAGCGTATTCTATGAAACTTTTGTGCCATGAAAACTATAAAAAATAACCAGCAGGCTGCCTTTGGAAGTGAACCGTGTACTGCGGTATGAGACTAATTACTATGATATCGCAGAGTCTCTAATGCCTCTGGCAAACCGACTTTAGCCTTGCAGGAAGTTACTGTTAATATAACAAACAATCTTGTGGATTGCATTCAGTAAAGGGCCAGGGCTTGAGATTATTATGTATTATAACAAGATTACAGCAGAGGGACATTAACTCTTGTCATGATATCTGGCAAACTAGACATAATGTTAGTAAGAGGTCACAAAAAGAAACATAGAACTGAATTGACACATCTTCTTTTGTTTACTCACCTGAAGAGCACTAATTCAATGCTTGCTAATATTATAAACTATACAGAGCAATACATTTTTGATATTATTTGTCGATCAAGCTCTAGAAGGGTAGATATGTTGAGGCATGTCAAAGTGCAGCAGGAACCTTTGAAAAATCTCGGGGAACGATATGTTAAATTCGGATGCTAATGTAGTGTTGTAGATTTACTTCAAACAAAGGCTCTCAACCATGTCCAAATGTTTTAACCAATAACCAAGTATCAGTCATTGACGGGAGTGCTGTAGAAAACAAATAAAAGGCTTGTAGAGAAGAACTTTAGAATCACTCGAGGGTCTCCAGACGCCACTGGATAACCTGGCTCTTTTTTTGGCATTGCTTTAATCACAACGAATCCATAAGTATAAAAACATCTGAAGCTCTTTCATGCCGAGGGCTATGAATGCTGAGGGAGTTAGAGTATTCAAGGTCATGACTATTGGTATTTCCTTGGTTTAACTTTGTATCAGCAGATGGTTTTGGCATCTTGGCTGAAATTTCATCAGTTTTTCTTCAACCTTATTATTTTTATTTTAAGATTACACATGATTTCATGCAGCTCCAAATGTGAAAATTCAACATCACCAAGCTGTCCCAACATAGCAACATAAGCTCGAACAATGGCAATGAGTTGGAACTACCGGTTACATTTTTTTTGAAGTCTTTATTTTTGAAATTACATTCCAGAGAAATGACAAGCTTCCTTTTAACAAAGACTTTGCATTTGTCACTTTTAAAATAAATGGGTAGTCAATGCCACAAAATAGTTTGATTTGGTGTGAGCTTTAGTCCCCTCTAGACAACATCACTCATATGTCAGTTATTGAAAATGATTAATCATTTCATCAAATTAACTAATGATATTCCAGGTCTGCCTAACAAGTTCCATGTGATTTATACATAAATGTTCACATGGTTTGCCTATATCAAGATCAACAAAACATGCACATAATTGCAGTGTACAATTATGTTAGATTTACATTATAACACCTGCACCTGTTAAATCCTGTTTTTAGCTTGTGTCTCCCTGTGATTGAAGTTGCTTCTTCACAGATGGCGGAGGGAGGTATTTGTGAACGATCCGGAAAGGGGTGTTTGAGGTGACAAGAAAAGTAGAAGTGACAACCACAGGTTTGTCATCCAGGATCAAAGTCATCATCACGCAAGAGCAGTGCAGCAGTTCACTGGCAATATTTACAGGTGATCTCTCACATAAGCAGCTTGTTACAGGATAGTAAAGCTCAATTTTTTTTTTTTTAGAAAGCTTGCAATAGTGTTAAAAAGACTGTCCAAAAGCAATGGGAAAGCGCAGACAGGCTGTTGTGGAAATATTTCAGTGATTCTTACTGTTGAATTTCTGTTTGAATGATTTGTTCAAAAAGACTGTTACAATCATGAAAAAAATCAAGTATTATATTTGAATGAGTCACTGTATTTTTCACCCTACCATTTCTTTCTGAAACATTGTTTCATACAGGAATGAGACAAAGCTAATTTGTGTTGCTCAGAGACAAACAACAGCTCAGCTGTGACTTTAGTTTCGTTTCCAGAGCAAAAATAGATCAGTAACTAGCAATGTTATGTTTGAAAAGTCTGTTAATATTAACTTTTTGTTTATTGAACAGTATAAAGCAATATTGCTCTCTTGATTGTACTTTTGATGTTGCATGTAATCAGTCCAATGACATTCATATGACAATCACACATCATTTTTAAGTGTGGCTCAAGCAAACAAATATTTTTGAGGTCACTGTACACTGACCATAGGCGCATCTATAGTTTACATTTATTTTGCACTGTCTGTCATATTAGTGAAATGATGCATTTAAGATTGTGTGAAGTGTTGTCAGAACGTGTGTATGAAAATCTCTCAGGGGACACAGAGGTGCTAGTATTATGTTTTTCAGAGGGTAATTTTCATCGCTTTTGTATGCCATTAATAGTAAGTGTGGTTGCACATGTGACATGTGTTACATAACATAACCTGCTGTTGATTTGAATTAGACCCATAGTGACTCCAAATGTCAGGCATCTCCTGCCTTCACTACCCACGCTCCCTTGCTTTTCGTCCCTCACTCAACACACCCCTCGCAGGACCCATAGGGATGTGTTATTCTGAATGACATGAACCATCATGTCAGATCCTCAAACTGAAGTACTAATTAGCTTTAGCAGTCCTTGAGAGTAAATCCTCCTTGCTTTAAGGCATCTGTTTTACTTATTTCTGTTTGGAGGGAATATATGTGACGTTATTTTCCTTTGACAAAGTTTTATGAAAGGATGTGATTTTTTTTCCATTTATGTTTCTTTTCCTTCTCTGAAATTGGCTTTAGTTTAAAATTTAAAGGAAAATCACGTAAATATGTTCCCTTAGACAGAATAATCCACCAGTATCAGTATCAGTATACAGTCATCTGTGAAACGGTCAGTGTCTATTATCAAATTTTGTGTATGCCTCCGCATGTACTTTTAATGCGTGCAGGGATATAATCCAACACCTGGCACACGGAACAAGTTAAGGCATTCATTTTTCCATATTTCCAAAACATTTCCAGAGCTTTACAACTTTATGGATGACTCAGACTTCATAGACTAGAATTAGAAGTAACTTTGCTATCCTTAAATGGCGAGTAAACTGCAGAAAAACCACTAAGCCTCAACTAAGCGCTTGCTGTTCCCTCATTTGTGCGTGTCTCGCTGTGGCCGGGCCTCGTCGAATCAGCCAGTAATTGGCCCCGCTTCGAACATGGACAGACGCTTACCACAGCAGACGGAATTCGCTTGATTAAATATCCTCGGCTCCATCAGGGTTGAATGAGCCGTGAACCGTTCCTCCTTAATACACACACCAGCACACTGGAGAGAACGACCCTGCAAAGCCCGACGGCTCACTTTGGTTTAGATTTTTGAGGAAGATATATGGAAAGATTTTTGCCAACTTCTGCGATGCAGACTTCTGTTCCTCTGTCCTGGTTCTGAATGCACAAAAAAATAACTTAAACATTAGCCAAAGCACGGCCTTAGCCACCACATACACCACATGTTTTTGAAAAATTGTTACACCCACTGAAAAGATGAACCGTGAATTCAGCACTAAAGCTGTTTGTTGCCTGTATGTCGCTGTCCATGGTCCTGTTGGGGTTGAAAAAACAACAACAACATTTCCTTTCAATATGAGGATTATACATAGTATTAACTTGTGGAACTTACTCCATCACAATGTAATTTTTACTACATCTCAAATTTTGTATTCTTTAGTAGAATTTTACTAACACTTTACAGTAAGGTTCATTAGTTAACATAAACTAATAATGAACTTCTTTCACACAGCATTTATTAATCTTTGTTAATGTTAATCTCAAAGTTTACTAATACATTATTAAAATCTTGTTAACATTAGTTAATGCACTGTGAACTAACATGTGAACAACTGTATTTTCATCAACTAACGTTAACGAAAATTAGTAAATACAGTAACAAATGTGTTGCTCATGGTTAGTTCATGTTATTTAATACATTAACTAATGTTTAACTGATTAACCTTATTGTAACATGTTACCAGAATTTGTGGCGGAAATGACGATTGTGGAGTTTTCATTTTTAACAATTTTGGAATAAAATGGCTGACTTGTCTCACTAAGGCTAATTTAAATAGCTAGCATTTATGTATCTTAAATGCACACAATTAAGTAACATTTTCAGCTTGACAGGATATGAAGGACTGTAAAAAATATCTGCAACAGATGTTTACCTTCCTGTTTTTATTATCTAAAAATGGTTGGTTGGGATGGAAATGATGCCACTGAGGGAAAATGAATATAATTTTTTTTAATAAATATTCAGATTTTTAAAATAGATTTTTATGGACAAAGTCTGGCCTTGGGACAAGGATCAAACAATTAAAATTACATTTACATATTAATTTAACAGACTTTTACCTAAAGCATTTAGATGTTACAACAACTGCACATTAAAAGGAATTTGAAAAGAATGATGAAGGCATATAAAATTCTCTGAGACTGTTTTAATACGACCTTCAAATAACTAAAAGAATAAATAAGTAGAAATCTAAATGCTAAATAAATTAATAAACAAATAAATCAGCCTCTGGTTGTATATAGTTTAAGAAACACCCATAAACACATTTGTTTCTGTATGAGAGATTCAGGAAGAATATTTTAAAGATTTTTTTTTTTTTTTCTAATCATATGCCTTCCCTGAAACAATCACATCAAGGTGCACGTTACCTCAGTTATTAGGGTTCATAATGTGTGCTGGTCAGGTCAGGTTGTGTGTTCAATGAGTTTGACTTTCCACTCGTGAAAGCTTTCTGCTCTTTTAACAGCAGTGTTTATTGGTAAAAACGATAGAGTTCTAGCGGTGTTATGAGAGCACATCAAACAAGAGTGCCCTTTTAAAGACACTCGGTAGACAGAGATTTTATTGTGCAGCTGTGTTGTATGTTCATATTGAACATCAGAGTTTGCGTATTATGCATGAATTGCACAAATTGCTGGACTATGGGTTTTGTGTGTATGTGTATTCAGGTGAGGTCACTGGAGGAGTATTTGCTCCAGGATAAAGTGACCACACAGTGTGTATATTTACACATGCTCATTCTCTGATGCTGTTTAATGACTTCCTTGAAGGCAAACCAGCCACCATAAAGACTTCACGTTTTATGGCAATACCCAGTAGTGGCATTAGGCTCCAGACAGCATGAGTTATTGAAGGAAAATAGTTTATGAATGCCATAGACATTTGGAGCTCAACACAGAGTTTGTTATGATGTGTCAAAAATTACAGCTAGTTATTAAAGATCTTTGGTGAATTTTGTTCCCTTTGAATGGATTTATTGATTTTTAGGATTCTGCAAAATGACTTTGATCAGTTTAATGATCATATTTCTTCTTATTTTATGTATTATGATGGTAATGTTTGTTAACAAGCATTACAGTAGCTCTTTACTATTTTCACATGTGAAATGATGTTGTTGTAACTAGTGTTGCAGTACTCTTGGTCTTGAGACCAGTCTTAAGACCCTTTTTTCTCAGTCTTGACCACATTTGTACTTGCTCTTGTCTTGGTCTCCTAATTTTAATTTGAAGACCAGTTGAGACCACAACTGTGGGTATGTTGTTAAATTGCCGTTGCATTGTCTGATTTAATTGTTTACATCATTATTGTGATTGGACTTAATAACTTATCAATAACTTATTTCTAATTTCACTTATTTTGTTACTGTTGTGCCAGGTCAGAAATCAACAAGGAATTGTGTCAAAAATGTCACCAAAATTAATACAAATGCTCAAGATTCAAGATATGATTGCAAAACAGTACTTGTATAAAATCTTGATATTTATATTATAATATAGGATATAATTAGCAATATCACAAGCAAGAGGGTTGTTTTCACAAATAAGCGCAATTGCAAACGTGATATTGATTTTATACAAATGTTCAATAAACACAATTTTATTTTAAAAACATTAATCTCAACATTATTTATGCATTTCAGATGCAACCCAGAAGCAACTTCTGTGCTACGTCTGCAGTAAAAAGATGGATTTTGTTGTTTGTTGCTGCTATTGTATATCTTATTATTCTAATTGTAATTATAGTTTTAAAACAAGACATTTCTCAAGCAGCAAATGTGGATTTTTCAGATGAATTTGAGAAGTGCTAGTCTGGTCTTGTACTCGCCCTCCCTTCATCTCAACCCCCCAAAGCCTTGGTCATGGGACAAGGATCAAATAATTAAAATTACATGCACATTTATTAATTTAGCAGACTTTTATACAAAGCACTTCAAAATGAGAATAAGTACACATAAAAGGCACAGAAAAGAAAATAAATTAATTATGAAAACATTAAAAAGTCGTTGTGTTTTACGATGATAACCTCTGTTAACATAAACAGTAAAGTAGCTCTGTTGTAGGTTTCTTTCATACAATTTAATAGAGTTTAAGTTTAAGAATTGATCAATCCATTTTCTTCACATTTATTTAATATTTTATTCTTCCTTCAAAATCTCTTCGTATGTCTCTAGGCTTCGAACTGATTTGAATTTGCATTAGGACTCACTTTTGTTTGATCTTGCCATAATTTCTACATTTTGCATGGCCGGGACACAGTCAAATGTAAAAATAGTTGTACCTGTAATTTGTCATAAAACAAATTTGTACCTTTTTTACCTACAGTATCTAAATAAGGATGTACTATAGACTTCAATTCTTCTGAGGTAAATGAAGTTATGGTTATAGGAAAAAAAATATGTAGATTTTGTTCTTCTTCTTCTTATTATTTTACTTCTGAGCACATCCACAAAAGTCTCACATTGGGCCCCAATTTTAAGCCAAAGTATAGCTAAGTAAACATACCCAAATACACACATTCATTGTTCTCCGTTAACCCCCAAAACTTGTTGCTGAGGTGTCTGTTTTTACGGATGTGATTGTTCTCCAGAGAAGTCTTGTGTGTCTTTTGTCAGATCTGAGGTGCTGTGCCCTCTCTGGCCTTGTGCTATCTGAAAGCAGCAGGCTGTCTTCTTTAATTGGAGAATGAAGGACAAGACTGAGCGAGCTGAAAGGGCCAGAAAGGAAAACCTGTCTCTCTCTTAAACACACACACACACACGCACACATAAAATAACCAAGACCAGCATCTTTTATTCCGGCATTGTTCATTCCCTGCCTCATACTTTAGCTAAAGGCCTGGACCAACCTGACATGTGACCTCATACAGCACAGAAGCTGCTGAAAGAGCAAATTTGACAAATAGATGCAATTTATCTCATGTCAAGGCACACATAAAGACCTCATTTAGCAACAAGAACATTTGATAGATGAAAAAAAAAAAAAAACAGGCTAATTATTCCCCAGAGGATGTTCTGGACATTTGAGCAAGGACATCCCCCTAAGGGACACTAGGTATTCTTTTTGTGTGTGGTGATTAAGTAAAAAAAACCCTTTGTGGTTGGGCAGTGGGTAGATTTCTGTAGCCACAAATACAATAGAGTCCCCTAATATATTTTTGTGTCCTCCACTGAACCGCCCAGCAGGATGTTCATACCTGCTATACCACAGATCGAAGGGCCATACGGACTGTGAAGCACAGACTGTGAAACAGCAAGAGTCCTGTATTTCTTTTCACCTTCTTCTCCCTTCCTTCTTCTCTCATATAATATCTCCTATAAATCATTTTTTCATTTTTTTTAAATATATTTTTTCCTTCTAAATCTCTTTTTGTCTCTAGGTCTTGAGGTGATTATTGTATATTTATTCGTTGGCTTCAATCATAAAACTACTCCATATGACTCATGCACCAAATTCCAAGTCTTCTGAAACCATCCAATGTGTGAGGAACAGACTCAAAATTAAGTCATTTTTCTTGTTTGTTTATACAAATGACGACAGAATTTTTCTCTTTTTTTGTGAACTATTTCTTAAAGTTGGGGTAAGTGATATTTCAGAAACTTTTTTTGGAAGTTAGTCGGACAGACACCAACAACAAACTTGTAGCCAATCAGCATTAGGTGGTGTATGACGACTGAGGAGACGGAACGAGCAGATTGAACGAGATTTGACTGCAGAAAAACTATAGAAAGAGATATGAGACACAAAACAAAAGAGCTCAAAAGAATATCACTGGGATGAAGCTTTATGACTGGACAAGCACCTTAGGAACCTTGTTAATATCATAAAAGCTTTCCAGCGCTGGAGAGAGAAAAGGAAAACCTGAAAACAGACACGGAGGCTGCTTTGATTCTGCTTCACACGTGAGTAACACTGGGTTTGAGTGTCGTTGATTGTCTGGAGCTGCTGTGCTGTTGTGAGTTTTGGAGTCGGAGCAATAAAGAGAGTGTATGTTTGGGTTGATTTCAAATATCAAAAATGTCCATCAGAGTTTTTGAAATAGGGTTTACCCCTGCTTTAAAGGAATACATATTTACATCTGATGCCTGATGTTACATAGAGTATTTTTTTATTTTTCTTATCTTTGTTCTGGGTTTACTATGCTGCTGAAACAGCTCAGCTGTCACTTAGCTGCACCTTGACAAGTCATATGTCAAGGATAAAATGAACACTAGGCTGACAACAGTGATGATGGTACAT
Source organism: Opsariichthys bidens (assembly GCA_037194245.1). Classification (NCBI taxonomy): domain Eukaryota; kingdom Metazoa; phylum Chordata; class Actinopteri; order Cypriniformes; family Xenocyprididae; genus Opsariichthys; species Opsariichthys bidens. The sequence goes on from CM074281.1 coordinate 16,955,914, forward strand.
ATGTGTCTGTCAGAAATCTAAGAGGTCTCTCGTCTCAACCTTTCCTTTTGGATTTGATCTACACACACACACACACACACACACACACACACACACACAGACTCAGCACAATGTGTGTGTGAGTGCTTTCTGTCCATTCCCTAGGGCTATGTTTAGACAGGAATGCAAAGGTAGAGACTTGCGCTTTGGTTCTCTGGAACTCCAGTATGGAACATTGATTTGGTTAGACGTCCAAGCCAGAGTAGGATCCAGGAAATCTCTCTAATCCAAGTCAGTGACAGAATCAAAACCACAAGCAAGTTTGATGGATTACAGCTACAGGTTCAAAAATTGTTCTAAAGACCATGAAACCTCTTGTTGTTGATGTATTTTCCATTGAAGAGAAAGCTTGGGTGTTCTTAAAAATTAAAAAAAAAATATTTTTTAAAAATGTATCATAGATAGCCAGTAAGCTTTATGTCACATGATTTGCTACTTTCAAGTCACATGCGTGGGGTATTAGGGGAGGGGCATTCTCATTATAGCTCCTGATTGTACAAAAAGCTGTGTAGAGCAGGATGCCTGTGTCATTAAGTATATTCGGTTTGTTATTCTAGTTACTATGTTATGATTAAAATTGCGAAATGGCCTTACACAAAAATTAATAAATAAAGTGAAAAATGTTATGTTGAAACAGTGTTATTTCCAACTTGGTAACTTTAAAAAAAAAAAAATTTTTTATAATAGATGGTAATGGTTGTGCGAATGTGATATGGCTTACTCCGTGTCTACTCCAGACACGACTTTTGTCGCATCGTGCCGCACCGCAACAGCTAAAAGCTGTCTATGCTGAACGCAACAAACTGACCGTTGGAAAGCACTTGGACTACATCAGAAATAGAATGGGGAGTCTGTTTATTGTTGGGAATTTGTTGTCACGTTGCTCCGCCGCTTCATCCAGTGTGGACTATATCGCTGATTATAATAGGCTCTATTATCTTTTGCATCATGCCACTCGTGTACGGTGTAGACATGGTGTGAGGGCTTATGCTATCATCAAATCAGAACGGTTGTGATGTAAATACATAAATGCATGTTTCAGAGTAAAGCACAACACTGTTCATTTTCAGTTTTTATTTACAGTAAATGATACTCTGCAAGTGCTGAGTGTTTGAGGCGCTTAAAATTCATATGTGAGAATGCAACATGCGCCAACCGTCTTCCCCAGTTCTTAATAAGAATTGTTTATAAATCTGTTGTTGTCAACAAAGAGAAGAGTTAGGGTCTCTCTGCCAAAATAAAAGCTCAATGGTTTAACGTTTGAAAGCAAATAAATTAAGACAACCATAAATGTTAATATTGTAATTTTACTGGTGTTCTGTATAAAAAACATAACATAATAATCAAAGTTGAAAACAGTTGTGCTGCTTAACATTTTTGTGGAAACTGTGAGACATTTTTTTAGGAGTCTTTAGGCCTATCCGGACAGTACAAGTTTTCCAGGGGGACGTTAGAGAAATTGATGTTTCACAAATGTACTTTGCGATTTGAATCCATCCGAATCTTCCTCAGTGTTTTTCTCACACAGCCTCTGTAAAAAATTACACACTGTTTTTCGACAAACTCAACGGTCCCCTGAGAAATCTAATCCTGTCTGAATGCAAAATTCTGTGATAGCTGATGTTGTATTAATGTTTCATGTGTTTTTTGACCTACCTGAGCTGCTGTCTATGCACAAAACATTCGACATGTTTTTCATTTAGGTAAAAAAATGGTGGCATCTGATGAAAAAATATTGTTAAATTATTAAATCGAGCCAAATCTAAGATACTTGTCTAGCTTTCTCTGCTCATTTTTATGCAAGTTTATTATAAACAACCACTGCAATAAACTTGTGAAGTTCACTTAAATAGAGTTTTTATAATAAATGAAAATTATATCTGTAACGCCCACATGTAGAAAGCACATTATGTTAGTATAGAAAGTTTGATGTATAGAAAGTTCAAAAGAAAAGCATTTATTCTTTGTCACTTCTGAAAATTTAATGTTTCCTTTCTGAATAAAAGTATTTACTTCTTCAAAAACATCTTGACCCCAAGCTTTGAACAGTACTGTATATATCTGCAAAAACTGAATTGCATCAATGTTTAGATGTACACTAGCATAAAAGGCTTCAAAGACAAAGAATAAAAGCCACGGAATTTAAAACATTTAATCCAAATCTCAACCAGCCTCTAATCAAATATTCACTCTGTACATTTTTCCAAGCTGTTATCATCTATCCTGCTTTATTCTGCTTTTTTTTGTATTAGTGTATTATGTTGTGTTCTGTTTATTCAGTCACATTGCCACATTATGCTGTTTGTGGCTTTTGGACTCCATCATTTATACTGTGACTTGAATACACAGAATACGTATTGCTCTTTCATCAGTAGAATATTACCTTACCTTACCTTACAATGCATTCTGATTTTTGCTGAATGACAAAGTGCGCTGTGTGCACCATGTGTAATCCAAAGCATCATTCTTTTATTCTTTTCTGTCTGGTCTATTTAGTGTGTTTTCTTACTGTGGTCTCTATAGTTTCTGCTGCATAATGGTATACCTGTCAGGAGGATGTGGATGTTCTTTGTGTTTGTATAATTCATGAAAAATGCTGGTTTCAAGTTTTTTGTTAGAAACACTCCATTTCATAGGAACAGACTCATCAGAAACATTAACTCAAATAGACCTTTAATGTTGCTCTCTATTATTTAATCGAGAACATCAGGTGAGTGTAGGTGAGGTAAATGCTTTGTACTGTTTCCTGTTGCTAAATTAAATTAAAACACACTATTTCACATTTTGGTTCTTTTATAGCATCACTGCAAAATCCCTTTATTTTGGCACTAGGTTTTGGGACAAAGCCTTAGTGACAGCAGTAATATCAACCAGTATTTGCTGGTGGTTATTTATTTTTTGCCTTTATTATGATAGGACAGTAAGCAGACAGAAAGCGAAGTGGGAGAGAAAGAGAGGGGGCGGGATCTGGAAAGGTCAGAGCTGGAACTCGAACTCGGGTCGCCCGAAGCGGCATGCTGCCCACAAGGCTATCGTCACCAACACACTATATTACATTACTCCCTAAAAATCTGTTACTTTTTATGGAATTTTTTTTTTTACATTACTTTTGTATCACTTTTTCTCACCTGGGTTGACCATTGTTCGTTTTGTTTGTTTAAATCCAATTACGTGTTACTTGAAATGTATTACCCGAACACTGATTATGATGTTGGTGATTGTTATTGAATTGCTAAAACAGCAATAATGAGCAAATGAGAGGGTCCTAATTCTTTTTTTATGTAGAGCATAATAAATTCATATTATTCAATAGTTACCAGTTAAAGGTATCTTTTAGGGAGCCAATCAATATCAAGTAGAATCAATAAACAGTCCTTATGTAATGCTTTACTGCTCTGCCTTCTGACATCAAGATTCTCTAGTGTTTTTTTTTTTTTTTTTTTTTACAGAATTCAAATATAGTAAATTTGAAAATGATTTGATTTAAATAAGGCAACTTCATTTGACCTAATTTCTGCAGAAAATAGTAGCGGTGTGTACTCTACCTTGGAGTAGAGGCTGCCACCTGCACTAATCTTATGAGTTACCATGGCAAACCCCGTGGCCGGAGGGACAGGGCCACGCTGTGTTCGTGATGCATGTCAGTCGAGTCGCAGCAGGTAGATCCAATCAAGTCCGTTACTTAAGATCCATTTTCAATCTTACACCTCTTGACAGTGCCCTTTCTGTTCTGCTTTGAGGAATAATGCTGAGCACAAAAAAAGACCCAAATTGCAGACACTGATTCCTTTTGGCTTACACAATAGCTCTTTGTTTGGCTGACTGCTTTTGAACAGCAGGGCATGTCAGTTTTGTAAGCTGTAAGACATGTTCATCACCTCTCTTAGTGAGAGTCAGCCTCAAAACTCACTTCAGTTACGATGCATTTCACCTTAAAAACTTAAGGACAGTTATTAAAGCCACAAACATCACATGAATATCCACTACTTTTGAGCACATAAAAGGCTTGTCAAGAATCATCTGCGGCGTGTGTCAGTTTTTACCCATTTTTTGACACAGTATGATATTAACCACAGAAAGGACGAGTTATTGAGCACCGTCCTAGATCTCTTCATGTCTCAGAACTTATAGGGAATGATCATTTCTGTGAAACTCTCCAAATGACTTTCATCTGTGTAACTGTGTGGCTTATAAACTGAAAGAGTCCATCTACATTTACAACCTTGTCTGTTTTTCTCTCTGCTTGTATTGCATTTGAGATCACTATGATCAGGTCATGTTCAATTGGTTTCAGCAGATAAGAGTGTCCCAAATTGGGGTTCGGGACATGCTTGGTAATTCCCACTAACGAGCTGCAGAATGAACTGGAATATTGCCAAATAGAAGATTCTCCTAAAGTTACCCTATTTCATGATAAAGAAAAAAGCAAGAAAGATACAGACGAAGAAATGCTGATGCATGCTATTATGAAGTCAGTGGAGGATTTTTAAAAAAAAACAATAAGAGAAAAGGATCAGTATACTGTCAACCTTTGTAAACAACGTATGGATAGCATTTTAGGAAAATTGATTAATTTTGCATTATTATTATATTTTTTGTTATTTATTATTAAATTATGCTCACCAAGGCTGAATTAATTTGGCCAAAAATATTGTAAAAACAGAAATAAGGTAAAATGTTGTTACAATTTAAAACACTTGTTTTCTAATTTAATTTATTTAATTATATATATATTTTAAAAAAAAAAACAGCAGTTAAAATACTTTCTTTTAACTGTTAGTAACCCTTCAGCTCTCTTCCTTTGGATGTATAGTTCATATATAGTTCCAGTGTCATTCACCATGGAGACCGCAGAGCTCTGGAGGCCGGGGCAGGTGTCTCTGACTGGTCTCCTGTGAAGAGAATGTTACATGCTGTCTCCTAATGGGTGCAATAGCCCCTGTGGGACCCTTCGTCACAGCACCACCCTCCCCCTGAACCTCAGAGAGGGGTGGAGATGGAGGAAGAAATGTGAAGTGGTGGGGGGTGGGGAACAAAGATACGATCCATGCTGACTCAACACAGAGAAGAATCACCAATTATTTTAAATATTTCTTACATCAACACGATCTTGCAATTTCTTGCTTGGAAAAAATAAACAAACAAACTTAGAGGCCTGCTGATGGGCAGGTGGTGCACTGTGGGGGTCTGGCTGGCGGTCCAGGCTGTGGCAGGGCCAGTGCAACCTTTACAGGGGGAAAAAAAAAGGTAGAAAAAATTTATTTATTTTTACCCCGTAACTATCATCATTTAGTTATGTAATTCCAAAGCTCAATGACTTTATTGCTGTCAGTCATATATGTTTGGAACAACATGAGGAGTAAATGATGACAGAATTTTTTGTGAACTATTCTTTGAGGATGTGCTCATTCAGTTTTTGAAACTTATGAATGGCTCGAATCAATGCAGTTAGTCAAATGACCCTTCGCAAAGATTTGCCCCCTTTAGTTTCTCTTGCTATGTCCGACAAGCCATGCGCTTTCACGCCATACATCATGTTCTCATGCAGTGAAAAATACATCACGCGAAAGAGAAAACAGAGCAGGTTACTTTTGATACAAAACAGTTTCATATTTAAAATATCATAATTTTTTAAAGAAGTTTAAACAATAAATACCATATAGTGTCTCTTTAATGTGTCGTGACAGATCGCTGTAGCTCCTTCAATCGCCTTGTGAACCAACCATCTCTTCATACTAGTTCATTTATAGCATCAAATAAACATGAATGGACATCAGAAGGAAAGTTGTTTAAAGCGCGGAAAGACGTGAATGCACACAATTTTTCAAGTTCACCAAGGTTAATCTACCAACTCCTCTGACTGCTTTTTCGGACAAAATGGCGGATTCAGGGTTAAGATTGGTCAGATCGCCTATCAATCAAACTGCTGGCAAAGGGTCAATTAGACCGATTCAAAATTTGTATTGACAGAATTGAAAGAATTCTGAAAGAATAGCAACAATATTCCTTGGATTAGAAATCCAGTAGCATATCAATCTGATTCAGTTACCTCAAAGTAATTAAACTATTGAGTGGTTAGTATCCAGGCAGCTTAACACAAACAAGGGTGACCCAAGAACTGGAAAGTTACTGAGATCACAATCCTGATTAGTCACTAATCTGCACAAGAGCAAACAACTTAAAAGACAAGTGATTGAAGAAGCACGTATTACAACACAATTAGTCCTCCTCTCGTTACAGCAGCCTTTTGTTAGTCCGTCCAGAGGCATCATTCTTCCCCTATTTTTTCTCATACAGTATACAGTAACAGGCACTAGGGTTTCCAATAGCCTAAATTGTTTTCCCATTCATGCCGGATCATCCATCTGCTTAAAGCACCTAATGGTCTGTAACAATGACTGCATGCAGCCCTGTGCTTTTTTAGCATCCATGCACCTGGCAGCGCTGGCAGATATTAGCGAATCCCCTGAGGGATCTGGCTTGTGTTTTTCCATGTCCCTTGTATGTCTCCCATCCCTGCTCCGGCGCCAGGGGAACGGCTGGTCATGTCACCACCAATGAAGGGCTAATGCGAGACCGAGAGCAGGCCCCTGGGGTGAAAGTGTTAGGTCTTAGACGCACCCCTTGAATCGAGTGAACGCAATGCGATTTAATAGATTGATTCCTGCGGCAATGCTCAATCCTGCTCACATTAATGTGGCTCGTAATGGAGGTGCTCCGTTCAGTAGCCCCCAGGCCAGGAGATACAAAGTGCTCCATTACGGTTGCCTGCTCTTGAGCCAGTGTTTAATGCTAGTTGGAGAATGGGTAGTCTTGAGAAAGATGATAACCCTCGTAAACCAATTATGACAAAGCAATGGTGGTCTGAGTCATCACTGAACCCATGTTGGTGTTCACTAACAAAAAAAAAAGCAAAAAAAAAAAAAAAGCAATGTGGTAACATGGTACCACGGTTCTTTAAAGTACCTTGGAAGCATTCAGTATTATGGCATATGGCTGTTTCCTCAACTTTGGACATTTTTAACTTTGAATAAACTCTTTTGAAACACTTGTTTCACTCTTACATCAGAGTTTGTTTAAATTGTTTACTAATAATGCCAGTTAGAAAAGCAGTCTATATACATGCATCATGGGAGCAATGTCTTTATTTTTCATCAGAGTCAATTTCCACCACATGTCAAATTTTTGATTGTGTATAGAATTTTGTGATGGACATGATGATAGTGGAAATTTTGTTTTGTAACATTATTAAAATAAAATAGCTGACTAAGCCAATTTCACTACTAGTATATTTTAGTATTATCCTAAATTCACACAATTAAATATTTTTTCCATAATTTAAAAAAATTACAGCTCGTTTGGAAACAGTGTTGTTGTTTCAAACTAAAACTAAAACAATAAATTATAATAATAAAAATCTGTAATTGAAATACAGCTGAAATAAAATAAAATATAAACATAAGATGAAAAACTTCAAACTTGGAAAAAATTACTGAAATAAATTTAAGTACAAAAACTACTAAAACTAAAACTAAAATAAAAATGGAACATAAAAAGCTAAATGTTAATAAATACTGTAATAGTAAATTAATAATACTAAAATAATTCCCTGATTTTGAAATGTTGCATAATAAATTAATATTGTTCTTCACAAGTGATATTTATAATTATTATTACAATTTGTCTTTCTTTAGTACTACAACAGCGGTTATACATGTATTAATAATTTAATAATTTTAAAAATTGGTTTATTTCACTCTTTGCTTAGATTATTATAGTTTTAAATGTAATAATAATATATATTTGTATGATGGCCATTAGTTTAAATGCTTTTGATTAAGTATCAAAATGTTTTTGATAAGTAGCAATAATAAATTATGAAGGAATGTAAAAACTTTTGAAAGACTGATTAAAGCTCATAAATGCATAAAAGTGCCAGAATATCTGATATTATACCCTTACTGTATCATAGTATCACCATCGAGGTCAGACTGCTTCAAAAGTCACATTAATTTATTTTGTCAAGTGGTAAGAAAAAAAAAAAACAGGGTGGGCTTTTTATCTTTCCTTTTTCCAAAGCCGCATTTTCCTTTGATCTGATATTCAAGCGGCGTTCCCTTCGATCAGTCTTTCCTCTCTCTCCTGTCCCTCCCCGCTCACATGGTTAGTCTTCCTTTGCATATCTCACGCCTTCCTTTGCCTCCCTCATTTTCTCTGGTCTTCACATTGCCAGGGTTCACAGCTGCAGAGTACGTTCTGATAAAGACAGCCTGCTGAGCTGTAAAGAAGCGCCCATGGTCCCTGCTGCTCAGACTCAGCTTTGAAGCGAGTGTCGCTCTGCCGTCCCTTCTGTGCGCAGATTCCCAAAATACCAGACAAAATGGTGTAAACATTTAAAAACAAAACAGGGGAAGGTGGGGCAGCTTCTTTTGTTTTTCTTTCTCTCTATCCTGCATTTCCCTCCCTGTCATTTGCTTTTTATATAATGTCCTCCCACAGTTTATGGAATGCTATTTGAGAGATGCGACTGTTGGGGGATTTTTTCCTTGAGTCAAGTGAATCTCACCATGAGAACATTATGTTTGAAAGTGGGGCTCTAATTTGCTGTTTTTTACTCAACCTTAAGAAACAATTGGATGCTTTGTGCCTGGAAATTGTTGAACCCATTGACATAAATAAACAACACTAGTGACGCTTTATTTGGAGCGATATGACCCTGTTTACACAATTAAAGGAATAGCACCCAAAAATGTAAATTCTGTCATCACTTACTCATGCCCAAACCTGTATGACTGACTTCTGCAGAATACAAAAGAAGACATTCTGAAGATCATTGGTAGTCAAAAGTTTTCAAATGGGGGAGCATACAGTTTTGCATGATCTATCCCTGGTGTGCTTGTGTTCCAACAAGCTTTTTTTGTGGGTGAACAGTATGGCTGTGCTGGTCTATGTAGATCTTTTCAGCAGAGGCATGCATACATATATGTGCATTTGAATAACTTGTGTCTTCTGTGTCTATTTTGGGGAGAAAGATGAATGTGCTATTGTGGAGGACAGGCACAGAACCTTTTTAACGCTAAGATTTTTCTGTTTATTTACCAGGATCAACTTGGTACAGATTTGCTCGGAGCAATTTGACTGAAGTTTTTTGGGTTAAGGAAAGCTGGTTTCATGCTTTGACGGAGTTGGGTGCCTCAAAAAAAAAAAAAAAAATTAAGTAGTGATTTAAGTAGAAGAAGATGAAAAAGAGGAAGAGGAATGGGAAGCTGAGAATGTCTTTTTTGTGGGAAAACAGGTCAGGTTTATTTGCTGCAGAATTACATGCAGTTACAGGTATTAAACTTAACAGCGAGATCATGGCTGATAAGTTTCTTTCCGGTGTTTACATACACTACCGGTAAGAGTCGGTAAGATTTTTTTAATGCTATTAAAAGAAGTCTATAATGTTCACCAAGGCTGCATTAATAAAAAAAAACTACAGTTAATGAAAAATACAGTAAAACTAGTAATATTGTGAAATAATTTAACATTTTAAAATAACTTTCACATTTTTCCATATTTTAAAATGTAATTTATTCATGTTCAAGCTGAATTTTCAGCTAACATTATTCCAGTCTTCAGTGTCACATATTCCTTCAGAAATCAGTCACTACATTTTCTACTGAAACAGGAATCTCTTCCTTTTTTGAAGCTGGAAATAGGCTTTAGTTACAAGTTGGAGGAATATTCTTCTTCTAGCATTTGATTGGATAAAAATCTACACAGTGCAGGATGAGTCATCAATGTTTTTGGTCTATTTTGCAGGAGGCAAAATCATTTTTATATCTGCTAAAAGTTCATTTTGTCAACATTTAGTAGTACAATATCATGTAAGTGAGCTCAAAGCTACCACACATGGACTAAAAGCTTCAAAATTTTGATTTCAGTTCTGCTTGAAACATGCAGTTCACTCATGCTGTTTTGCCAGTTGTATGCCAGTCTAACTTGTATGCCAGTTCTTTCACTCTCTGCATGATTGCATCAGGTTTGGGGAGAACCCACAATCTCTGGCCATTTGACAGCTGACATCTCAATGCCTCTTCAAAAGCCTCACGTTGACTTGACCTACAGGTGACCGTCCTTTCTCAAGTGCTATAAGTTGTGTCAGCTTGCAGGCTGTGAGATAAGAGGCCGATGAATAGCACTAAAGCTATCTGATGGCTCAACCTGCCTGTCCTTCTACCTTTTCCAAATGCCCATGACAGCTTCAAAATGGCACTGTCTCATACAGCAAAATGGCTGTGTGACAAGAAGACAATGATTCTGATTGAAGACTTGTCTAAAAATGGTTCACAATCTGTGTTGATACTGAGTAGAACATGCCTTTTGCTACATAATGTTTTTCATGCCATGGAATGTGACGATGATCTCTCGGCAGAAGGGGTAGCTGATGCTTGCGTTCTTCATTGTTGTCTTCAGGAATCACTATAGTATTTTTCGAGTCCGAACTACTTCGAGGGCGGGTAATGAGATAGTGCCTCTTTCATCTCTGACATGATGAAAGACTAGTAGAGCCAAAACACCATTATCTGGATACATACTCATTCCCAACCGTATGCTGGTAACCAGCTGGGTCCATTTTTAAAGGGATAGTTCACTGATAAATGCTGTCGTTATTTAGTCTAACCCCCATGTTGTCACAAACCTGTATGACTTTCTGTCTTCACTACATATTTTGTCTCAGTTCTTCATCTTCTTCTTCAAAAAAAATTCTTCTCATTTATGTTCCAAAGAAAAAGGAAAGTCATACGCATACAACGTCATACAAATTTGCCAATGTTCCCAAACAGTTTCTCGAACAGGATGTTGACCAATGCAATGTAACAAATGAAGGACAACAGAAGATTTTCCGGAGGCAGCAGTGTTCATTTAGACTGTTGCCATGGCCACAATGTGCCCCTCCTCCTCAAATGACAGATACACTAGAGCGTATACACATGTTAGCTTGTCTTGAGGGCTTTGATGAATATGATGGTAAACATTGACCTGGTGCCACTCATTATGAGGTTATGTAAGTCCAGAGGTGAGAAGATTTAAAGGTAACCAGCAGGCAGTCCTGGGATGTCTTAATGGTCAGTCATGTATGATTCATATTGGATGCCTGTGCTTGGTCCAGAGGCTGGAAATCACTTCCTTTTGTGCTCCCAGAAGGCCGAACAGAGGGGATTAACTGGCTCAGGAAAGGGGATTCTGCTGCTTTGATGTCTAAAACTGTTTCTTCTGTCTTCGGTCACTGTCGCCCCCCTGAGAAATCCTTGGTTCAGTCATTGTCATTTCTGCAAGCTAGCCTACAGTAGTGGACACAGTTGGGGCATCACCGTGTATCCATTGAAAATACTGTGCTTAGGGGAATTACAATATCTTGAAGTTTTAGGTTAAAAAATGTTATTACTAATCATAAAGGATTTTTATGATTTTATATCAATTGCATCTGAACAGCATCTTCCGTTTTTTATTTTTCTAAAATGTATTATATAAATACTGACACCAATCCCTTGAGATGTGATTTCTTTTATTTTATGACTGAAAGGTCAATGGACATGTTTAGTCATATTTTAAAAATGGCCCAATATTGGAAGTGAGAAAAACCATTCGCCACACATAACTAGTGTGAAATACAAGGAGTTGACATATGCTAATAGAGTTTAGCTTCCTTAAACAACGCAAAGCAAGGCCTCATGAAACACTCCACAGCTAGTCATTACAATCAGCTCTCACTGGATCTTAGGGACCTTGCTTTGTTAGGCCTAATAGTTGCCTGGAGACAATTAATGAACCGCTTAATCTTGCAGCGTTCTAAACCCTGTTTATGCTGCTGTGACACGAGGAGGTAAAATCTCATTGAAGTTAAAATGAGTTATGGGGAGATTAAGTACAAATGTCAAGATGTCTTGAAGACTTTGCCTGGCTTTATTTGCTTTATACCTTATAATTTATCACTTTTAATATTTTTTTATAACATGTATAACATGTGAGCAGCTATAGTGTGGTTGGTTTAATTTAGCATTTTACATATACATTTTTATATTTAACATTTCATCAGTAGAAGGCAGTTTTCAAGTAAGACTGTATTGTGAACATCAAATAAGTTCCAGCTGGCTGCTCACATTTTTCAGCATTTTTGCTTTGAGTGATGACAGAAGAATAATTTTCTAGTATCTTCCATAATATGCTTGAGAGCTTTGTCAGATTTTGCTTAGGACACAGTGTAATGTTGCATTCAATGTTCAGTCCAGAATTGAGGGGAAAACAATGAGAAAAATGAGTGGGAACCTACTGTTTGTGAATAGGGAATTTTCCATGATAAATGGACACGCACTGCTGGAGAGTTAAAAATGTGCTTGCTTCACCTGCGAGGGCAGTAGCTAATGATGATGAAGCCGGAATAGAACGAGAGAATCCATCCCTCCATCAGCGCCTGTTCCACCTCACAATGAAACAAATGGCCCACGACTCCATCATGACTCGCTGTCATTCCTCATTTCCTGTCTGGCACCTGCTCTCTCTTTTTGTAATGGACTGAGGATGTGTGTTCATTCATTCCCTGCTCCTTGCATTCTTTTCTCCCTCATTCAGTACTTTGCCTCACTAATACGCATATATTCACTGGACTGAATCGCATTGCTTCTCCATTTATACCACTCTCGTCTCTGTCCGGCTGTATCAGCCTTGTTTATTTCATGCACAGTAATTTTGCTGCTCTTTTCCCTCCGATACTTTCCGATGCTCTCTTTCTCTCAATGACTCATATTTTTGTAGAGGATGAAGAGCAATTTGGGAGCTTGCTCCACCGTTCACAGCTCAAATGAAATGGCCCTTTATCAGCTGTGCACACTTATTCTCCCTCTGTCTGATGAGGCGCATGTGGTGGACCCTCACCTAATGCTCTCTCAAAATTCTAATCAAACACAGACAAATGATTTGAGCTTTCTTCATCTCTTTGTGCATACAGCACAGGATATGTCTTCCATGTCTTCCTGATGAGAGCTGAAACATCTTCCTAGGGGAAAATGTTACCAGTATATCGTGCCTCCCTAATACATTTATTTTGGCTAGATCTGATCATTTGGTATTGGAAGAATCCTATGAGAAATCATTGAATTCTTTGTGTTTGAGATCTGTGACTTGATTGCAGTTTTGACCAATCTAATGACAGTATGAAGCATTGTTAAGATCTCTTCTGAAAGTTAAAACATTTAATATATATATATTGCTGCCTTACTCAGCAGAAACATCTGAGAAGCAGGAGAATTACGTCTCAATTTGCTCTCGATTTAATTTCATAGTTGTCTAGGAAAAACTCGTTTGAGTTTTGTTTGTTCTGTTATACCCCTTAAACGTCTGCCCCCCTTTTTTGCCACTGTCTGCTCCAAATGTCCTTGTGTCCTGTTCTCTTTAATAACCTGTGTAATATGTTCTGTCACTTAACTCACTGCACTATTGATTTTCTGTACCTCAGTTAGTACTACCACTGTACACTCTCCTTCTCATAAATATTCATCCATGCACTTTCAACACAGTCCAGACGGGTCTCCGCATCCCTTTAGCCAATTAGCCTACAGCTTTGGCCAAAATATGAGTGTCTCCAAGAAACATGTAGATTGAGAAGACTTTACAGTATGGAGAGCAACAGATCATGTGTTCAGAGGTTCTAACGAGAGATGATGCCTTTGGGAGAGAGGAACAATAAGCGACAACATAAGCCAAGGATATTGATTGAATGTCAGGAGCTGTGTGGTTGTTCATTACTGTTCCTGATGTGTTCCATTCAATCAGGGTGGTGCGGCGTTCCATGAATTATTTGTTGATCGGCACTTTTCTTTTGAGAATTCCGAGAGTGACGGCCTACTGATTGCCTGGAGATTTATATGTTTGTTATTTTCATTAGAATTAAGAACATTTGAGGATTAGCCTTCATGGTTAGATACTCACACAGAATGTCTGTCATACTCAATTCCCAGTGGAGAAGAGGGTCTCTATCCACCAAACAGACCAGATGGTCACCTGACACATTTAAATAAATAAATTAACATATCAAAGCAATGATAGACTCATTAAAAAACTCATAAAATATGCCAGAAACATCTAGGTATTTACAATTTTTTTTGTTTTAGTTGGCTTACACACTTTATCAAACCCATGCAATATGACACCCTTATACAAATAATTCCTCTGTGGGGTTTTGTCGCTTGAACATTCAACACATTGAAGGTTGCCAGTCCACCCATCACTTAAACACACACAACATGTTTATGCTTAAACTTAATAAAACGCAGAACCTCACCTTCCCCCAACCCAATTATCAGCCCAATATTATACCTCACGCCGCGTCTGGGGACGTGGAGAACGATATTAGTCTGCCATCTCACTCCACAGGGTTTTAAATTACATTACACCTGTCACCTGTTCCTGGCAGCTGAGAGCCACAATGTGAGGGCAAACAAAGTGGCATGAACCAGCAGGCAGCCGGGAACAACCCTACAATAGAGGCAAAGGGCATCACTCAAATCCTGCTCTTTCTGAGCTGTTTTGTTAAGTTTGGCCAGGCATGAAGGTATTTATAATTTATTTCTTTGCAGAAATCTGTCTCAGTAGTGCTCCACTTCAGGCCAAAGTTGCATTCAATATCAGACACCTGTCTTATTTTGAGGTGTTTTATTTTTTATTTATATTTTCACTCACTTGAGCAGATGTCTGTGAATGCAGACATGCAGGAATCAGAATCAGAAAAGGCATTATTGCCAATTGTGCTTGGAAACACAGGAATTTTTCTTGGTATTGAAGCTTTCCACACACATAAACAATACAACAACAAGAAACTTTGTAATAAAATTAAGAATAAAAATGAAAAAATATATAAAAGTATAAACACATGAGATTTAGTCATAATAACACATAACATAATATTTTGAAAATATTTATAGTGTTATGAATAATATGAATAAATATAAGATACACCAAGATATTGCAATATGCAAATGCCATGAAAGGCATTTATCAGTTCAAGAGGAAAATGGCCTATGTCATTTTTCATTTAGCAGACACTTTTATCCAAAGCAACTTACAAGGGGAGCAATTAGGGGTTAGGTGTCTTGCTCAAGGGCACTTTAGACATGGTATCAAAGGTGGAGAGAGTGCTGTTTATTCACAATCCCCACTTTCAATTCCTGCCAGCATGGGAATCAAACCGACAACCCTCAGATTACAAGCCCAACTCCCTCATCACTAGGCCACGACTAGTGATCTGAATCACCATCCAGACTCCAACAGTTCAAACAGGTTGTGTTCAGGGCGAGGAAGAGTACACCAAAGATCCTCTCAGCA
Source organism: Opsariichthys bidens (assembly GCA_037194245.1). Lineage (NCBI taxonomy): Eukaryota > Metazoa > Chordata > Actinopteri > Cypriniformes > Xenocyprididae > Opsariichthys > Opsariichthys bidens. The sequence goes on from CM074281.1 coordinate 16,971,316, forward strand.
GTCTGGCTGTTGTAATCTCCTGATGTTGGTAGCTGAACCAAACCAGACAGTTATAGTAGTGCATAGAGCAGACTCAATGACGGCTGAGTAGAACTGTGTCATCAGCTCCTCTGGCAGATTGAACTTCCTCAGCTGGCGAAGAAAGTACAATATCTGCTGGGCCTTTTTCACGATGGGGTCAATGTGATTGTCCCACTTCAGGTCCTGTGAAATGGTGGTGCCTCCACTGCTTCCACGTGCTGTTCATGATGCTGAGTGGGGGGAGTGCAGGGGGGTTTCTCCTGAAGCCCACTATCATCTCCACTGTTTTGAACATGCTCAGCTCCAGGTTGTTGTGACTGCACCAGACAGCCAGCTGTTCAACCTCCTGTTTGTATGCAGACTCGTCACTGTTGTTGATGAGGCCGATGACTGTGGTGTCATCTGCAAAATTCAGGAGCTTACTACTGTCTCTGGTGGAACATGTGACATTTGCTTTATTAAAATCCACAAGAATAATTAAAATAGAGTCTGGGTACCTTTGTTCCATTTCAGCTAATTGTTCAGCCAGCTGTACATATTCACGAAAATGAATGAAGAAAACTTCTGCGGCGAGTAGAAAGGTTTACAGTTTATGAAGAGGGCCTCTAAATTAGGACAACACATCTTCTTCAGAGTTGTAACGTCTGTATACCTACTTTCATTGATGTAAAAACATAATCCACCGCCTTTCGTTTTCCCCGTTAACAGCTGGAAGCCTGGCAGATATAGCGCATTGTCTGGAATAGCTTCCTTCAGCTAGGTTTCAGTGAAGCACGACGCAGAGTTGTTTGTAATGTCCTTATTTGTGCAGGTGAGGAGAAGTAGTATGTCCATTTTCTTTGGAAGGGATCAGAGATTCGTTCGATGGATGCTTGGAAGCGCATTTTGAAGCCATGCTCGTGGAGTTTAACCATGTAGTGCTCCACACCGAGGTGGCCGTGTGTGGCTCCATCTTGATTGTGACAAGTCCTCATTGCAGATTTCTTTGATGTCTCTCTCTCTTTGTGTCTTTCTTTCACTTAACAACATCTATGCCATCATATCGGTTACCACAGAAAATCATTTTTACCCATTTTCTTATTTTTTATTTTTACATATTTACAGCACTTGCAATGGAAGTCTAAACACCCCACCCACCCCAAAATGCAGTTCCATCACAGTTAAATTATTACATTGTATGTTTGCATGAGAGTAGTGTCATAAAATCGCTTTCTAACATTTTCTGTAATAAAATTGTTAAATTTGTAACTATGCAAACCTGGTACTTAGGGCATGATATGCTTAATTACATGAGAACTATTCATAAATTCGTAATGGAGCAAATCCCATTGGAATTACCTTGGTAATGTAACACTACAACTTTCATCATCTAGAAAAGTAAGATTCAAATAGGCTTTTAAACTCCATATGTTCCTAGACTTATTTTCTGTGGTAACCAACAACATGCCACATAGGTCTCCCAAAGAGCCTTCATTTGTTCCATCATAACAATAAATTATATTTTAAAATATATTAATATATGTATGCAGTGGTGTTGGTCTGTATTGAGCAGATTTCACAGAGCGGCCACTTGTTGTCAAAACAGATATAATTGACCTGTGATTGGTCCGTGTATCCATGTCACAGCAAATCACACTGAGGCCTCTTCACTAAATCATTTTAATTAAGAACCTTTACAAAATCAAATGCCTGGGAAGGAAAGGACTCGGGTGACAGGTCTCTCTTTATCACACATTTCATGAATGATAAGTGCAGGTGTTGAAGAGTTCTAGCAATGTGATCCTCTCATTGTCATAAGAGCTGATTTCGTCTGACGAATACATGAAAGGTCCCACCGCATGTCAGTGTCTCTTCACGCCATTCTGCATTCGTTATTCGTCCCCCTAAGGTGAAAGCCAATGTCTCATCCCATAATGACAAGTGTTACCTGGTGATTAATTCAATTGGCTGACACATTAAGGTTATATATTTTGTCACCATCCATCGTGTTAATATGAAGAAGACAGATTATTGATATGGATCCTTTCAGGATGAAATGGTATTAAGTACATAGCATTAAAACATAATGGAACATTTCTTTCTCTATACAAAAAGACCATCTATTGAAATATTTAATTAAATATTAGCCTTTGTTTAATAATTGCAATGAATAACATTTGGATTTTAATTTGATTAATTATGCAGCCTTGGGCCAATGCCAAATATAGCAGACCTGACTGCACCACCAACCCATAAATAACTGCAGCAAAGAATTGTTTAAAATAGCAGCAGAAACAGACCATTTAGTTTTTAGGGTTAAAAAAAAAAGAGATCGTTATCTGGATAATGAAGGTATTTGTAATGATAGGCGAGTCAGCGGAATGGGATCCAATAGGGATCCCTCTTTATTAAAACACAGAATGGTCGTAACAGGCAGGGTCAAACAGCGGTAAACAGGAATATCAGAGATAAGGCAGAGTCATAAACAGTAAACAGGCAGGTAGGTCGAGGCAGTCAGCAGGCAAACAACAATCCGGTGATCAGAGCAGTAAATCCACCAAGGTAAGCAGTGAACAATCAGTAACCAGAACAGACAGGCAGAAAACAAGACCAGGAAAACAGGACATGGGAATAAGCGCTCAGAAATGACAGAATTACCAAATCAAGACTTTGCGACCGTGTGAGTGTGTGTGGAGCTTAAATAGTGAGAAGTGATATGGGTCAGGTGAGAGTGCAATCAGTCCAGGTGTGAAGGCTTCTGGGAAATGTAGTGAAGAATGACTGAGGTAGGAGTGTATGTGTGTGAATTATGGGAAATGGAGTTCGGTGAAAATAACAGTTCCACAGTAGAGTGCCCTCTTGTGGTTATGGCAGGAACTTCGTCTGGTAATCCTAACAGTATTACACCAATGTGTTACCTGACATTTTCATTTTATAATTTAACAGAAACTTGTGTGGATGTATCAGGTCTCCACACAGAAGATTTGATTAAAATGCCATGGATGTGTAAATGGCGCACACTTTTTTTTCTTTAGAGTGCGAGTTATGCAATATAAAACCACAGAATTAAATGAACTGGGTTTTTTTGTCTTTAAAAAGATCCATTGAAAAAAATGGTAAAAACAAATGAATAAAATGTACTCACCCTCATGTCGTTCCCGAATCTGTATGAGTTTCTGTGTGGAACACAAAAGAAGTAATTCTGAGTGTCTCAGTGTTTTTGTTTCTATACAATGAAAGCTTAGTGTTGTTTTGGTCCCTTTGACTTCAATTGTATGGATACAATCATTTGAAACATTCTTTAAAATATCAGCATTTATGCTCTTCAGAAGAAAGAAAGTCATACAGGTTTGAAATGGCACAAGGGTGAGTAAATGATGAGAGAATTTTAATATTGTTGAATTAACTATCCCTGTAAGCGCATATCTAAAACAATATTATTGTTGTCCATAGTGCTGTTGGTCCACACTAGGTTCAGAATGCTCCTAAAGTTGATTTACATCAATATAATGTTAGTTTATTGGTGATTTCAAGGGATGCTTCTCTGATTGGCTCTTTATAGTTACATTTCTCATGCAGTTTCAAGGGCTGTCCATTTTGGTGTGATTTTCATTATCTGTGCCTCTTTACTACCTCTTACTCTCTCACACTCTCCGCCTCTATCCACTAAATTGCAATAATGTTCACCCTTGTGCTCTTAATTAATTTACGCCGAATCAAAACAATATGGCTCTGATATCCTTTGCTCTGATCTTAATCACATCAGGGATTATTGCATCCTATTTTTATGCTTGAATGAAACAAATCTAAACCGTTAAGTAAGTGTTAATCAAACTGCGCCTTTTGAGACCATCTTTTAATATACATGGAAAGAAGAAATGTTGAATTGTTAGGCATCTTGGGGTGACGAAATGCAGGGATTATCTGAATTGAATCCCATTAGCTATTATATTCGATTGAATAACTTTGTTATAAAATAACTTTAAGGACAAAGTAAGTTCTTATAGAAGCTGGAGGATAGCTAGAAGTTGACGGTGACATTATGACATTGTTCGCACTGATTAAAGTGGCCACTGCATTAAAAAAAACAAAAAAACAATGACACTTGGTGACCCAAGTATGTGAGTCTTATCTGACTGGAATAACATACAAACAAGAGATGACACTGTTACCTTGGCTACCTCTTGCTGTAATATTACAAGTTAACGATCAACTTGGTTTTAGTGCTTGTGGACGTCCTAATGAGCAATTAATGTTGTATTAAAGGGCTTAGAGGCTGTGTTTACTAGATGTCTATGTGTATGTGTGTATGATTGGATGTGAAGGAAGGCTATTAAAATCAAACATAAAACACACCTTTCAGCAGGTACAACTTCTGCTTCTAATCTTTGGTCCTTTTAAAATTCTCTGCCTTCATAAGATTACTGCACTTACGTGTACTTACTAGGGGAACTGATCCAGTGAAATCAGCTTGAGGGTTAGTCAGAATAGATATTCCAAAAATAGGGGTTTTTAGGCAGGGGAATCCTGCTCAAAATACCAGCATGCGTGCCGTGGTGGTCTGAAGTAGTTTGTACTGATTAGTCTAGGTTCGGTGCAGCTTGACCAACATGTAATCATTTACATACACACCATTTTCCATTTAAGGATGCCTTTATTCTGAAATAGTATTTTCCATAGTCAAAAGGAATAACAACTTCTGGAATACCTTGCATGATTAGTAAATTAATAAAATCTTTCATTTATATTCAAGTCGTAGTAAACAAGAAGGTAAAGGATGAATTGCAAAGGTCACCTTTGTGTATATCCGACTGCTTTTGCCTGTCCATGTTGATTTATGCTGTTTTTAAACTCCTACAAAAAAAAGTGTCCTTGCCATCTTACAGTACAGTTGGCTTGTTATGTTGCACAGTAGGTTTGAGACGTGCAGATATAAATAAATGTTTTGGTTATATTGCTAAGATATTATAAATAAATAAATACAATGTACGTTCAAAATGAGTGTTTACATGATTTATACATAATTAGAATATTAATAAATTCAGATTCATATTGTATATGAATGTTCCTGTGCATGGTCACACATTTATTCATTCATTCAGTCAGTAACTCATTAACTCACTTATTTGCATCTCTAAAAGTAGCAAAAACCAATGTTTGTTGGTGTATATATAGTAAGAACATTTTCATTACCTTTGGAATTTTGCATCAAAATCAAATCTAATTTTAGTACACTGCAAACGATTTTCTCCATCAGTATTCATGTATGTAAGACTTATTTTCAAGATAAATTTAAATATATAAGTATTTTTCCTCCTTGGCAAATAACTGTTACATGGGTGCTTGTCACCTTTCTTTGTGATTTTTACGTTTTAAAAAAAGTGCCAATATACAGTAAATAAAATCTCAAGCAATGTCTAAAGAGGTTTAGATATTTTTACTCAAGACAAAAGGTGATTTATTAAAGGATTTATTTTGCAGAACATTCAAAACACAACAGTTATTCAACTCTTTAGCCGGTGACACCATGAAAAATATTGGAAAAAAAAGCACTTTACTTCAAATTTACAGTCCGATAACATTCCCTGGCACTCCGACAAGTAGTAGACACACTGACATTTTAATTATTGCACAATTTTTGCATCAAACTTTTGCACCCTTAAATGACAATAACCAATTCTCTCTGCCACGCATGAATAGCCTCTTATAACTAACATCATCTCACCAAGGTCCCTTATTGCATCCTTGAAAAGAGAGCGGCGTGAAAGGCCATTCATTGGAGACTAACAAGAAGCGACTCGTCGTCACGAATGCATGCTTCACTCAGAACACCTCAGAATGACATGAATAGAAAGAATAGCCCATGAGCTAATCCAGTCCAGTGCTGTAGACATGGATTTTAGCACGCTGTGACATTGCACTTTTACCATTGTGTATGATTTGTAAATTAATGTATTTTGATGTTTGCATCACACAACAAGCTCAAAAATCAGCGCTGATGATTTGTCAGATATCAACCAGTTTAGCTGTAGTGGTCATTTTAGTGGAAAGTGAAAATGGTTGCCTTGAATCTTTTTAACACACTTGCCAGGTCATGTAATTAACACTTTGCCATGTTTTACCTTCTCTCTCCAACCCATTATCTCAGTTTTCCAGGAAATACCAGCTTGAGGTTATTGTTCCTTGTCTCCTGCCGGCACCCTGTGCCCGCCAAGAAGAAACCAGTCGGAGACTGAGGCTTTATTGCCTGTCCGTTCTTTTGTTTGCTTCTTTCACATGAATGAAACTGTAATTCTTGTTAACTAAGACAACACCCTGAATGTTATCACATCAGGGTAATTCTATGAACAATCACACGGTGTAATAACCTGCAAAGAATATTCACATGATGAATAAAATCAGTGTTTGTTTCCCCTTATCTTGACTATTAGTCAGTTCAGAGTATTGTGCTGTTTTTCTAGAGCTAATAATACCAAAAAAAAGAAAAAAAAAGAAGTGTGAATCTGATATGTGATCAGCTTGGAGTGTTTTACCCCTAGCAGTGTGCAGAAAAAAACAACTCTGCTTTGGTTAAAAATAGGATGTACATGAAGTACATATTTAGTATTGCTTTTTTTTGGTGGAATTTCATAACACTAAGGCTTGTTAACACTCGTTGCAGGTCGGAAATGCTTTGGAAATTGCCTGAAGATTAATATATGGACACAATAAAGGGCAGAATATAAACTTATTATTTATAAGTTTATAATTATTGATATTTTTATGGATCCTTTTATAAAATCCTGGATTGGAGCATGTTTCTTCAGGCATGGTATTTTGAATTAAATCTGGATTTTGATTGATTGAAAAACAAACAAACAAATAAATAAATATTGTTTTAACAAATATTTTAATAAAGAAAAGTATCATATTTTATTTTGTTTTCAATTTTATTTTCCACTTTTTTTTTTTTACAGAACAATACCATGATGAAACCATTGCTAAAAAAATTATATAAAAATATTTACCAATCTTAATGTTAGTCACACAACCTGCTTGGTGTTTGAAGTGCGCATGAGAGATGATGCCGTCTCAGAGACAGTCTGTACCTGTTTCACTCAGGCCCCACCCTCCTTCCTCTCTCCATGGCAACCAAGAAAAACAGAATGGGTACCTGTCGCTTGGCAACATGGCCTGGTATCTCCAAGCCACAAGCTGCTGGAACAGAAAGCAGATTAACAGAGAAAGTGTGATAGCTGCCAACAAGCAGCGACATTAACACTCAATGCATGTGGGTGTCTGTGTGTGAACATGTGGGCATTCGAGATACTCAGTCACAAACACACAGGCACACTTACACACGCTGTTAAGTAACAGTAGTCGCTTATGTGTAAAGTGAATTTGCACTTTTTTGAAACATATACCTCAGTTGAACCCTTCAGTCTGTTTCTAAGTGGTGGTTTTCAGCCTCTATGATCAGATTCATACTAGATTCATTAGTTTCCATTTCAAGTTGCCTTGAGGTGACTGCTGCATGACATACGGCTAGTGTTTGATTTATGAGCCTTGTGTTTGAATAAACATAGTGGACGGGACGTTTGATTATACTTGCTGGGCCTAGATGTTTTACAAGTCAAATGGATCGCTCATCTGATGGGGAAAGGAGAGCTAGTTTCCAGCTGTTATCTGTTTTAGGAATGTTGGCTTACAATATTGGACCCTTTTTGGACAAATCCTACAATCTTAAAATAGAATTTCCATTTCCATTTAGTCATTTAGCAGACGCTTTTATCCAAAGCGACTTACAAGTGAGGAATACAAACAAGATTCTTCATGTTTGTAGAATTTCCTACAAACTTTCAACACATCAAGTGAAACCCTCAGACTATCTCCATTGACTCTCTCCAACCCTTTCAAATTAGTTTCAGAATGACTGATTGTTTTCTGCTTTTTCCTAAATACACCAAATGATGTCGCCTCCGGTCCTCATATGGTTCATATTTCTTGCACTTGATTGATGTCATTTCACATTGTGGTTCTTTTAGTGATGACTAATCTTTCCTATTGACTTGAATTTCATTATTAAATAGGCCTCTACTATACTAGTTGCTTAAGGCAGCTCATTGACAGTTTGGACACAGGACACTTTTGTTTAGTGTTATCAGCCATTTATAATCTATGAGGGTTTGTAATGGTTGCCTTTGACCTTTGGATCAAAAGTTCAAACACTTCTTCCAGTCACTGAGATTAACAGCCATATCTATAAATACAAAAATCAATAGGGATGGGAGATATCACTTATTGTATTTTCAATCAGATACGGTGAGAGGAAGGAGAAATGATTCCTTCTTATCACACGCAACCATTCACTAACAAAATCATTATTTTAATTCAAAGTAAGAAAGAAACAAAGATGATTTACTCTACTGTTCAGAGGTTTGGGGTCGGTAATATATTTTTAATATTTTTGAAATAAGTCTTTTATGCTCACCAAGGGTGCATTTATTTAATCAAAAATACAGTAAACACAGCAATATTTTTACAATTTAAAATAACTCTATTTAAAATAAATATTAAAATGTAGTTTATTCCTGTGATGGTAAGGCTGAATTTTCAGCATCATTACTCCAGTCTTCAGCGTCACATGATTCTTCAGAAATCATTCTAATATGCTGATTTGGTGCACAAAAACATTTCATCTTATTATCAATATTAAAAATAGTGTTACTTAATATTTTTGTGGAAACCATGATTAATCTTTTTGACACTTTTGATTAATTGAATGCTACCTTGCTGAATAAAAGTATTAATTTCTTTAAAAAACAAAAAATGCTCATTGAACCCAAAATTTTGAACGGCAAGTGAGGGCCAATCCTCACCATGTAACATGAGAAAAGCATTACTGCTAAAGGCATATCACCCAGAACTGATGAACTAATGAGCTAAAACTGACACTGGTACATATTTTTATTTATTTATATGGTGTGGCATGTTCTTCCCGGTTACATAATCCCTTTTGAGCCAAAAACTAGTACCATACCTTGAAATATATCAAAATGCATCTTAAATATATCAAAACACTAAAGCAAACACCACAAACAATCACTGGTAGCAGGGATTTATCACCTCGATTCAATCACACCTCTAATCCCTCAGTCTTCAGGGCTATCACAGTGATATTGACATACTCTTTCAAATGATTGCTTTCAGATGCTGGATATGATGTCTTTGTCTTGAGCCATATTAACAATAAAGTTTTTTAATATAGTCATATTATGTAGTTTGAGTAGCTTACTATTTAAAGAAAACTTATTTGTATACAGTATATTATATAGTATATTATTTGGGCAGTTTATCTGAGAATGTTTGTCTGCACATGCACTAAACAGTATGTCAAGCAAGGATGTGTGTGTTTGTGACATCAATGGAGAAATACATGTGTATGCTTGTGTTTATCTGCATAATGAAAATATGAAATCATTTGACAAATTCTTGTATGTAACCGACTGCTGTTTAATAGTAATTGCAGAGGAATGCATTTTCATACACACACATGAAGACTTCTCCCACATAATCCTCTCTCTATTTTCCTTTCATCACCTATCACATCCTTAATGTCCTGCCAAGACTTGTCATTTCCATACTGGCTTCCTGTCAATGTGTGTCATTCTTTATCTTCACCCACCACGCCATCTGCCAGACATAGTTCCCCCCTCATAATCGAAACTGGCACCCGTTGAAGAAAGATGCTCTGAACATTGCTTGTGAGTCAGCATACTGCCCCTAAAGAATGTGTATCGCCCCTCAATATGGGACAGATCTGTAGCTATTTACTGTTACATAATAATTTAATAATAATAATTCCTTGCATTTATATAGTGCTTTTCTGGGCACTCAACATATGGAGGTGGGAATCTCCTCAACCACCACCAATGTGCTGCAACCACCTGGATGATGTGACGGCAGCCATATTGCACCAGAACACCCACCACACATCAGCTGATTGGTGGAGAGGAGACAGAGTGATGAAACCAATCAGTATATGGGGATGATTAGGAGGCCAATGGGCAAATTTGGCCAGGATGTTGGGGTTACACTCCTACTCTTTTCGAAAGACATCCTGGGACTCATCTGAAGGACGGTGCTTTTTGACAGTATAGTGTCCCCATCATTATACTGGGGCGTTAGGACCCACACAGACCACAGGGTCAGCGCCCCCTGCTTTCCTCACTAACACCTCTTCCAGTAGCAGCCTAGTTTTCCCAGAAGGTCTCCCATCCAGGTACTAACCACGCTACGCCTTGCTTAGCTTCAGTGGGCAACCAGTCTTGGGCTGGGTGATATGGCTGCTGAACATCTGCTCTTGAAGGTGTTAAAATGATATAAGATTTGCTTCTGTCCCAGTTTAATGGGTAGTGACCACTAAGTTACCCCTTCTGTCACTCAGAACACCCCTTCAACTGTGTAGCAGCCTGTTAATAACCACTCAGAACACCATAGCAACACCCTGGCAACCACCCAAGACACCACAGCATTGTGTCAGTGTGGTTTGTGCAGGAAAGCACCACTTCAGTTCTTTCAAAAAGAATCTAAGCATTTCTTCAAAATCTGTAAAAATCTAGTTTCTGTCTATTTTTCATTCACACAAAAGAGCTCTGTGCATGGCTAATGTGAAGCTAGATTGAAGAAAAATAGATTATCCTCTTTGAAGTGCATTTTAACTTCTACAGTTCTCTGAAGATATGATCGGCCTTGTTACAGCAAGGAGAAGGCAAACAAAAGGGATAATGGGAGATAATGTGTTGGTGCTGTATGTTGTCTTCAGGCAGTCACAGGATTTGTGCCTTAATATATCTTTTGGTTTCCACTCATTCTTTTCTTGTTTTTATTATAGCACTCTCATTTGTAGCGTCCCAGATGGGAGAGGACTCATTTGAAACGGTTTCCACTTTCTCATTAAATCACGTAACAAACCAGATTTTATTGTTCAGTTGGCTTAATCACATTGCGTCCATAATAAATTGAACACTCTAAGAACTTTGTGTCATACTGAAGTGCTCTCCTGCCTATTTGTGAGGAGTTTTGTCTGTCTGTCTCTCTCTCTCTCTCTCTCTCTCTCTCTCTCTCTCAAGAGTCCTCTTTTCTCTTCTGCTTTACACACTCCCTCTCTCAAACACTTTTCAGTTTGCTCTCACACACCCGCGCACAGCTCGACTTGGCTCCTTCCAGAAATGAGCACTCTATACCCATCCTTTGTTGCGTTTAGATGTCTGTTCATCTCCACTTTTAAGGACCTGATGTTGTAACATCATTTACTAAATCCCTGATCCATGATGAATCCCTGCAGTAATTCTTTCATACAAACCTTCTTTTTTTGTTGTTTTGAACAAAACACTTGTTTATTCAGGCTAACAAGATAACAAATTTGTCAAGTAAAATATGATTGATGACTAAACAGAACTTCCTTAATTTGTCATGACATAGTTTTAACAAAGTGTTGGAAACATTCCTCCAAGATTGTGGACCATATTAACATGATAGCAACACGCAATTGCTGGAGATTTGTCATCTGTGCATTCGCCATGCCAATCTGCGTTCCATCACATCCCAGAGGTGCTCTATTGGATTGAAATGGTGACTGTGGAGGCCATTTGAGTTTGGTGAACTTATTGTACTTACTGTCATGTTCAAGAAACCAGTTTGAGATCATTTAAGCTTTGTGACATGGTGTGACATATCCTGCTGGAAGTAGCCATCAGAAGATGGGTACACTGTGGTCATAAAGGGATGGACATGACCAGCAACAATACTCATGTAGGCATTTAAATGATGCTCAGTTGGTACTAAGGGGCCCAAAGTGTGCCAAGAAAATATCTCCCACACCATTACACCACCAATATAAGGCAGGATGGATCCATGTTTTCATGTTGTTTACTCTAAATTCTGCCCCTACCATCTGAGTGTTGTAGCAGAAATCAAGAATCATCACACCAGGTGCTGTAGCCCATCTGCTTTAAGGTTCAACGTGTTGTGCACTCAGAGATGCTCTTCTGCATATCTCGGTTGGAACGAGTGGCTATTTGAGTTACTGTTACCTTTCTACCTGGCATTTTTGCCCACAGAACTGACACTCACTGGATATTTTCTTTTTTGGACCATTATTTGTAAACCCTAGAGATGGTTATGTATAAAAATACCAGTAGATCAGCAGTTTCTGAAATACCCAGAGCAGCCCGTCTGGGAGCAAAAACCATGCCTCATTCAAAGTCACTTAAATCACCTTTCTTTCCCATTGTGACGGTCAGTTTAAACTTCAGCATCTCGACCATGTCGCTTCCATGAGATTGGCTGATCAGATAGTTGCATCGATATTATAATCATTAAATGCAAAATCAATAAATGTGTATATAAATGTGCATGAATTAGAAGTATTAATAATAAATTATTATTATAAAACATAAAATCATTAACTTTTTGAAATTTTCTCTGTTTGGATCAATCCATTACTTCTGTATGAATTAAATGTATCAATGCTTCAATACCAACATGTCGTGTCCTTGACAATAACTTTTTGGCTCACCAGCCACTGTGGCTAGTAGTTTTCTAAAGTTACTAGCCACTCAGCATTTTCACTGGCCACAATTGACCCTTTGCAAAGACCCGCCCCCTTTAGTTACTGTTGCTTTGTCCGACAAGCCATGCTCTCTCACGCCACACATCATGTTATCACAGTGAAAAATACATCGCGGAGTAAAGAGGACACTGACAACACGTTGACAGACATATGAAACAGTTTCATATTTAATATACTGTAATTTTTTAAAGAAGTTTAAACACTAAATACCATATAGTGTCTCTTTAATGTGTCGTGACAGATCACTGTAGCTCCTTCAATCTGCTCATGAACCAACATCTCTTCATACTAATTCATTTATAGCATCAAATAAACATGAATGAACATCAGAAGGAATGTTGTTTCAAACGCGGAAAGACGTGAGTACACACAATTTTTCAAGTTCACCAACATTAATCTACTAACTCCCCTGACTGCTTTGTCAGACAAAATGGCGGATTCATGGTTATGATTGGTCAGATCGCCTGTCAATCAAATTGTTTGCAAAGGGTGACATTGATGCCATGGGGAAAAAACTACCATATAGATATTTTTAACATTATTTCATAATTTGGAAGCGGGTATATTAGGCTGCTTTCATTTCAAGGCCTGATGCATGGTCCATTGCGTTTTCATGCATTTTCTTAACTGTTTACATTCACTTAAAACAACTGACTGTCTTTACATGTATACTCGCCTAGATCAGAGTTTTGACATTATTTTGTGTGTATTTGCGCGATAAGCAGCAAATTATTAATTATTAAATTTATTATTTCCTTTTTAAAATACTACAATTGAAAAATGTATATATAAAATTCAATCTGCCAATGTGGCTTGTAGGAGTAACTGCGTTACACGCCACTGCTGAAATCCTCCCGCATTTGGCAGGTTGGCGGGTGTTAATGTCAAGGTCTGGTCGTGTCCATCATTTGATGAATCACTGCTGCCATGGCCAATAGAAAATACATTTTTAAAAGTTTATAGCATTATACTAGTTTCTCCAGACAAATAATGTTGAATTTTGTGAGTAAGGCGTAATTTATAAAGAGCAACATTTACATAAAAAGGACGCGTTTTTAGACCGAAAAGAATTATAATGACTTAATTTAAATACTTGAATCCACTATTAAGCACCTGGTTAAACTTGATTGCAGGTGGATAATGAATAAGACGGAGGTCACCTATTTAGTAAACATGCTTCTGAATATTGTTTGCGTGGCGTGTCTAATGACATTTATGAATAGTGGAAGTTCTTCACTGTGCTGTTGACGTAAGGATGAGAGAATTGAGTTCATTTGTATCAAATCATTAGTCAGTCTGGTAATTAATGTTGTGTTCTCTCTCTCGCAAATCCGTACTTACATGCTCATCCTTTAACACCATGGTTTTATTCTCTTCTCACATTTACTCACTCACAAGCTCACAGACCCATTCTCTCTCTCTCTCTCTCTCTCTCTCTGTCATGTGGGTGTGCTGCTTTTTATGTGTGTTGTATCAGTGCACCTCTCTCTCTCTTGCTCAATCTCTAGGCTATAATCAGCAGTGTGTGGGGGCCGTCCCCATGGCTCTCCCAGGGCTCTAGGGGCCAGTGACAGAGCTTTGTGTTTTAGAAAGAAAGAGAAGGAACGAGAGAGAGAGACCTGGGCATTCAGCTTGGTAATTATGTTGCCAAAGTGCCACGCAACTTGCTGTGGTACAGCACTAATAAATTGCCTGCTGTCTGCATTTTACTTTTTTCCATGCTCCGCTTTTAGAAAGAGACGAGGTGGAAAAATGGCAAAACAACAAGTTGTTTTCTGGCCCATCAGTGTTTCGATATCATATGATATATAGGGTGAAATCAGGTTGATAACTTTTGACACATTAAGATAACTGGGAAAATTGTCCAAATCAACCTTAATTTCTCCCAAATACAAATAAATAAATAAAAAATGTGAAATATCATCACAATTTAAAATAACAGTTTTCTATTTTAATATATTTTAAAATGTAATTTATTCCTGCGATGGCAAAGCTGCATTTTCAGCATCATTACTCCAGTCTTCAGTGTCACATGGTCCTTCAGAAATCTTGTAGCAGTATAGTTAGTTATAAATAGTTGTAGCAGTATAGTTAGTTATAAATAGTTAGCAGTATGCAACAATAAACATTTGTTGTGTCACATGACCTCGTGTTTCATTCAGTGAGCACCACCTAGTTACAGTATCGACTTTTGCAATACCTCATGTAAGATTTTTTGAAGAAGAAGAAATTTAAAGTGTTATTCTGTGTGGATGCGATAAATTGATGAAAAGTAACAGTAAGGACTTTCCATTGTTTAAAAGGTTTATATTTTGAATAAATGCTGGTGTTTTGAACCATCTCTTTTCATAAATAATGGTAACCAAAGGTAAAATACATAAAACTTATGAGTTGTATATAAAAGTCTTCTGTACACCAACAAATTAATCTCACCAGTAAAATGACAGTTTTTCATCTAAAACAGAAAATAATAACCTAGCATGCCTAGCATAATTATCAGTATTGGCAATTAGTCTTTTTTTTTTTTTTTTTAAGGTCAAAAACTGCAATATTTCCCCACAAAATCAAAAGGAAAAATATTTTTTTTTTGTATGATGAAAATGTACAGTACTGAGAATTACAGTGATGGGAGTTCGTTTTATGTATGTTATTTATAACATAATATATATATTCTATAATGAATTTATTCTTTGATATAAGGGATAAATATGACTGTAAAAATATGACTGGCCATTTTCTTGTGATTCACCCATTAACAATACTGAGTGATGTGATAGTCAGTGGCAGTCTTAACATGGTAAATGCTAAACTATCCCAAACATAACTCCATCTCTAGCAACCTCATGGCTGACATAACCACTGCTGCTTGTATGCATTGTGCAAGATGAAGGTCAAGTGTCAATTAGATGTGTGTGCTAATAGGAGCAGGTGTAAAAGTTTTGGGAGCTCGTAGTCACACTTGTAAACAGTAGAAGCATATGAGTATGGCAATCAGCAGTGGTCTGAGTGCCAGCTTTTCCTGCAAGTTGCTGCCTGTCTGAGCAGATCTATTTAGGATCTGTACTTGCCAACTTGGGAGAGAGGAAAAGTTTTTTCTGGACAGACCAGGGCAGCTGTCAGAACTGTTCATTTGGGTTCAGAGGGAAACTAGAAATACTTTTCCTTTACAGTTTACACTACGGAAAGATGAAGCTCTGGCGGGGAAAATGGCACTCTGTGTATTATTCAAAATTTTATTCTTTTTGCTGTCAATTACCTGTATACATATTGACAGCAATTACAGGGGTAATTACAGAGAAACCTGTCCTGTGTGCTGCCAGAAATATTCAAGAGCAATTAAACAGTTTGGAAGACAGCATGAGAGGTTAAATGTGTGTCTTTCAATGACGGCTGTATTGGCTAACATCCTCAAAACATGAAAAATTAACATTCAAATTCCAAATGTGACCTCATGTCAACCTAAGCTGGACTTCAGATCTAAGATTCGGTTGGTGGGACAGTTCATGAGACCACCACTAAGCACCATGTACTGTAAATAGCAGCACAACTGAAGTTATGCAACATTTATAATACTGTACTAATTCAAATCAGACTCTTAGACTACATTCCCATCACAGTGATTGTGAATCTGATTTTCTGATCCCACTTGATCCCATTTCTGATTTGATGTTCATGTGTCACTTTGGCTTGTGACTGAAGGTGTACCACTGTATATAAGAGAAAGACTATTTCACCTTGTCAAATGCCAAATTCTAAGCCTTTGCACACCTTTGTAAATTTGATAAAGAACACCAGCTGGAAAACATACAATTGAATGCCAGTTGAGATTTCTGTCTTATGACTTGCTGAAATCAGTAAATGGGAAATGCTTTGCATACTCACTGAATTTGGCTTAACAAGCTTTAACGGCAAATCATTAGCCTTTATGAAAGGAGGAAATTATTATTAAGAATATTTATTCATTCAGCATTTGCTGCTGTAGTAATCGTATAGTGTGTGCTAGCTTCTTCATATAAAAAGGCTAGAATTTCAGTTTCAAAAGGCCATCATCAAAGTCTTCAAAACTGACACAACACTTTTCTTCTCACAGTTCTTTTGATGGTACATCACTCACTGCACTTCAATGCTACTCTAGATACAGCATACCTGGAGTCACATAATTTTAATATGTAGTGGTTATAGAGGCTTCTGCTCTCCTGCTGCTTCATTTAGCTCAACCAGACTTGAAGATGCCATAATCGATCAAACATCCCTTGTCTTCCTACAACCTTCTAGTTATTTAAGCCTGTCTGTTAATTCTACTCCCATTCTTAAAATGATATCAAATAGTGTACGCATAGTTATACATGTTTTGCAATGCACAGTTGCGATTGTGATAATGCTTTTAATTTTATGCAAAAGTTCAATAAACAAGATGTAAATATTAAGTATCTTATGTTCTAGACACAATATTCTATGTTACAAAACAAATAGTTCCAAACGAAGCCACAGTAGAACTATTGCGAATATCTGAGCAACACACATTCGTCATATTGTCATGTAACCTCCCAGCATCAGTTGGGTCTTCATTCACATATCCTCTCCTGTGACCTCATGAGATAGTAAAGTGTCCAACGAATGCACACTTCAGAATCTCACTGGAAATAGAAAGTCATCTGCAGACTTTTTGCCTGCTGTTTTCACATACTGTTTTTCATCAACTATATAGTTGGGAAGTATGCATATTTAGAAACAGCCAGCCACTTACATCTTTCCTTAATAAATCGGCGTTATAAACAAATTGGTTTAGGTAATGATTCCATGACTCAATCATAAAGACAGTCAGTAACTTATTGCCGCCTATTAGCATAATGATGTAACCTACAGAAAGAGTCAATAAACACTAAAGACATTGGGTCTTATTCACAGTAATTGCATGGATTATTTCGTATTTGTACTCACAGGAGAACTTCTCACTAAAAACTTCTGTCTAATTCACAGTGCTTATGAACATGAATTTGTTTTTAACCTTGTTTCGATGTTAATGAACTTGGAGTATTCTAAATGAGTGACCGTGTGCCAGAAGTTAGTCATCTGCATTCAACCCAAACAATCCATCAAAACATAATAAACACCTTTCATATAGACTCATACATTTTAAATTTTAAATACGTTTTAGTATGAAAGTAATTGGTGAATCTTGAAAATGTTTAAATGCAGATTTCATGCCAATTTTATATACATAAATTAGTGTGCATGCCTGTTTACTAATTGTTTTGTACTTTATTTTGAATAATGGGTTCAAAGGAAGTGCCCTTATAAAACATGTATACAAGCATGAACACACATTTATAGTACTTAACTAGTGGAAAGTTAGTTAAATTCAGTTCCAATCTGAACTGGAGCTACCACGACCTTGTTCTCTGTACCTGATTCACTAACCAACACAAGACAAAGTCATGCTCCACACTCTACCATGAAATAGTTAATTATTTATGGCAAGTTGCTATTGGAAGTCTTGTTATTTTATTCATCAAGGTCCCTTTGGCTCTTTTGCCCTGTAGCAAGATGTCTGCTTAGCAGAGCCTGTTTACACAAAGCATTTCCAAGATCTGAGATCTCTTCTTGCTTACCTCTTGAAGTATCCAGAAACATTCTTGTCCTGGATTTTTATTCTTCGGCCATTCCAGTTCAACTAATGCAAATGTAAATTGCTTTATGTCTTAATTACGATTTCATTCCCATTCGTAGCATTAGAAAATGAAATCTGCTCAAGCATTACATCATTCAGAGTCACCGAGGATAACAAAAGAGTCCATAATATTCCGCTTTCTTCAGTTCAACATAGGAAAAGGGCTTTTAAAAGTAGGATTTGGTACATTACTTGTGTTCATAAGTATACTTGAATGATCTTACTTACCTTGAGATTACATGATGACTTCCATCAAGCCACTCTCAGAGTATCAGAGAATAATTTGTTTTCAAAGACTCCCTCCATCACTCCTCCCCTCAGATCATAAATCCGGGCTTCATAGCTAAAAGTTTATGGCAAATGCATAAAAGTAAAAACACATCTCATGAAGAAGCAGTTCGCTTAAGGTTCTCTGCAGTACTTTCCCATTTTGCTTGCTGTTTTTGCAACCTGTCATACAGATTAATGCAACTCTCATCATGTTGGGGTCTGGGACTCCCCAGTCTAGTTGGCTATTCAAAAAGGAAATTTTATATAATCTTCTCATTACCTGGAATAACATTTTTGATCAACTTATTTGATGCATAGCCCCCAGGCCAAGCACAAAGAGCAAAGTATACAAACCATCAGCTAGATACACAGTGGGTTAGCTTGAGTCGTGTTGATAAAGTAAAGCTTTGAATTTATAGTATTTTATAAAAATTAATAAAGTCTATGAGGGAGATTAGCCGCAGGCAAGCTAGCAGAGACAAAGAAGTCATTAAAAAGCAGTCAGGGTGAAACCATACAGAGCAAACAGCAGTATCTGCTAGCTGTTATGTTAATGCTTCTGTAATGAGCAACTAGCATGTTACATTGTCAGATTTACTTTTATTCTGTTGTTTACGGGAATAACTGCAATATTTCTGTTACAATTTATTTCGTTCCTACAGCTTAAAGTTGACAGAGTGTGAAGGGTGCATCTCCGTGCCTGTAAGAGGAATGTGTGTGTGCTGAGAAACAAAATTGTGCTTGTGATGTTAGCGAATAGAAAATTATTAGCATTTTCAACCTCAGGGGCCTGTTTACAGCTGTAGAAGTGTTAAGTATATTTTTATATTATAATATATGTTTATTTTATATATCTAACTGAGCTAAACATATGCTGGAAAATGGGTTTACAAAATATGTTACTAAATAAATACATAAATCTATATATTCTTTGGCTGATTCTGGACAATCATAGCAAGTGAATAATAAAAGAATGTCTCCATTTGCACATCACTTTATCTTATTTCTATCTAGAAGAAACAAATGACATTAAAGATGTCTCACGTTATTGTTGCATGAGGTACTTTGACTGAGCTGATTAAACAATAAAACAAGTGAACTGTTATACATTATGCAACCATTATATTTTTTCATTTGTAAAACAAACTCATTAAACAATAAACTTTGGTAATATATCTTGTCTGGCCATAAAAGAACAAACATTAGTGCTTTACAACCATGAGTGTGCAGTATTTGAAGCGTTAGATAATTGAAAAAGTTGTGTGCAATTCATAGTTCAGATTAGTGGTGCAGTGTCAAGTTATCTCATTAAAAAGATATATAGGAAAGCAAAAAGGAAAGAGAAAAAAGACTGATGTTGTGAACTAGATCAGAAGTATTGTCAAAACATTCATTCCAGTCTCTTTTCCATTACCAGAGTAATTTGTCAGCGAGAGAGAGAGAGAGAGAGAGAGAGAGATGTGTAGTGGATTAATGCAATTTAGTCATCATGGTGACATCATCTCCTGAGAACAATCAGATCTGAAATTTGACAAAAGTAAACAGAATCTTCAGTTTGTCTTGTAAACAAGATTTCTAACATTTATTTTCCCATCAGTTGTGTCATAGATCTATCTATTCAACCCCAGAGAGATTTGCAAACCACTTTAGGTGAGAGTGTTTTGTCCGTCTCAGGGGTCCTGCATTAATCACTCTCAGCTTTTATTTTACATTGGAAATGTTTCATCACAGCAACAGCAAGTACATCTAATAAAACTCATACGGAAGCACTTGTTAGTGGGATTCGCTTCATTCATTATAGAGCAACAAGAATAAACAGGAAGTTGCAGCCTGAATACAGGCCTTTAGCAGAGAAAACATGGGATATACAAGTCACTGTAAGCTTTCGACTTTATGGATAGTAATCACCTGTGTTACTACATCATTCTAAGGGAAAAACTATTGATTTGGAACAGTATTCCAAAGTAAAGATCATGGTGACCTACTAGTAATGATGCAAGTATTACCGAATCCAGCAGAAAGAATGCTATCCAAAACCTTAGAAAAAAACACAAAAGCTTACTATGATAAAGCATGAGTTGTCATGCTTTTCACTTTAGAATACTCTTTCAATTCAGAGTTTCTTGCTAGTTAATAATAGTTCATAGATGAGATGAGAATATTGGATTAATTATTCATTATGTTCATATCAGAATGTTCATTAATGATGGAACACTATTCTAAAGTGTTTTCACAAACACATTCAGGGAGAACAAGTATTTGATACGCTGCCGATTTTGCACGTTTGCCCACTTATAAAGCATGTAGATGTCTGTAATTTTTCATCATAGGTACTCTTCAACTGCGAGTGACAGAATCTAAAACTAAAATCCAGAAAATCACATTGTATGATTTTTAAGTAATTAATTTGTATTTTGTTCACATGCTTTGTTAGTGGGTAAACCTCCAAAATCGGCAGTGTATCAAATATTTGTTCTCAACACTGTATTCTGATATTTTAACCATGTGAGAGATATCAGCCTGATAGGTGTTTTTTCATTTGTATTGGAAATCAGGGAGATTTGTTGTATATTATCCTACTTATTACACGGTTACCCCAAATAAATATACATAGACATAAAAAAGAAATTATTTTATAATTAATTGTGACAGTATTACAGTACTAAAATCCTCAAAGGTTATTTTCACTTTGTGAGATGCACGTGTGGACCGTCCTGGAGACAGTAGCAGTGGTTTCAGTTACCCGGAGAAGTGGTCTGGTGCGCAGCACTGTAATATCTGAAGAAATATCAGACTGCTGGATGGTGTGATTGACTAATCAGAATCGAGTAGACAGTCCCATGTTGTAATGAAATAATACATCACTTTTCTTGTCCTCTCTAATCTTTCTTCGCATCCTGGCTTCTGCTGACTTCTTTGTGCTCTTGTCTGGAGGATGTGATTGGTAGCTTTTCTCTCCCTTTCCATCCACTTTATTATACTTAGAAAATGAACATGCAGCTCAATGCTCCATTTTAAATACCACAGTCGTTGATCAATCTGCTCCCGTTCACAACCCTGTGAAATATTAAACACATAGAGAGAGGGAGAGGTAGAGGGGCGCCCACCAGCCAATGGATCAATATTTGCACCTCGGCGTGAAGCAATAAATATTCGATTGGTGAGAATATGATTATGACTTCTTAGCTCTAAGGGATGATTTAATGACTGCTGATAAATTAAGACAGCACATTCTATTCTTTTTGACATACATAATCTCTCAATTTTTCATCTTTGTTTATCTTTTTTGATGATAAATAGCCATGCTTCAGAATACATACAGTCTAAAGTCAATGCATGTTTGTGCTTGCACTGGGTTTATAAGGGAAGTGCTTGGAATAAAACTGGGCTTTAGATTCAGTGCTTGCTCTTGTTTCATCATTCACACTTTCAGATGGGAATCGTGTTATTTTGGTTCTGCTCGCCTATTTCAGCTCTTTAAAAAAAATCTCAGAGTTGCAAAATGAATTTCATTTTAAACACTGCAGCCTGTAAATCTAATAAAATAAAGAAGGATGATAAATGAAATTTCATCCAATGTAGGAAATTGTTATGAAAAAGAGTAATGCAAAGAGGTAACAGTAAATCTGAAGATATACAAACAAATAGGCTAAATATACTCTGATTATATTATAAAACAAAACAAAAGTATTACAAAAGTATACTCCCAAAAATATTCTAAAAATGTTTGAATTTAATTTTCGAAAAAAAATAAAAATAAATCAAACTACAGTCATGGCCAAAAGTTTTGAGAATTATATAAATATTGAAAATTGGAAAAGTTTCTGCTTAAGTTTTTACAATAGCAATTTGCATACACTCCAGAATGTTATGAAGTGTGATCAGATGAATTGCATAGTCCTTCTTTGCCATGAAATTTAACTTAACCCCAAAAAACCTTTCCACTGCATTTCATTGCTGTCATTAAAGGACCTGCTGAGATCATTTCAGTAATCGTCTTGTTAAATCAGGTGAGAATGTTGACGAGCACAAGGCTGGAGATCATTATGTCAGGCTGATTGGGTTAGAGTGGCAGACTTGACATGTTAAAAGGAGGGTGATGCTTGAAATCATTGTTCTTCCATTGTTAACCATGGTGACCTGCAAAGAAACGCATGCAGCCATCATTGCGTTGTATAAAAATGGCTTCACAGGCAAGGATATTGTGGCTACTAAGATTGCACCTAAATCAACAATTTATAGGATCATCAGCAACTTCAAGGAAAGAGGTTCAATTCTTGTAAAGAAGGCTTCAGGGCGTCCAAGAAAGTCCAGCAAGTGCCAGGATCGTCTCCTAAAGAGGATTCAGCTGCGGGATCGGAGTGCCACCAGTGCAGAGCTTGCTCAGGAATGGGAGCAGGCAGGTGTGAGTGCATCTGCACGCACAGTGAGGCCAAGACTTTTGGAAGATGGCCTGGTGTCAAGAAGGGCAGCAAAGAAGCCCAAGACAGATTGATCTTCTGCAGAAAGTATCGTGAATAGACTGCTGAGGACTGGGGCAAAGTCTTATTCTCCGATGAAGCCCCTTTGCGATTGTTTGGGGGATCTGGAAAAAGGCTTGTCAGGAGAAGAAAATGTGAGCGCTTCCATCAGTCCTGTGTCATGCCAACAGTAAAGCATCCTGAGACCATTCATGTCTGGGGTTGCTTCTCATCCAAGGGAGTGGGCTCACTCACATTTCTGCCCAAAAACACAGCCATGAATAAAGAATGGTACCAAAACACCCTCCAACAGCAACTTCTTCCAACAATCCAACAACAGTTTGGTGAAGAACAATGCATTTTCCAGCACGATGGAGCACCGTGCCATAAGGCAAAAGTCATAACTAAGTGGCTCGGGGACCAAAACGTTGAAATTTTGGGTCCATGGCCTGGAAACTCCCCAGATCTTAATCCCATTGCGAACTTGTGGTCAATCCTCAAGAGGCGGGTGGACAAACAAAAACCCACTAATTCTGACAAACTCCAAGAAGTGATTATGAAAGAATGGGTTGCTATCAGTCAGGATTTGGCCCAGAAGTTGATTGAGAGCATGCCCAGTTGAATTGCAGAGGTCCTGAAAAAGAACGGCCAACACTGCAAATACTGACTCTTTGCATAAATGTCATGTAATTGTCGATAAAAGCCTTCGAAACGTATGAAGTGCTTGTAATTATATTTCAGGTCATCACAGAAACAACTGAAACAAAGATCTAAAAGCAGTTTAGCAGCAAACTTTGTGAAAACTAATATGTATGTAATTCTCAAAACCTTTGGCCACGACTGTACTTATAACTTACTTTTTAAGATAGCAAAACATGCTTTTTGAGGAAAAAAAGATTTACTGTAAAGAAAAGAGATTTAGTTTAAGTTGAAGTCAAGCTGTATTTTGACTCTTTCTTGTTTAAAAGTGTTTAATATAGCATTTGTTCTATACTTCATACATATATTCATCCATCACATTCATTCAGGTATCAATCAAATAGTACGAGGGGGAACTTAGAGCTCTTAGAGTGAATCTCAAGCTTGAACCCCTCCATTAAGGTCAATATACATCATCCTGTACCATTCTCAAGAATTATATACACATGAGAACATTACTCCTGTGTGGAGCAAGAGGAGTTCCATCAGGATAGGGAGGCATTGCACTCTCTGATGGCAGCAGACAAAACAGATTCCCAGTTGGCTTGCGGAAAATATTTTAAGTTGCCTTTAAAGGATAGTTGAGAAGATGTGCGAACTGTTCAGGCCCCCAGTCAGTCTGGGATGAGTGCGATAACAGAGCTGGAGAAAATATCGCCAGCACAAGGGATTTCTGTTAACTCGCATTATTTTTCTATCGCTGTATATTAATACTTTGAGTGTTGAAACTCAAAGAACTTTGTTGATTTTCTTATGAGCTGACTTTTAACTCTTTTTCTTTGTTGTTTTTCCCTCACAGACAGTAACTTTGTGCTGGGGAATGCACAGGTCCAGTCTCTTTATCCCATCGTGTACTGTTCTGATGGCTTCTGTGAACTCACTGGCTATGCCCGGGCAGAACTGATGCAGAAGAGCTGTGCGTGTCATTTCCTGTATGGGCCGGAAACCAGTGATAAGCTGATGGCACAGATCCAGGGTGCACTGGACGAAAGGCGGGAGTTTAAGACAGAACTGGTCTTCTACAAAAAAGGAGGTAGGAGTCGCATAATTAAATACATGCCTTGGTCCCACTTTATATTAGGTGTCTTTAACTACTATGCACTAACATTTAAAATTATAAATTTCTTAATACATTGTACACATTGTTTTTACATTGTACTACAGCTGTAATTAATTTAAGTAATTACAAATTGTATCACATCTTGACCCGGACTTTATCTCAAATCCCATAACATCTTTCCTAAGTAGCATGTAAAATAGGATTAGTCCATCCCAATTTTTCAAAACATTGTTTTTTGTTTATTTATTTATATTTTCACTTTAATAATAATCATTTATATAATCGATAATTTAATTATCTATATCTATCGTTATTATTATTAGTAGTAGTAGTAGTAGTTGTATTGTTATTGAGTTGCATCAAGACCTAAATGTGACCTGCCTTCAGAATGGGAGAGGGATTAATTAAGGAGGTTAAAGCAATTAAATCCTGACAGGTAGACTGTGGATAAGGACACAAAATCAAGCCAAACTCTAAAATCAATTAATCAGAACTTAATTCTGTGTGTGCTGACTTTATTAGAGGGATACAGCAGGCATAGCTGCAGGTAAGAAAGAAATGATTTAACACAAAGGGGTGAGGAATAGTGATATAGGGATAAAAATAAAAGAACAAAAGCAAGCTATGTACGTGATACGATATTTTCCATTTAATCAACCCAGTATTTTCTTCAGGTCTTGAAACAGTGGATTATTATTATTATAGAATAGTTAAATTGGTCCAATTTGCTGTTACATCTTGTATAATTAACTGTAACGAAAAGAAAAATTCAACATAGCAATGATAGATTCTCTTCGTTGTCTAATAACAAAATTTCACCTCAAATTGATATTTCGTGTATTTAGTTGAGTGGCAGTGAAATAAATGAGATATGTATGTACTGTACATTATCCATTAATTATTGATCAACATTTAGACAATTTGATTATGATTTGCAACCTGATCTTATAATCAACTGATCTGAAAGGAAAACACATTTACAATGGCTCACTTTAGGAGTAATCTTGAGCTCACCCCTCACAATAGATGACTAAAACAAATACCATTTCAGTCCAGACAATCCATTTATTTGAACAAATTGACTTTAAATGCCTGCCTCATTCTGTAACGTGTGTCTGGAACAGCTGAGCATAGATTATGATAACATCATAATTTAACAGCTGTCTTTTCTCTCCCTCACCGATTTCCCCGAAAATAACACAATATGCCTCTAAACAAGCCTTAGATAAGAAATGGCTGAGAGATGACGATGATTTCTGATGACTTGATTTGTTTCATGTTGAACTTGATACACAGAAAGATCACAGCGTGTCGTATAGTTAATGCCATCCACGTTTTTACCACCTGCGGCCTAGAAAACACGATTCCATGCATGTACCAGGAGACCACTGCGAATTGCCATGAACGTACACTGTAGATCTCTCTGCCAAACCCTATCAGACACCAGAAAAGGTAGAGACAATCTGGCAGACATTTTTAGCTAAATGTTTTCCGAACTCAGCTGCGTTGACAACCTATTTCTCACTCGATTCACTTCAATTTAGCATTCGTGCAACATGCATCAGGGTAAATTTGGCCAAATTCAAAGAGCACACTGTGGGAACATTGTTGAGTCCGATTCATTAATTTGGCTGGTTTGTAAGAGATACTCAGGAGCTGTTTGTGTATTCTATCCAATTGGTAAGGGCTGACTGTGGATTGTCTGAACAGCAGTCTAATGCAGAACTCTGAATGTTTCCTCTGTCACATTTCCTCTGTACATCAGTCTCAACAACCCTTCAGTCACTTTGTCACTAAGTCAAATGACTTCTAAATGCTGCGGTACTCGCAAAACACATCTCGCGCACCTCTCATGGCCTGCAGGTTGAGGTTGAGGATGCACGTGGTTCAAAGAGAATAGAAGATCATAGTTGCAAGACTGCTGTAAACTCCCTCTGTTGCAAAGCTGCCATTTTGCATTGAGATGCTGTCAGTCTTCTGTGAGATGAAGAGCTCAACAAACTGTCAAATATTTGAAACAACTAAATAAAACATAAAATGTACCAAATAAAAAGACAATCATACAATGAAGACTCAAAAAGAAGTCATTTTACAGTGTTGAAATATTTTTTTTTTAAATGTCTCAAATATGGCATTTATAAGACTGCTTCATTACATATATATTACACTCACCTAAAGGATTATTAGGAACACCATACCAATACTGTGTTTGACCCCCTTTCACCTTCAGAACTGCCTTAATTCTACGTGGCATTGATTCAACAAGGTGCTGAAAGCATTCTTTAGAAATGTTGGCCCATATTGATAGGATAGCATATTGCAGTTGATGGAGATTTGTGGGATGCACATCCAGGGCACGAAGCTCCCGTTCCACCACATCCCAAAGATGCTCTATTGGGTTGTGATCTGGTGACTGTAGGGGCCATTTTAGTACAGTGAACTCATTGTCATGTTCAAGAAACCAATTTGAAATGATTCGAGCTTTGTGACATGGTGCATTATCCTACTGGAAGTAGCCATCAGAGAATGGATACGTGGTGGTCATAAAGGGATGGACATGGTCAGAAACAATGCTCAGGTAGGCTGTGGCATTTAAACGATGCCCAAATGGCTCTAAGGGGCCTAAAGTGTGCCAAGAAAACATTCCCCACACCATTACACCACCACCACCAGCCTGCACAGTGGTAACAAGGCATGATGGATCCATGTTCTCATTCTGTTTACGCCAAATTCTGACTCTACCATCTGAATGTCTCAACAGAAATCGAGACTCATCAGACCAGGCAACATTTTTCCAGTCTTCAACTGTCCAATTTTGGTGAGCTTGTGCAACTTGTAGCCTCTTTTTCCTATTTGTAGTGGTGCCCGGGATGAGTGGTACCTGGTGGGGTCTTCTGCTGTTGTTGCCCATCCACCTCAAGGTTGTATGTGTTGTGGCTTCACAAATGCTTTGCTGCATACCTCGGTTGTAACAAGTGGTTATTTCAGTCAATGTTGCTCTTCTATCAGCTTGAATCAGTCGGCCCATTATCCTCTGACCTCTAGCATCAACAAGGCATTTTTGCCCACAGGACTGCAGCATACTGGATGTTTTTCCCTTTTCACACCATTCTTTGTAAACCCTAGAAATGATTTTGGGTGAAAATCCCAGTAACTGAGCAGATTGTGAAATACTCAGACCGGCCCGTCTGGCACCAACAACCATGGCACACTCAAAATCGCTTAAATCACTTTTCTTTCCCATTCTGACATTCAGTTTGGAGTTCAGGAGATTGTCTTGACCTGGACCACACCCCTAAATGCATTAAAGCAACTGCCATGTGATTGGTCGATTAGATAATTGCATTAATGAGAAATTGAACAGGTGTTCCTAATAATCCTTTAGGTGAGTGTATATTAACCATTTTAACAATGTTTTAGGGAACGCTGGCGATCGATGCTATACGAACTTAAAGGGATAGTTCATATTTATTCACCCACATGCTATTCCATCCCAGATGCGTATGACTTCCTTTTAAGAACAACGAAGATTTTTATAAAATACCTCAGCTCTCTAGGTCCATACAATGCAAGTGAATGGCTACCAAAAAGTATCTAAAGGCAGCATAAAAGTCATTCTCATGAATCTAGTGGTATAACAATGCATTCTCAAGTGATTTAATCAGTTTGGAGTACAAAAAAAGAAGACAACGAAAATGTAACAAACATTTATTCGATTCACTAGTAGTTTACATAAACCATGGATTGTTTTATGAAACCCTCGGCAAACAGTTCTTAGCCTGTCATATATGTCCGAAAGACTGTTTTCAGGTCAGTGTACATTTGGACTAACTGAAGTGCTGAATGAATTGGAAGGAGTGACAGTCAGGCACGTCCGAAATAGAGTTTTGAATCAGTAGTCTGTAGATCGCTTCTTACTCTAGCTACTTTTTCCAGATGGTTCAGTCTGATTTTCTAAATTGTGACATGGATATCATGCTAAGAAGAATGTGTTGTAAAGCAAGAACATTATAGGTAAGTAAATTATAAGTTAGATATTTTTGTTTGTAGCTTGTAGTGTAGCTAACTACTACCTTCAATGTACTTTAACAACTTGTAAGTCGGCATGCTATGATTTCAAAGTAGCTTCTCCAACAGTTTTGGGTTGTTGGAAATTCCTACACATGTAATTCACATGAAACCCCTAATCGTTTGGTAATAAACAGCTGAATCGAATGTGAAACCCTGTTGTGTTTTATTTTTGTGTATTATAATTTGTGTGTGTTTCGCCATTGTTCGCTGTGGGCATTGAAAACCACTCTTTAAAAATAACAATAAATATTGTACAGTTTACTCAAGATATAATGGTCATTGACATTATTCTAGTGTATTAATTATTTTAGCTCTTATGTGAGGTTTAAGAACGATCGCTGACCCTTTAGGCCTATAATCATCATAGCAACCTTGAATCCATTGTACAGTCAAACTAGTTGCTGTTTAATCATTCATTGTTTATTTTAGCTGTCCACCACATGTGGCACAAATCAATACATTGTGTTTATTTATTGTCAGTGGCACATGCTTTATCAATTGATATGTAGCAATTTTTAGGCATTAAGTGCTTTGTTTTGAACCTATTGCTCATTGTATTATATGGTCTCTGAATGCTGGTTAAATGAAATGTATTCTTTTTTTATTGAAATTTACTTCTCTTGACTCAAGCTGTGCCTAATGAAAGGGCTTGGTGATTCACACACACAAACACATAGAACTGTGTATCATTAGGTACACCAACCTCCAACCAAGCTTGTTCTACCTCTTTTTTTCCGTTTCCCTCTGTCTCGATTTAATGAGGCATGGTATGATGCTGTGGCATAATGTTGATATGCTGCAGAACGCTGGAGAACCTGCAGAAGGCATTCATGTCTGCACACAAACACAAGACACACAACAGTGAATTCTGAACTCAGCAGTCAAGACATGTGCTCGCCTGTCAAAAGACTAAATTTATAAACCTAGAGAGAAGCAATACATCCATCCAATGGATGGATGGATATTTTTGACAAACATCAGTTTACGTAAATGGTGCTCTATGTGCATTAAATCTATATCTACACAAATCTATATGCTCATTCAAGTCTTGGAGTGTTTAAAATAGTGTCCCCAAACTTCCGTTGTGCACTGTTTGCATTGCAGCTCGCTCTGTGAACTCCACAATTTTCTAATGGTTTCTAGATCTAATAATTTTTCTGAGACAATCTCAGACAAAAGCTAGCTCTGGTTTAGACTAAAAGCAATAAGAAGACTGTTAAAAAAAATCCATAGTTTTTACAAAATAATTTTGGCAGCTGTGGTTGCCAGAATAATTCATTTTAAAAAAAACACACAAAAGAACTGTAAAGACATGTTCAGAACAAACTGTTTACAGTATAAAACTGTAATTTAGAAAGAAGAAAATTTGAATGTCAACCATTAAATTCAACAATGCACACTGCTATTAAAATCTGTTTAGTACCTTTAAAATATATACTGACAACCACTATAATAATGCAGGTGTTAAAAGAGAAAGCCACATGAAGTATCAGAGTTCATCACAAGTAGCTTTTCCACGAGCTGAATTATGTATATACTAATGTATAGAAGGTGCAAAGAGTGATTCACACAAACTCAAAACAATTAATGTAAATTATATGTTGATTTGTTATTTTTTACAGTAAAATGAACAGCATTTTACTATAAAATTACATAAAACATATGTTTTTTACAACATTTACAGTTACAATCACTTTCATTTTCTACAGTGAAGAAAAGATTTTATCAAGCCGTTTATGGAGCTATGGTACATTTTGAAAATGAAGTCTGGTCTAAATATAAGGCACAGTAAATGTCTGTCAATAAATGTGTGTCAATATTGAATGTTCTTGTTGAATGTTAACTCTGACAATAGATATTATGTTGTGACAGGAACTCAGTTCTGGTGTCTTCTGGATATCGTGCCTATTAAGAATGAGAAGGGAGAGGTGGTGCTCTTTCTAGTATCACACAAGGACATAACAGACAACAAGAAAGTCCAAGATGAAGAACAGAACCCAGAAAGAGGTGAGTGTTGCTGTTACATGAAATAAATGACTAAAATAAATTGTTCTTATTTTTAAAGTCTGCCAAACGCAATATTAAATATGTGTTCTGAGTTCTGAGAATAATTTCCTTATCCACCAAGCCAAATTTTAAAATAGGTTTTATTTTAAAATAGGTTATCAAAATCTTGAAAAAATAAGCAGTATTCTCTGCTCTCAAATACTGCGCTGAAACCACGTCCACTCGCAGGAAATCTGCTGCCTCTCTCAAACATACTGATGCATATAAATAAAAGAATCACGTTAGGGGGTTGCCAAATTTTCTAGAGTTATTGAGGACTACCTACTATTATGATAACAGAATCTTACACTCATTGGTGGGCATGTACTGCAGACATTGGCACCAGATACGGCTGGACAATATGACCTAAAATCAAAATCTCAATTAATTGAAAGTTTTTGATAATTGATGAAACATTTTTTTTTTCACTTAGTTTTTTTGTTTGACTGACAAGGTTTGTACTGTAAATATGCTTGACTATTAAAGGTGGGATATTTTTACCTAATGAAGGAGTGCTCCAACATAACAACTCACTTTCAGCAGTTATTTTATCTATGGTTCATAACATTTCTTACAGATTTCTGATCGTTGGAAATCAGATAAAGATAAATTAGCATAGCTAAACAATTTTCATGTAATGTGCGAGCTACTGTCTTTGTGAGTGTTCGTGCTCCACAATGCATCAATGCAGTAGCTCAATATAATGATACACATCTGATGGTCTAAAATTCATTGAATGTCCAAACTGGCAAACCTTAAAACACATACAATTGACAAAGTGTAGTAAAGATGCAAATTAAAGTGATCTGACCTCAGTGCTCACGTATTGTCAGAGACACGACGCTCAACTCTCTTTGTCACAGAAAATGGCTTGTAAGCTCCTAACTGAGGTGTTTTCCATATTGTTGTTCTTGAATGAGGGAAAAATCACTTGAATGTTCAAACTGGCAAGCCTTTAAACACATTCAACTGATAAACTTTTGAGAGGACGCAAGGGAAAGTTATCTCAGTTTATCTCTGTTTATGTGTCATTTTTCACCCGCATGTTTCTATAGTAGCCCTAAACTGACAAACTGCACTACAGAGTGTTTACTTGACTAGCTACTCTCTGCTATTTCAGATGATGACATATTTGTCCTGTGTTAGCCACCTTAGCTTCTCTATAGTGCAACTTCACCGCTAGATGCCACTAAAATTTACACACTGCACCTTTAAGGGGAAAGTATTAACAGGATTTTTAAAAAAAAAAAATGAAATAACTGACACGGGAAAATCATGTCAGTTAAAGCTTCTGAATATCTATATACTATAGACAGTTGGTCCGGACCCATCACCAGTTGTCGGCGGGCCAGGGAGGGAGATGGTCGGTTCGGCCACATTCACTATTAACAGCAGATTATCAGGAATCCCAGTAGTCTCTGATGAAAGTTTGTAAATCCATCAAGGTGGAAATTTAAATAAGGAGACTGAGCTGTTTTGTAAATGATCACAACCAGGTAACATGCATTTACATGAAGAAGGCATAGGCACAGCTAGCGATACTAATGCACTCTGGTTATATTAGTATTAGTAGAGAGCTATGCTCAGTGGTTCCAGTGCGTCATCGAGCCTGCTATGTTGAATGAAAAATCCTGAACAAAAAAATGGTGAAAAACTGTTTAATGGACTAACTCCACAATTCAGTATAGTTCACAGTCTTTGTAACGTGTTTTCAGCAATACATTTACAACATTCATAATGTTTTTAGAGACAAACCTCTCAGTTGCCTTTAAGTGTCATTTTTTTTTGCTGTCATCTCGCTCACAACACTCATATAAGAAAACCCTCACTTTAAATTTTTTTATTTTTAATATAGGTGGATCCCACTTTTTATTCTATAGTTTTTTCGTAAACTGTCTATGTGCTGGTGGTTTAAAGAACTCAGAAACCAATACATTGACTCTTATACAATTTTTTCTGCTTGTTGATCCAGTCTCTCAGGTACCTTCAGTTATGAGGGTAACCTTTCAAAATGCAATGAGAAAAAAACAGTTGTGTTTTTTTTTTTTTTTTTTTACACGCAATGGCGTGTAAAAATGTCTGAATTCAGAAAAGGTAGGTACAGAAGCAAAGTGCTCTATAACAAAGGAACAATGGTTTTCAAAGGGCAAATTATCCTTTTATACAGACAGCAACACTTCAAGCCTTCAAGCCTACGGGATGCTTTACAAAGCTTATTACGAGATGATTGTACATATTTAATTTTATTGTCCTCAAAAGGCAATTTGTTTTCTAGACAGCAGTATACATACATGTGAGGCAAAACAACACACACAATAACACACATTTTATAATAATTTAAGTAATTTAAAAACATAATTCTTATATCTATTTGATTTACAAATCACAGCTCAAATGAACATAAATGACACATGAGAATAAACCTCTTCTGGAAGCTCAAACGTGTTGGACAAAATTGGACTAAACCACTCAATTCACATGGATTAGTTTTCCGATCTCTTTATGAACTTTTTTAAGTGTCAAAGTTGCAATTGCGTAGGCTGTATATGGAGGGACAGAAAGTTCTCAGATTTCATCAAAAAGATCTTCATTTGCATTCCGAAGATAAACGGTCTTTTTTGGAACGACATGAGGGATTACTTTTTGGGTGAACTAACCCTTTAATGACCATAGGCAAGTTGAGTGGACAATCAGTGGACATCTCTTTTGTTATAGCATTAATATTTAAAAAACACTGGACTATGACCACCATATGACTGAGACACAATCACTGAATCATCTGCGAATTTAATAATGTGTCTCTCCTCAAAGATACTCAGACAGTTATCATTATATAAGGAAAACAAAAGAGGAGAAAAACACAACCCTATGGCGTGCCAGTGGCAGACATCAGTGCATTAGACAGCACAGTATTCACCATGTGAAAAATGAATTTTGGCATGTGGAAAGGAAAAATCCAGTTTTCTTCACGTTTGATACTCCTATGGGACATTATCAGTGGCTAAGAATACCATTAGAAATTAGTCCAGCACCAAAAAATGTTCAAAGGAAACCAAACCAGGTGATGCGAGCAATCCCACATGTAAAAATCATCGCAGATGAAATACTGATTGTAGGGAAAAGAGACAATGATGAGGAGGCAATAAAAGATCATGACAATGTGAGGATTCTGCTGGACAGGTGCAGAACATGCCATGTGAATGGGCTACTCAAAAAAGGCCATTAACACTAAACTAAAACCTACTCACTAAAACCTACTCATCTCAGAAGGGGTAAAGGTAGACCCAGGAAAAGTGTCATCCATTAAACAGATGCCCAGACCCACTTATGTAAAAGCAGTGCAGCGTTTTCTAGGCATGGTCAGTTACCTTGCCAAATCCTGTAGTCAAGCCTCAGCACTCACTGAGCCTTTACAACAACTGACCCTGAAAGATGCGGTATGGGAGTCTTCAGTTAGTCAGACACAAACCTTTGAAAACATCTGATATTATGATCCATCAGAGCAGCTTGTTTTGCAATGTGATACATCATCGAGTGGTTTGGGGGCAGCACTGATGCAAAAGGGACAATCTATTGCATATGCCAACAAAGTTTTAACAGAAACTAAGAAAGGTTATGCACAAATAGAAAAGGAACTGTTAGCAGTAGTGTATGGAATGGAAGGTTTCATCACTTCATTTACAGACGAATAGTACAAGTTCAATCATGCCACAAGCCACTGGATAGTATAATGATAAAACCCCTTCTGAGTGCACCAAAAAGATTAGAACACATGCTTATGCATCTTCAGTGGTATCATTTGAGGCTGCAAAATAACTGAAAGAGACATTGAGGGCTCCTGAAGAACCAAGTTGTCCCTGGGAAAAAATTGGAACAGATTTGTTACAGTTCAATGAAAATGGACTATCCCATCTTCTGGGAGGTCTTACGTGGAAAACAGAGTCAAAAACAGTCATATCCAAATTAAAAGCCCATTTTGCAAGATATGGAATTCTAAATATAGTGTTTTCAGACAATGGCCCCCAGTCTTCATCTGAGGAATTCAAGAAATTCAGCAAAGTTTGGGATTTTACACATAAAACGTCCTCACCAGGATTTCAACAAAGTAATGGAAAAGTGGAGTCAGCTGTAAAAAGTGTAAAAAAGCTCATGGCTAAAGCCAAAAGAGTCAGGGTGGATCCTCAACAAGCATTGTTAGATCACCAACTCAGGGTGTAGATAGTAGCCCAGCAATGGCCATGATGGATCGACACTTCCAGTGTGTGAGAGTTACTGTGAGAGGTAGTAGAGTTACTACCGATATCCAACAAATCAGGCAACTACTACAAGAACAGACAGTTGAAACAGGCTCAATACTATCACAGTGCAGCCAAAGATCCTGCACTACAGAGCTCCACTACAATGCCAAACTAAGTGTTCAGCTGCTGACAGGACAGACACAATGGTGGCCAAAGGCAATGGTTAGTGAAGCAAATATCATATAAAATTAAAGTGGACAAGTACTGAGGAAGAACGGGAAACATATGAGAATGAGCAATGAACTCTGTAATGACTTCCCAGAATTGGATGATCCAGGAAAAGATGAAGCAAATGTAGAGACCTCTGAACCCTCTGACCTTTCTCTCTGCTTTCTCTGTCATCTTTGAAGATCCCTATGAAATAACAAGAGAAAATACTGTCAAGTTCAACAGTATGATGAAAACTGACTTTAAGCGCCCTGCTAATTCATTTTTAATGTGTGCCGCAGATGAGGCATTAAGTGCATGATGGTACTACGACCAACTTAACATTTTACATAGTTTAATGTAGCAATGTAGTCGCTCAGTTTTTCTCGATCAGTGTTAATGATGTAATAGATTTCAACAAAAAATATCAAGTGCTACGAACAGGCCGTATTGGCCATGACTTGATTGCAAATACATTTCAAATACAAAAATAAGATGAGAAAAAGAAAACACTGTACTTATTAAAAGAATCGCCCTTTATTTAAATATATAAACAAAGAAAACCGTAGTTAACAGGTTCCATTCCATGACTGGTAAAATAATCACAAGTTCCTCTGTAAAATGGCGTAATCCGCAGGGTGATGGACATGGAGATGGGTAAAAGCTCTTTTCTTGTACATTCAACCAGGTCAACCAGGTATTGGCGCTGGAGTATTACGTGTCATGATATAATAAGAGTCCTATTCATATTAAATATTGAGGTCATCGCCAATACCTAAATTAACACGATGTCGATATTTCATGCTTTCAATATCACGATTATCGTCAATACTGGTCTATTGTGACACCCCTAATATGCACACACACTTCGAACACCTGGTCTTGTCAATGTCATACTTAGCAGGCTTATCCTCTATTTCTCATTCACTCTCACTCATTCTTGGCTACTGAATCATGCGTTGTGGATGCTTAGATACAGGCCAGCAGCATCTCATGTGGTGCTCGCTGTTACTGTAATCCTGACACCTCTCCTCCCCAGAGAGAGAGAGAGAGAGAGAGCAGTAGACTGATAAAGAGAGAGATGAAAACATGCACACAAGACAGATAGGACCAGGAAGAAAACTTGGCACAGAGGTGTGAAGCTCCCTTTAGTGGCCTGAGCTTGAGCCAATGCATGGTTACTGTTCATTTGGCTGATGGATGAAAATTGTACTGGCACTAGGAATAATATATCTGGTCAATGATGTCAAATCATTAAAAGTGAATAATTGGAATCAATTTGAAAAAAAAAAAAAGTGAGAGTTACATTAATTATGTTTACAAAGCCAAATGTTTAAAAAAAAAAAAAGCATGATTAAGCTTATATAACAAAAGAAAAAAAGCCAAAAAAATAAAATATAAAAGGTTGGATGAGGATTTGGAAAGAACTAAAAACAAATTGGAAAATTTGTAAGACAACACAAGAAACAAGTTACAAGAAACTGACAAATGGTTCTCTCCAAATTAGTCATGTAAACTGAAGTCATCAATAAAAATCAACTCCTCAGTGAAGGGTAGACTGCTGGGGACATGTTAATTAGCATATGATAAGAGAGCGAATCTCCTCTAATATCCTTCTTACAGATAATACAGAACAGATAATATACACCATTCAAACGTTTGGCGTCAGTAAGATTTTTTACTGAAATTAATATAGATCAAAAGTGAGAGTAAAGACATTTAAAATCTTACAAAAAAAATATACATTTCAAATAAAAAACGTTCTTTTGAACCTTCTGTACATCACAAAATTCTGTTAAAATTCATCATGGTTATTACAAACAAATTTAGCAGCACAACTACAACAAGAAGAAATGTTTCTTGAGCGCTAAATCAGCATATTAGAATGATTTCTGAAGGATCATGTGACACTGAAGATTGGAGTAAAGACTGCTGCAGAATAGATTCAATTTTTAAATATATTAAAATAGAAAACACAATATTACTGTGCTTTGTGTATTTTAATTTTAATAAAATAAATCTTGCCTTGGTGAGCATGAGACTTGCCAAAAAAAAATTGTACCAAAAAAAAAAAAAAAATCTTACCAAGAATCTTTTCCATGAAAAATGTATATCATACAGCAAATCATACAGGTAGAAAATGGCATGAGATAAAATTAAAATGATGACAGAATTTTTATTTTTGGGTGAACTATTGCTTTAAAAAACTGCCACTAAAGTCCTCTAAAATTCTGGCTACTAAGTCAATATCACAAAATCAGGCCACCTTTCAAAATATATCTGAACACCCCTGGTGCAGTGGATAGAATGAGAGCACAAACTGAGGATTCCATTGAATTACAAACTCTTTTTCATTTTTAAAGAGCTTCTAAAAGCTTTAATTATCCATTATAAATTTGGCTGTTTATATCCTGTGGAGTTATCTAGCTGTGTTCACAATTGTTAAAATGTTTTTTTTTTTTTTTTCAGTTGCTGTGTTTTACATCGGATACATTACTCTTTTGTCATATTTATAAACCCTTGGTAAACTAATGAATTCTAATGTAATTTGTATTGAGCAGACAGCATGTGCTAATGGGTAAATGTAATCGTGATTTCAGTGTCAAGTTCTGTTTGTTCAGAAGATTATGGGTAAAAAATTACGGTAGACTTTTCTAATAACTTCAGTTAAGTAATGGTGCAAAACGGTGCTCATTTTTTACTGATGCACAGTCTTGTTTTGTTTTTCTGGAATAAAATTCTGAAAGGAAATCAATTAAAATGATATATGGCTATTCTCTGCTTAGATGAGGAGACAGGGTTGGAGGTGCACAAGGTCACGCGGCCACCAAGCTTCAATGCCAACCGGCGGCGCAGTAGAGCTGTGCTTTACCAGCTGTCTGGACACCTGCAGAAACAAGACAAGAGCAAACTCAAGATCAACAATGTAAGTCCTTAAAAACATGGTGTTATGCTATAAAAAGATAAATGGATTTACCCCTAGCCTGCCCCACTTCAGCTGTACAATATTTACACCATTTGTATTGTATTGTAACTTGAGAATAGTTCAAGTATTACTGAACATAATGAAAAGAATTGAAGATAATAAAGTAATATAGCTAAATAGTGAACTGTGTTCAGTTATGAAAAAGCCCTTGGTGTGGAATTTCATGCGATTTAATGGTGCTTCAGAAAGGTATTGGATTATTTAGTTAATTTTCACTGAGCAGCACACATCATACTGTTTATGGTAATATTGATTGAAAATTAAAAATGTAACTAAAAATTCATTGAACATTTGTATCTGTACATTGCTATCATTTAGAACATGTTTGGCGAGAAGCCGCCCATCCCAGAGTACAAAGTGGCAGCCATTCAGAAGAGCCGTTTTATTCTTCTCCATTACGGCACCTTCAAAGCTGGCTGGGATTGGCTGATCCTGTTAGCGACCTTTTATGTAGCAGTTACTGTGCCCTACAATGTCTGTTTCACTGTCGTCGGTGGACGGGATGAGGCATCGACCCCTAGAAGTCCACCGAGTGTGAGCGACATCCTTGTGGAAATCCTTTTTATGTTAGGTAAGGCTCAAACTGTGGTCTTTTTGTTGTGTCATTAGTTTGGACAAAAAGTTTAGCTTAAAAAAAATTTGTTCCGTCTCAGTAATGTTACCTGGGTGATATTAAATGTCTTTTGATCCCATAGCCTGCTAATAAAGTAGCCAGAATTATTACATACATTTCTGTTATTGTTCAGGTTTGTGTGCTATGCAGACAGTCTTTTATATCAAAGAGGTAATGTACAGCCAGACATCGATTATTCTGAGCAAGTAAGAAGTTCTAGATGTTACTCATCAAACGTCATTAAAACTTATCTAGCTTTTCTAAAGCCTTAAAAACTTAAAAATGTATTAAACCTGCAGTCTGTAACTTTTGGTGATCTCTAGGTTAATTAACAAAATTGCATGCATTTTGCGGAAGAACATTCCCAGGTCTACTTTGCTCTGTTTATGTCTATGATGAATCAAGCTGGTACTGGGCTACTCTGCAACGGTGGCGAACCGACCAGTTTAAAATAGTCGGAATGTAAACACTTAATATAGGTGTACCATAGTGATTCAGGATAAGATAAAAACACGGTTTGGAAAATTATTCATTATATAAATTTTGTACATTTTGAACGCAAAAAAGTTACAGACTGCAGCTTTAAGGACAGTTTAGTGAATACAAATAAATATATATATATATAAATATATTAATTTTAATATATAAAATTAAATATATAAACATATTTTTTATAGTTTAGAAATAGCTCTTCAGAAGGCCTATTGTCAAATTCCTTTATCAGTAAAGTAATATTCCCATCCGTATTGCCGTATACTAGGTTAAGGATATACTCATATACAAATCTATTAAACAAAACATCATCTCCAGCAATTAAATTTATATTAGAAATCCACAGTGTGTGGATAAGCTTTATAGCTCTGCTGCCATTAATATATCCAAACTTCTATAACCTGTCATTGAATGAGGTAATGATTAAAATACAGTATTCTGTGCTTTAATAATAAATTAATATGTCTCTTCTATTTCTGTACAATTCTTTTTTCTTTATTTCCCTGTGATAGATATTTTGCTAAACTTTCGCACCACATTTGTGAGCACATCAGGCCAGGTGGTGTATGATGCACGATCTATCTGTGTGCATTATGTCACCACCTGGCTCTTTGTGGACCTGATTGCTGCGCTACCTTTTGACCTGTTGTATGCCTTCAATGTCAGTGTGGTAAGTTTTAATTTTGCTCATTTTCAAGTAATTTTGTGCCAACTGTTTATTCACAGTCTTCAGTATCGATATATTTATGTTTAAATAGTTTTTAATGGGCCTCACACCGAGCTTTGTGGGACACCACATTTCATATGATGCTGTGTATGCCATCTTAAATAGTTATTAATACTGTGATTTCCTTTTGAACTATGCATTTAATCTATGTGTGTTTAGTACTTTGGAGTTCATCTGCTGAAGACGGTTCGATTGCTACGGCTTCTACGTTTGCTGCAAAAGCTGGAGCGCTACTCCCAGTACAGTGCGGTTGTACTCACATTACTCATGTCCATGTTCGGTTTGCTGGCACATTGGATGGCCTGTGTCTGGTACGTCATTGGCCGCAGCGAGATTGAGAACAATAGCCCTGGTTCCTGGGATATTGGTTAGTATCATATCTACATTCTGTCAACATAGCGGTATCAGTCTTTCAAATTCATTCAAACGGATTCTTTAGGTCAGTTTTGAATGCAATGGGTTTTTTTTTTTCAATAAAAAAATATTATAAAAATATTGAATATCTTTACTAGATATTTTATGAAACCAGATAATAAAAGTGAAATTACAAAGTCAACAACAACAACAACAAAAGGAAAAACTGTATGGTAGCTAACATATTAGCGTAAGTACTGCTGACTAACAGATCAGATGCTGGCCTTGTTTTGATAGCCTAAATTGGACAGAAATCATCTCATTAATCTGTGAAAGAGTTCTTTTCACAGTGTCTCATACACAAGGATCATTATTGAATATATCTGTCCACTAATATGCTCATTACAATGAAAATGTACCACAAAATCTTCATGTGCCTTACAATAAGACTTCCTATTACAAATGTCTTGCATTTGTGTCTTTTAATAGAGCTGCAAATGACTTTTCATATCATGTAGACACTGAGAAAAAACAAGGCAGATGAAATGCATTTTGTTAGAAGGACAGAACATTCTCTGTCCTTCAGAATATTCTCAGACATTCTCTTCACGTCATGTGTCAATTCTGAACAAACTTACCTTTTTCTCATTTTTTCATGAACAGGTGAATTACTGCGTTTGACTTAGAATCGAACCTCTCTCTCAATCTCCCATGTGTTGATCTCCACATGAAAGAGAAAAAAAGACAAAATGAATAAAATGAATGGCTGTAGTGCAGAGAAGAGTGTATGATACTGATATGATCTAGACAGCATGAATCTCATAGGACCGGATTTGATTTAATCTTGTAGGACCGAAGTTATTCCTCTTTTTCTTGGCTGTATGATTTTGTTCAGTCGCTGAACCAAATTCAGTGCATCGATTAAACTGAACAGATAGAAACCTATTTTTAAACTGAATCGACAGAATCGACAGAAACCAGTGATTTGTGAATTGGTTCAAAGATTCACACCCATATATAATTATAAATTAATGTGGTATATAAATTGATTAATTGAATTATGGATACTTGGTGAGATCCGTAAGTGGCATTGGCTAACATTTGGCATAGTTACACACACAAAAACACAGTTATCATACACAAAATCATCCTTAAATTGTGGGTGTGTCCAGTGTATTTGCTATTTGAGAATTTATTCCTAGAAAAATGCTAGCAATATGTCCAAAGTCTAACACCATCTGTCATGTCTGATGTAAGTATGTCTGATTGGCCCCGGCATCAGTAGTAACCTCAGACACATCTGAGCCATAACTGACCACTATACCACACTGGCTACTGGCCAGCAGTTTAAATTGCATCCACATGTTCTCTTGAAAAGCAAGGATACTGCTCCAATATCCAGCCTTTGCTGATGTGCCCACCATTCCCTCTCGCCCAGTTTTGCATTGGCCAGCCATTAAATATTAAGCAGATGAGACTGTCTTGACACGTTTAGTTTTGCCAGTGGAAATGGAAGTTTGTAGCATTCTGCACATCAGATGGAATATTTAGCACCGAAAGACAAGACACATCCTATGCGTAATGAGGCTCAAATGTTTAACAGTTCGGGTTTCAAATGCAGAATCTAGAATATTGGAAATGTGCTAGATTTACAAAACGCTGTTTTATATCTGGAACCAGTTTCACATTAGCTCTTTACAGCTATTATTATTTTCCTTTTGCAAACTTGAGACGATGTTACTGATAATTAAATTTTGAAGTAGTTTTGTCTTGTGATGTCTATCTGTAATGGAAATGGGGAAATGAAAGAATGTAAGTGGATTGGAGTTCTGCTGTATCAATGATGAAAGGTTTCTCTGAGGGTTCCTCCAGGAGCTGATTGAACTCTTGTTGCTCTGTGCTTCCCTCTCTGTCTTTTTTCTCCATATCACTCAGTTCACTGCCATCACCTCAGCAGAACACTGTTCTTTTTCATGGCTAGCTGCCCAGCAGATAAGTTGGCTCCAAAAATCCCAGTGTCAAATCGATCAAACTTCGTGATTATCTCTCAAATGGTTTGGAAGAGAAAACAGATTGTCCACTATTAGAAATATATTATCTTATACAGTCTTGTTACTCCAATAATTTTAATTTCCTCTTCCTGCACATCAATCTCCCTCACCTTCCTCAACCAATTCATTTACCCTCCATTTCTGCTTGAGGGGGTACAACACCCCCCCCACACACACACACACACACACACACAACCTCTTTAAAAAATATTTCTACTTTCTACTCTCTATTCTCTCTATCCAAAAAGGCTATCTTTATTTTGTCACCTATATCATTACCAATGGGCTTCTCATTGGCTCCTTTCTAATGCTATTAATAAATAATATGCATATCATACCCACATCAAAGATATTACATATTTGTTTACTTTAGATAGATATTCAAAGTAAGCTTTTATTTGTACTTTTCCTTTTTTCTACTGCGGTGATTTACAACCCAGTGAAACCTTTGTGGTCTGAGACACCATCTACATTCAGGAATTTTCTGTTCTGATTTTCATCCTAAATAAACAGGATATGCAGAGTATATCCTATTAGGCTGTTCCATCAGAGGCATCAATGGGATGAATGAATCTTTGGCAGTGCTATTTGCAAGTATACATTTATTTTAGAGGCCATAAGCAAGTCAAGTATTGGTTGATGGCTGTTTTTTAGAAATAATTATGTACTCTGTCATCAAGTGCAATCGAATTGTCAAAAACTCAATTCTTCACCTTATACAAATAATGTGACAGGAAAGCTGGCATAAATCTCAGTTGTTTCGGAAGAATCACTCTCACTAACACACACCAGGTTCACCCAGTCATCCCAGATATCCACAGCTTTCACACACACACACACACACACACACACACACACACACACACACACACACACACACACACACACACACATTTGAATGTAAAATAATATCTATTTCATCTCTAATTTAATACGAATGTAGCTACTACACAT
This sequence comes from Opsariichthys bidens, assembly GCA_037194245.1. Lineage (NCBI taxonomy): Eukaryota > Metazoa > Chordata > Actinopteri > Cypriniformes > Xenocyprididae > Opsariichthys > Opsariichthys bidens. The sequence continues at coordinate 17,014,828 of CM074281.1, forward strand.
GATTTAATCATGGCTGTGAGTTTTCGCCAATTGTAACATTAATTATGAAACGCAAATTGAAAAATGTAATCTTAAAAATGTGTGAGGAACATTATTTCCTTAAAATGAAATAGCTGAAGACCTATTTATTTAAAATATTCACAATGTAGGTCTGCTGTACATTATTATTACCAGCTAAAATCGTTGCTACTATATAAAAAGGAAAGCTATTATATGTGAAATTATTAGGTGAGCTCTCATTTTAGATACCATTGAAATACCATTAGTGTAATGAGGCAATTATAACACTTTGAAGTCAATTCAATATTGTTATCAAATCATTGTTATTAAATGTAAGTATTTTAATGGAATTAAATACTATTGACAGTAGTCAAGGTTTCTATATACTTTTTTTTTTTTTTTACTTGGTCAGTATGTGATACTGGTTCTGAAAGCAAAAGTGAAAGTGAGAGATAAATTGCGCTCCATTTTTCTCCATACAATCCTAAATCTGAACAAAACCATAGAAATCTTTCTCTTTAGTTATAATATTATAGATAGTAACCAGAGCACAAGAAGAAACGCACACGCACACACACACACACACACACACACACACAAAGATGGATATAAGAACAAATCAGTATGCACTAACTTGAGTTCTGTCATGATAACTCTCTGAGATTTTGGCATTGTAATGAATATGACAATGTTAATGTTTTTGGTCTTGGCGGAATAGATCTGCTACGTTGCTGCTGCTGCTGTTATTGCTGTTGATTTTACATGAAGATGTATTACAGACAACAAAGGGAAGACTTTGGATGTTATGTGTCTGGAAGGGAATGACCAAGGTTTCTAGTCTGTGTACATGAGAAAGGTCATGTAAGCTGGAGCTGGTCGCTGTGTAAATGAGAAAAACTGTAAGTGTTTGTGTATATGTGAAGGTTTTTTTCATGGTTGTGCTTTAACCCTGACAACTGCTAGCTGTAAGTTTTCAGGCACTTTTTGTCCTCTCAATCTTCATCATTCCATTTCTGACCTTTCACACTTCTCTCTGTCTTCCCTGTAAGTTTTTTCTGGTTCTCTTGAAAATATCATTTCTAATGCCACATATGGTACCTGTATTACCTCCAAACTAGAAGCTTACAGGCAGACAAGTGTGGAGTGAAAAGAGAAAAAAATGAACAGAAGGGGAAACAAAAGTAGTCTCCAGAAGAAGGTTCAGCCTGCTGCAAACCAACTTAAATTCAAAATGCTTCAGGTTCAGCACCATGGACAAGGACATCTGCTCTATATCTTCTCAGTTCTGAGAGTGACCTAAGAACCCTGGACAGTGGTCATGTATCCACTGAAAAAGTTTTAGGAGTGCCAAGAGTTGGGTAGTTATTGTGCCAAACACAAATGGAAAAAGTAGATTATGAAACAATCTCCAAAACTACGATGTTATAGAGAGATTATAGAGAATTTCACTGGTCAAATAACGATTGAGTCTGCACAATAGTTAATGTAAAAGTGTCTTTTCTTACATTTTTCTCATAGGCTGGTTGCATGAGCTGGGTAAACGTCTGGGCACCCCCTACTTCCTGTCCCCGCTTGCATCACTCATTCCCGATTCACTGCGCCCCACCATTTTGGATGGATTGGTGGTCAATTCAAGCCAGTGGAATGGCAGTGATTTGGTAGGACATGAATCTGTGTGGAACTCGAGCCAATGGAACACGACAGGAGCAGGGCCGATGGGCACTTCAAACAGCGAACAGGCTGCAGCCGTATTGGAAGGTGGGCCCTCGATTCGGAGCTCTTATGTGACGTCGCTGTACTTCGCTTTAAGCAGTCTGACCAGTGTGGGGTTTGGCAATGTCTCAGCCAATACTGACTCAGAGAAGATCTTCTCTATCTGCACAATGCTGATTGGAGGTAAGCGCAAGAGAACACATTTACACATTTTTTTAAATGATTGTGAGGTTTGGATTTAAAATGTTTTACTGATATCTCTTTTCAAATATTGATAATTGAATGTTTTGATACCTGAAATTACGTTTTCTTGATCATAATAAAAATGCTTTGTCAAAGTTCTCACTCATTCTTTTTAATTAAATAATTAAAAACTTTAAAAAGATTATAATCTACAACAAACAGGAGAGAAAAACATCTATATCTTGTTAGACCATCGTCTAAATCACATTTTTTTTTCGGTTAAATTATCATATTCATTATTATTCAACAGCAATGTCAAACACATAAAATAATAAATAAAAGGAATTTTGTAAGATACAAAAAATATTCTCTCATTTCTAAATATTTCAGATGCTGAATTTTTTTAATCTTTTTTTCTCCACCATATAATTCCCATATGATTGACACAGACAATATGTTGCAAGGATTGTTGAATAATTCACTGATCAAAAGGGGTGTAAAGCGGGCTCATGAGCAACCATTTGAGCCCTACAATTACAGCGTGGACTGTAAATTTCACAAACACATGCAAATGAAGTCTACAAGACCGCAAGTCCACATCAATGACTGTCTAAAAATCCTATAGACTTCCTGAATTTCCCAAAGGACTACATTCTTTATAAAACAAGACACTGTGGTGCATTTACTTAATATGAGTCTTTAGTATACCATCAGTGACTTTTAAGTTTATGTGTCCATGTGATCTAATTTACTTTTAAACTACATTTCCCAAGGGGGTCTGTTCTTAGAGCACCAACATTTCCTTTGACCATGTTATTCATTAAGCTTTGCTACTTATTGATTATCCCTGTCTTCAACACATTTTCCCAGTGGTATATGGTTTATTGACCATCGTCAGTGTTGGGTGGATTACATACAAATTGTAGTCCATCACTGAATACCTATTGCATGATTAAGTAGTTTGTAATGTATCTATTACATTACACATTTTAGGTAATATAATCTGATTACTTTTAGATTACTTTTGACCTAACTGGTTTATAACATTGATTTGAATTCAACAATCGTGTACCATATTAATTAACATTACAAAGTTATCAACAACATGAATTGCATTAAACATTACTTTATGTCACGGTTTTCCTAACTAGGGTTTGGGAAGGAATGACAGGTGGTTCATAAATTTATGAAAAATCTTTATTAATTAAATCATGAAGTTAAATGATAAGATATAAATAAATAAAAACAATCAAAGTAAAACACTAACTAAAAAAAAAAAAGATTAAGTATTTTATTTGTTTATCCTGTGTGGCCTCTCAATTTTTATAGTCGCCTGACTAGTGGCCGATCTGTGTGTGCAATTTCACAAAAGTTTTACGAAAAGAAAATGTAAAAAGTAGGGAGAAGCAGTGAATTCTGAATAATTTACTCCCATTTTGTGAATAGTTAGTAATCATGTGATCAATAATATAGAACATTTGTACAATATTTCTGCATTTACCTATTTATGCCAATGGCCAACATTCTGTGTGTCTAACGGCATGTTGTATTGATTGTTTCATTGCAAAACAAGTAATTTGATTCAGACTGTATTTGTTTGAATGGTTCAAAACTTTAGTGTTGGCATATTTAAGTGGACTCTTAGAAAAAGGCAGCTTATGTTGGCTACTCTATGCTGTTTTATGCCAACTTGACCGGCAGGATTTGACTGCCACAGAAATGGAGCTACTTGTTATCTACTGGGACAGCTGTAATGATTTTTTGTGGCTGCATATGCCCCATGTGGTTTCGAGGGAGATGTTGTGACAGTGGACTGAATTTTAAGGCGTTTCCTCAGGGCCATGAAGAGAGAGACACATTGCACTTAAGAGGGGCAAATGAGCCTGGCTGAATCCATGCTCACTCACATACATGCGCACCGAATCAATGTGTCACCAAATCCTACCACTAAGGGCCATTACTGTCCCAGCTGACAGCTGGCCTCCTACCCACACACAGGGTATTTGGGGAAAACTGATATGCCTTAAGACTAACAATTACCATAATTACGCCAAATTATATTAACCAGACAACAATATGATGTCCACCACTCGACCCAGAGGATATTATTTCAAAAAGGATGCACTTAGTTAAAGCTTTTTTTTTTCATTAAATGGGGGAAAACAACAGCTATGCAAATATATTCCTTTATATTCCACAGAACAACGTGAGGGTCAGCAATGATCTTTTTTTTTTTTTTTTTTTTTTAAAGGTGAACTATCCCTTTAAGATGTTTCTCGCAAAATTCTTTAGGATAAATAATAATAGAAAAGAATGGTTAAGAGGATAGTGTGATACAATTAATGTGGATACCACTTTGAGTATTGAGTATGTTTGATTTTATATTGGTCACACAGTTTGAGACTCAATAATAAAGAATAAATAGAAATTCAATAACAAATTGACACTCAAGAATAAAGAAAAAGTCTTCATATAATCTCATGGCTGTATTGGAGAAACAACTCAGAACTCAGAGAAAGAATACTCATTTGTTCTTGCTACAAGAATCAGGTCGTTGAAATAGGTTTTAATAGCTCATGTTTCATTTTGTAGCCCTATTTGCTATGAATTTCGGCATAAACCTCATCCAAGCACTCCAAAGGCACATAACCCAGGTGCAGCCACTTAATCTGAGAGCAGTTCTTGAACAGAAGAGTAGCATGCAATTTCCGCAACAATTTATGTAGACTTCAATTAGCACTCCATGAGTACTCTCCAGTCCTTCTTGATTGTTTACACTCATGTTGGCAAAGTTCACAACGTTAAATAAATAGATGATACAGAGTTTGGTGGTGCAGTGAAAACTGTTACAATGAACAGAATATACTGCGCAGAGGAAAAAGTAAACACTGAAAAGATGAATGAAACAGATCCAAACCAGCATGTTGTCCAGAAAGAAACAGAAAGAAAACAGGCTGGAGCAAGATGCTAAAACTTTCTCACGTCATGACTAAATGTAACACCAGAGGCCTGTTGCACAAAGCCAGTGTCATTTGCTACACAGGAAAATTTTTATAGAAATAAATATGAATTGGTTTTCATTGTCATGGTAACTTACGCTATGACACTAACCTGCTCCAGAGCAGGTTTTATACTGGGTTAGAGATCGAAAACCAAAACTAGACCATTGCATTGATATAATCAGGTAGTTTTCCTTTAGTTGCCTTCTCTTGAACTTGAATTGCAGCAGCAGTGTTTGTTCCTGCCTTGTAAATGCATAAATTCATGATATATTTTTATAACGATCTCTTAATATTCAGCTGAGAAGTGAATTGCACCAGCCCTCTTGCGAGAATTAAACAAAGTCCATTCCAAGGAAAATCGGCCATGTTTGCAACGCCTCTAGGCAGCTATTTCTGGCATCCAAGACAAAGTCCTCTATATTTGAATGAGGGAATCCTGAAATCTACAAAACTGCTTGGCAAGCACGCAATTAAATAACATATTTCAAATCAGCAACAAAATCTGACATGAATTGGCCTATAAATGTTATTTATTATGCTCAAATAGAGTTAAAAGAGCTTACTTTTCTGGCTAGACAAGCCAATGCGCATGTGCAGTCCTAAGCGCGAGTCTCGGGTTTCTATGGGAACCAGAGCTTCTATCGGCAAGTGCAGTGATGCAATGACTTTTTTAATTAGCGAGTGGCTCTTTTACTTAGAAGGCGGGGCGTATTCCACCATACTACACGTTGCAGTTTTTCTCATTCATAACTAATAGGAGTGAATCGACTTTCCATATCTATAGTCTTTGTATTAAATCAAATTTTCCATATTCCATATGATTGGCTGTTCCCTGCAGACATCACACTTTCAGGTGCACATGTTTCCAAGTTAATCACAAACTTTGGATCAAACCCTGAGTTGACAGAGAGCGTTTATATCAAGCGATGTGAGCCCGCTGAACCTGAACTAAACGAGGTTGGATTTGCATGGTTTTGTCAACTCTAAACCTACACTGAAACTCTGAAAATTTTGAGGAGATCACAAAGATTGGAGATTACATTTGTGTCATAACTATGAGCGCATCCTGATGTGCAACAGGAGAATGACTGTCCATCATTGCAATAGAATGTTACCACATTGTTTGGGGCGTAGTGTTTCGTTACAAAGTGACATCGCCCTCTACTGGCCTGGCACTCATAATACAGTGTTTTTAGACGTATTATCGTTTAGTGTATATATATATATATATATATATATATATATATATATATATACACTCACCTAAAGGATTATTAGGAACGTCTGTTCAATTTCTCATTAATGCAATTATCTAATCAACCAATCACATGGCAGTTGCTTCAATGCATTTAGGGATGTGGTCCTGGTCAAGACAATCTCCTGTAACTCCAAACTGAATGTCAGAATGGGAAAGAAAGGTGATTTAGGTGATTTTGGCAATTTTGAGCGTGGCATGGTTGTTGGTGCCGGTCTGAGTATTTCACAATCTGCTCAGTTACTGGGATTTTCACGCACAACCATTTCTAGGGTTTACAAAGAATGGTGTGAAAATGGAAAAACATCCAGTATGCCGCAGTCCTGTGGGCGAAAATGCCTTGTTGATGCTAGAGGTCAGAGGAGAATGGGCCAACTGATTCAAGCTGATAGAAGAGCAACTTTGACTGAAATAACCACTTGTTACAACCGAGGTATGCAGCAAAGCATTTGTGAAGCCACAACACGTACAACCTTGAGGCGGATGGGCAACAACAGCAGAAGACCCCATCGGGTACCACTCATCTCCACTACAAATAGGAAAAAGAGGCTGTAATTTGCCCGAGCTCACCAAAATTGGACAGTTGAAGACTGGAAAAATATTGCCTGGTCTGATGAGTCTCGATTTCTGTTGAGACATTCAGATGGTAGAGTCAGAATTTGGCGTAAACAGAATGAGAACATGGATCCATCATGCCTTGTTACCACTGTACAGGCTGGTGGTGGTGGTGTGATGGTTTGGGGGTTGTTTTCTTGGCACACTTTAGGCCCCTTAGAGCCAATTGGGCATCATTTAAATGCCACGGCCTACCTGAGCATTGTTTCTGACCATGTCCATCCCTTCATGACCATCATATACCCATCCTCTGATGGCTACTTCCAGCAAGATAATGCACCATGTCACAAAGCTCGAATCATTTCAAATTGGTTTCTTGAACATGACAATGAGTTCACTGTACTAAAATGGCCCCTACAGTCACCAGATCACAACCCAATAGAGCATCTTTGGGATGTGGTGGAACGGGAGCTTCGTGCCCTGGATGTGCATCCCACAAATCTCCATCAACTGCAATATGCTATCCTATCAATATGGGCCAACATTTCTAAAGAATGCTTTCAGCACCTTGTTGAATCAATGCCACGTAGAATTAAGGCAGTTCTGAAGGCGAAAGGGGGTCAAACACAGTATTAGTATGGTGTTCCTAATAATCCTTTAGGTGAGTGTATATATGTATATATATATATATTGTATATATGTTTTTTTTTTTTTTTATGCATCTTGGTGAATGATATGTCCTGATTATTAATAGGTGTTAACATTTATATCATCTAATTTTGTTGGATTTTAATTCATATCTAATTTTGTCACAAAACAAAGCAAAACAATGTCATTGTTATAATTCAGTACATAATCTCCTTAAATGTTTGTTTGTTGTGTGTGTCTCACCAGCACTCATGCATGCCGCAGTCTTTGGTAATGTGACGGCCATTATCCAGCGGATGTACTCACGCCGCTCACTCTATCACACTCGTACCAAAGACCTCAAAGACTTCATCCGCGTTCATCGACTGCCCAAGGCTCTCGCGCAGCGGATGCTGGAGTGCTTTCAGACGACATGGTCTGTCAACAACGGCATCGATGTCAGCGAGGTAGGATTTTCAGTAATCTGTCCGCACACATGAATAAATTCACAATTCACAAAACAAGTTCACAATATCTATTTAATTTTACAATGAGTATGGGCAGGATGGACAATCATATAGGTGTTACATTTGAAGGTCTTTTCTTGAAGTTCTTATCCATTGAACACTTTTTGGGTTTCCTTGGTTTCGAGTACCTCTGACACTTGTCACAAATAGTGTTTTACTTTCTTTCTTTTTCAACACTGAAATGTACAGTATTTGTGGAATATGCCTCTTCTGAAATGCTCTTATTTCAAGGCAATAAATACCTCCATCCATTGCAAAGATAAAGAATATTCAACTAAAGAACTAAATGAACATTTGACCTGTTTGTGTAACACATTATTTTAAATCTCTGATTAACTTGGCTACTCTGGCACAATTCTTTCGATACTCCATGACTTCCAGGTGGACATGTTTTTAAACTTTACAGAGAATGCATCATTCGCACATTCATTGAATGTGAATGTTGCACATCTTAATAGTGAATGATGGATCTCGCATTGGCCTGTAGCTCTTACAGGTCATATAGGATATGTAATAAACACTTGGAATTAAAGATCATGCTCATAATATAATGTTTTATGCAATTTTTTAGCTTCTCTATGCAATAGCTGGTTCCAATCTTTATTGCTCATTATTGTGATTCGATACATCTGTCTAAGATTAGAGCGTATTATTCTTTTCTATTCCTTTTTCACTTCACCATGCTCTCTTTCTATCTCTCATTCTGTTTCACAATCCCTCATTTCTTTTATCATTTATTTTCTCTTTCCACACATCTCTCATTCACCATCTCATCCATATCTCTGTTGTGAGATTCCATCTTACACTCACAATGTATTTAATGAGCCCAATTCAAAAAACTCGTTACATAACTCATAACTCCCTCTCTCTTTGCTTTGATATGCAATATAAAATCCCATTAAAATCCAAGTAGAAGACTGATCTACAGTTTCTTTGCTGCAGTTGTTTCCTTGATGATAAAACATGAATCAATTTTTTTGTTATATGCTTTTTAAGAATGAGAATTAAGTGTACTTTTAAAGTACTCCAAATTAAATCTCTTTGTCCTTTCCTAGCTTCTGAAGGACTTCCCAGATGAACTGCGGGCTGACATTGCCATGCACCTGAATAAAGAGCTGCTGCAGCTGCCTCTGTTTGAATCGGCCAGTCGAGGGTGTCTGCGCTCCCTGTCGCTCATCATCAAAACCTCTTTTTGTGCTCCAGGGGAGTTCCTTATTCGCCAGGGTGACGCTCTGCAGGCCATATACTTTGTTTGCTCGGGCTCCATGGAAGTGCTCAAGGACAACACTGTGCTGGCTATACTGGGTGAGATTACACACAAACAGTATACACACAACCAGACTTAGTGTTGAAACAAGTGCAGAATTGTGTAAATTGTAAAAAAAACTGTGACATTTTACATAACGATTTTGCGAAAGATTTGCACATAAATGTCTTTTGGTTGCGTTTTAGAAATGCTTGTTTTTAATAAGCTAGACTCCAAGTGTTCTTGAACAAGAATCGTATTATTGCATTTTAGACAAGTTAGATTTTACCCCTCGAATAGACCAAACAAATAGATTGCAATTCCATTTGGTGCCACTAGTGGTGCTAAAAAAATATACACTTTATATAATTACTTATAATAAAAGTGCCAGAGGTAACCAGGTAAATATTTGCTGTTAACTGTGAAAAAGTGAAAACAAAACAATTACATTCAGATTCAGATGTCATTTGTACCACTACAGCTATAGTGCAAAGGCATTTCTGTGTGTCAGTCAAGCTGGATTATTCATTGGCTCCTATATTATAATTTCACAGCAATTTCAAAGCCCATTTAAATTCTTCCTACCTGTCACTATTAATTGTGCTTCCTGTGTGAGATTGAGACAGACCAATAAAATAAAAACTGTCCACACACGCACACACATCCATTAATATCATTGTATCATTTGTGACACAACTCAGACGTTATAAATAAGCTAAATAATGACTCTCATAAAGCACCTCATCACACACACACTCACTCACTTGCTCAGTGGATCTCATCCCCCCACTATCTGTAGTTCTCATTGTTTCAAAGGAGGATTCCCATATAATTTTCAAGTCTATTGAACAGTAACTATCCCCTCCCCCCATTTATACAGGCACAATAGGCGCATTGGCTTAATTTTCTCATTAATTGTCTTCCTTTGTTATGCATATTAATGCAGACATTATCTGTGAGATTCAGCTACTGTTGATGATCAGGATATGTATGGTTTCTTGCCAGTACATGACATGCCAAAACATACAAGCTCAGTTACAAAATCTAGAGCGCTGCCTTGCCTAAGCAAATACCTTCTAAAGCTGCGTTCACATTTAATGTCATTCAGGGAATTTTCACCGGTGGAATACAGTCATTTCGATAGGAATCCACACAGTCAGGAGTTTTGAGCAAGGGCACATGCAGATTTTGCTTTTATCCAAGTTGGTCAAGCAAATTTGCCATATTGACAAACAGAAAGATTCTTGGTTTGAAAGTGGCTTCTGTGTTGCATTGCTACACTATTGAAAATGGATATTTTAGCGATGAAATTATGCTGAAATTTTGCTAACGTGACCTCACCTTCTAACTGAAATGAAACATCATAAGAGATGGACCTAAATGATCTATTTCAGGATGTAAATTTTACAACACCAAAAAATTTTTACCATACAAAAGTAACAAAAATGTCCTTAAAATCAAACATGGAATTAACAAAATATTATCATGAATTGCACAGGCCCAACAATATACACAAAATTATTAACATATTCATGAAAAAGCACACAGGAGCTTCAACTCACAATTAGTTCCGTGGTGTGCATCGGTTTGCAGGTTAACAAGCTCAACATAGCACTACTATAGATCAGAAAAAACACAAATGTTTTATCTATGCTCATAAGTATTAAATGAAACATTTATAATCTGTGTTTCTCAACTGGTCCGGCACCTGGAAAAGATTTTTTCCCTAAACTCATTATAATGCATTCTGGGATTGCCTTCTTAGCCAAACCGAGATATCTTAGAAGGCAGCATAATTTTGTCTACTCTTTGGATAACTATGATCCCTTCAAATCCTTTTTCTATTGGCAGCTTTCATAACAGCATCTGATACCTGCAAATTTCCCCATGGGCTACATGTTGCTTTTGAGCAGTTGACTGACCTAAGAACCGTCTTTCTAGCGGGTTGAAATACTGCATGAAGCCTGCATTCTGACATTATTGTGCTTTCATGCCATAAGAGACATTAGAAATCCAGCTCACATGTACTCGTGTCTGTGATTGCTATTCCATGCACAGTGTCTCTAGTGCCCATACTTACATTAACATTCTCTCCAGTCCTGTACTTCATGTGAAGGAAAATGTTGACACACAAACATACATATAATAGCATAACTGCAGGCATATCTAATATAGCCAGTCAGATTTGAGTCAATCATGAGTTAACACAGAGATATTTTCTGTTTATATCTTTGGAAATGTATGAATATCATTCCATGCATTGCAGTAGAAAAGGTCAGTGCTTTTTATGATATTGTAGAGCTTAATGAGCTGTGCAGTCAGCCCAGATGTGAAACCCAGTAGTATTCATGAGGATTCATGATTTTGTGACCTATTGTGTCACTTAACCTAATGGGTATTGCAATAACCACCCTGTAAGTTGCTTTGGACAACAAATAACAATAGAATCATAAATAAAGTCAGCGTAAATGTCTTCTTTCTTCTGCAAATAGTGATTTTGCACAATGTACCCTGATGACGTCTACTTGCTAAACACTCAGTCTTTCAGTTTGGCTGAAATGCAGGGAAACATGTGCTAGTTGTCACACTTTTCACTTTATCAGTACTGCCTAAAGATATACAGATCTGTTAGCACATACCCAAGCCTAGATAAACTGTCACGTATTGACAGTTTTGAGAGAATGATACATTTATATATTAAGTTTATGTAGACAATGACAATCTATTTTAACTAGATATTTGAAGCCAACATAGATAATGCCTGCCAGAGAAAAGCATTTTATATATGTTTTACAATTGCAACACACTAAAATTGTGAAATAACCTTTGAATTGAAAACAGAATACTTACATTCTAGGGTATAGGTATGATTTTGACTATGGTGGGGATGTAAAACCAGCATTTATTATAGACGTTTGATTCATGTTTCATGTCATCTCAATAATTTGACAATTTCGCTCTCTGTAGAACATGATAGAATATGAAAACAAGCATACATTCATAAGTGAAATAAAAAATCAGTTGTTAATGACAATGTACATCACTATATTCTAATTTTAAAAATTTATTGGACCAATGATGATTCTGAAAGAATTGCTGTAGTAACAAACTTTCATGCACATCTTTTGATACATTTTCTAGCATATTTCCTTTAGGTTCTCAGGTAATGTCAATGTTATGACCTATATCAAATGAGGCCAAAATTACAACAACAGTTTAATTGTTTGAACAAAATTATTTCTGGGGACAATTCAGTAGTTGCAGGACATTGGTAGGGACAAGTAGCATTCCTACTAAATTCTATGCCCTTGCATAGATCAGTGATGAAATGCATTTGCTCCATAATGGCTTGTAATTATGAGCTAAATTTACATAGGACCTCTCAATGTCATGCAGCGCTAATCAATTCGCTTCCATCCCACAGATAAAAACATAATAATAAACACATCCATAATCGCAATAATAGAAAAGAAAACTATGTAAATAGAAGCAAAAAAAAAAAAGAAAGAAAAGCTTGTGGTTTTATTTGAAACAGAAATCATTGTCCTAAATATATTCTGAAATAGAAATCATTGTCATGAATATGTTCTGTTTATGGGTAATTTAATAAAACCGTGCTCATCTTTCTGCTTCTTCATCTTGAAGTATTCATGAGAAATGTACACAGCCTAAAGGCCCCTCAAGAATCTTTCGATAACAGCAGGGGAAACTGCCTTTGGCCAATAGCAGTAGGAATCTTCATAATAAGCTCCTAACCTAAATGTAAATGATAGCTAAAATACATATTTACATATGTAGTTTTTTACTTTAAAGAAAATAGCTCACCCAAAATCTAATTTTGTCATTATCACTCTTATGTTGTTCCTGCGGAGCTCCACACGACATGTGGACAAAAATATATATCATGAACATGAATTAAGAATTCAATCACTCATTTTCATAGAACTAAAACAAAGGAACAAATCATTACAACGTGGCTATGATTTATTTAAACAAGAGAACAAATTATGAAGCTAATGAGTCGAAGTGGGCTGGTTCTTCTATATTTTAAAGGGTTTCTTCACCCAAAAATGAAAATTATGTCATTTACTCATCCTCATGTCGTTCCAAACCCATAAGACTTTAGTTTATTTTCAGAATGCAAATGCAATCTTTTGAAGAAGTCTGAGATCTTTTTGTCCTTTCATAGATAACCTACGCAACTGATACTTTGACGCTTCAAAAATTTCATAAAGACATCGTAAAACTAATCCATATGAATTAGTCCAAACATTTTTTTAGTTTAGTCCAAATTTTCTGAAGAGAGAGATTTGCTTTATACGTTGAACAGATTGAATTTAGGCTTATATTTTTTTCTTGCGTACCGCCAATTCTCACATGTTGCCGGTACCAGGGTATCACTAGGCACTTTTTTTCTACTCAGCCACCTTAAAATATTGGGTTTAGCTCTGTAATCTGTACACAAATTTGTGATCGCCTCAGTCCCCTTTAAACCTCATATGGAAAGGACTGCAGGTTTCAACTCCTCCCCGCTTTTAGTCAGTGTTATTCAGCGTGTTCTTCAGTCTGCAGCGACGTGGCGCCAGCATCAGAAGCAGAATCATTGTCATGATATTTGCATCTCCAGTTCGTCATAAATTCCCTTTACATAATGTGATGTGGGAGCCATCCACTAAAGTTTTCACTGCGTTTACCCCTCATAACTGCGTTTTCTATTGTTTTCCTCCAACGAAAATAAAACGTGAAGACACTTTAGAAGATTTTATTGTAATTTGAATTTTTTTTTTTTTTTAAATGAAAACTATTAAAGATACACTCAAACTGTAAAAATGATTTGTTGGTTTAACTTAAAGTAATTAGCCTAACCTGATTGCCTTAAATTTTTGAGTTCATTAAAAAAAAAAAAAAAAAAATAGAAAATTAACAAAAAAAATTAAGTTTAATTGATACAAAGAGATTAGTTTATTCAGAAACTCAAAATATTTTGTTATCTGAACAACATTTGTGATTTGACAAAAGATTTGTGAAAAGTTATATAACAAATCATTTCACAAATATTTTTTACAGTGCAGTGGCAGACAGAGTGATCGAGACATCATGCGGAGTTATTTTGTTCTAAATGATAACTCAGCAGCTGATTGTGACATTTAAAGCCTTGGAGTAAAAGGAGTTTGTGGTTTTTAAAGTCATTTTGAATGGTTTAATATAGGGCAGATTAAACATTTTGCCAGTCTAGACAATTGCAGTAATATAAGGTTTGTCTATATTCTCAACTAATATTAAAGAATATGATCTGGTTAGGCAAAATGATTTGAAAAGACATCAACATTCTGGGACTGACTTGATAGGTAGTGTAGAACTTCTTGTATGTACAGTCATGGCCAAAAGTTTTGAGAATTACATAAATATTGAGTTTAAGTTTTTATAATAGCAATTTGCATACACTCCAGAATGTTATGAAGAGTGATCAGATGAATTGCATAGTCCTTCTTTGCCATGAAAATTAACTTAATCCCAAAAAAACCTTTCCACTGCATTTCAGTGCTGTCATTAAAGGACCTGCTGAGATCATTTCAGTAATCGTCTTGTTAACTCAGGTGAGAATGTTGACGAGCACAAGGCTGGAGATCATTATGTCAGGCTGATTGGGTTAGAATGGCAGACTTGACATGTTAAAAGGAGGGTGATGCTTGAAATCATTGTTCTTCCATTGTTAACCATGGTGACCTGCAAAGAAACGCATGCAGCCATCATTGCATTGCATAAAAATGGCTTCACAGGCAAAGATATTGTGGCTACTAAGATTGCACCTAAATCAACAATTTATAGGATCATCAGCAACTTCAAGGAAAGAGGTTCAATTCTTTTAAAGAAGGCTTCAGGGCGTCCAAGAAAGTCCAGCAAGTGCCAGGATCGTCTCCTAAAGAGGATTCAGCTGCGGGATCGGAGTGCCAACAGTGCAGAGCTTGCTCAGGAATGGCAGCAGGCAGGTGTGAGCGCATCTGCACACACAGTGAGGCCAAGACTTTTGGAAGATGGCCTGGTGTCAAGAAGGGCAGTAAAGAAGTCACTTCTCTCCAAAAAAAAAAAAAACATCAGGGACAGATTGATCTTCTGCAGAAAGTATCGTGAATGGACTGCTGAGGACTGGGGCAAAGTCATATTCTCCGATGGAGCCCCTTTCCGATTGTTCGGGGCATCTGGAAAAAGGCTTGTCAGGAGAAGAAAAGGTGAGCGCTACCATCAGTCCTGTGTCATGCCAACAGTAAAGCATCCTGAGACCATTCATGTGTGGGGTTGCTTCTCATCCAAGGGAGTGGGCTCACTCACAATTCTGCCCAAAAACACAGCCATGAATAAAGAATGGTACCAAAACACCCTCCAACAGCAACTTCTTCCAACAATCCAGCAACAGTTTGGTGAAGAACAATGCATTTTCCAGCACGATGGCGCACCGTGCCATAAGGCAAACGTGATAACTAAGTGGCTCGGGGACCAGAACGTTGAAATTTTGGGTCCATGGCCTGGAAACTCCCCAGATCTTAATCCCATTGAGAACTTGTGGTCAATCCTCAAGAGGCGGGTAGACAAACAAAAACCCACTAATTCTGACAAACTCCAAGAAGTGATTATGAAAGAATGGGTTGCTATCAGTCAGGATTTGGCCCAGAAGTTGATTGAGAGCATGCCCAGTCGAATTGCAGAGGTCCTGAAAAAGAACGGCCAACACTGCAAATACTGACTCTTTGCATAAATGTCATGTAATTGTCGATAAAAGCCTTTGAAACGTATGAAGTGCTTGTAATTATATTTCAGTACATCACAGAAACAACTGAAACAAAGATCTAAAAGCAGTTTAGCAGCAAACTTTGTGAAAACTAATATTTATGTAATTCTCAAAACTTTTGGCCACGACTGTAGTGCTCCTACCCTCATTCTTGTGTTAGTAAGTCGTGAGAACAAATTGTTATGTTTTGGCCACGATATACATATTTTTTCAAACCAAATGATAAAAATAAATCAATACTAATAATAGGGTTTTGTGTCGCAGATGATGCAAATGTCAAATTTATTTTACACATAGAGACTGTGCACAGTGTTTGTTGCTGCCTTTTGGGGTTTCCTTACACATGCACACAGGGAGAACCTCCTTCATTTCTTCCTAATCCAAGGATTTTTTTTTATAATCCTTATCTAATGTGATGCACTAGACCGTAGGGGCCAATGTAATGAACAATTGCTGTCCTGTTTGAGATGTATCATCAATGAAGCACTGTCTCAGACATTGTCTGCATGCCTTTGAGGGTATTAGGACTGAATTTCAATGAACACATCCTTTCATTAGTTTCTCTCAGCTCATTTGTGTTCTTTTAGTTTAGTCACCCAGGACCCTCTTTGCTATAGCCTTTCCTTTTTGTTTATGCCCACCTTTTTTCTTTCTTTTTTTTGTTAACTGCAAGACAGCAGCTGTGACCATAGATGGACAATGAAACTTTTATTGTGTTTTTCTCCTTTTATCTGAGCATGGACCAGCTGCTCAAGAAAATTATTTGGTTACAATAAGGATAATGATAATGAATTTGTACTAGATTATATCATATGTATTAGATATAAATGCTGCATCAGACCATAAGACCAAAAAAAAAAAAAAATTAAGCTGTTTACAGTTTTCCCGTCATAAATAAACTATTTGTCATATCCAAACACCCTCTTGTACAGTGCCTAGAGTTAATCTGCAAATAAAGGCTCTCAAAAGGTCACAGTAAACGATGAGCCATAGCTCTCACCGAGCTAAAGGTTCCTGTGGGTGTGTGGCTCCCTTTATCTCCAAACGCCTGTACTCTATTGCTCTGATCAAATCAAATATTGGCGTGCTGCTAGGCCACATCCTCCTCTCTCTCTCTCTCTCAGACACTTAATAATTGATGGTTAATGCATTATTAATGTACTTTGACTATTAATACAGACTGACACATGAAGGTGAGAGCCATAGATCTCAACGCACATGGAAAATAATGAAGGAGGGACTGAATCAAGGAATGAGAAAAGAAACATGGAGTAAGGGGGGAATAAACACATCAAGACAAGCACACTAGAGGTGTGTTCCATAACATCTTACATAGACAGCATTTACATGATGCAACTGGGTATATTGTCATATATAAATCTCACAATTCTTGTTTCATTAAAATGTGAAAGGATCAGTAGACCATGAGATATACACCCCAAATTTAGGCCTAAATTTAGAATGTATATATTTTAATTGCATGTAAAATTTCCATCCATTTGATTTATGCAGTTTTAACAATAACTAATAAACTTTTTTCAGTCATGAAATGAGCAAGACAGGTGAGATTTCTGCTGTCAAAAAAACCTTGGTTTAATTTATTAACTATCTGCATCTGTTTGATTTTTATTTAAATACCGGTAATCATTTTCTCAAAATGCATTTATTCAAATAGCTTGGAATCAGCATTGATCTTTTCATTGTGTTTAAAATCAAATCAGATTATTAACAGATCAAATATTGCTAGCTTTGGAACAAGCACTTTTCTATTAGTAAAAATGTATGAGATAGAAAATTGGATTTACTAATGATAAATATAAACTTCATTGCTGTCAGTGACGTGACATACATATTTTTGTGTCCAAATGCATTATTTCCTTTATATATTTGCAAAAACATATTATTTTGCGTTTTGTAATCTTGAACTCCCAAAATGCCAGGTGGCACAACTGTCTGAACAAATGAAAAGACTAAGAAAACTATTTAAAATGCTGTCCTAATAATAATAATAATAATAATAATAATAATAATAATAATAAAATAAAACAAACAAAATGTATAAAAAAAAAAAAAAAAACGGCTAATTTCATGCATGGAAAGGTTGTACCACCTTTCCAAGTGAGGTGGTACAACTACATTATATAAACACACAACTATTTGGTTATACTGCCTGACATAAAGACAGTCAAAAATGAATTCAAACACTTTGAAATGTTATTTAACTGAAACTTGTTTAAACACATTTTTCATGACTCAAAAATATGTATTACATCAGTTTTGAAAAGATTTTTGAAGCTTTGTCAATGAATCTACTGTGTTTGTAAAACACATTCAGTTTATCAACACTATTACAAAAATCTTGTTTCATTTATGACTGACAAATATGCATCACATTAAGTTCATTAGTTTATGATGAAACGATGCAATCAAAATGGATGGACATTTTTATATTGAATTTAAATAAACGAGTCTTAAATTCATGCCTAAATATTATTTTGAGACTATTGTCTTGAAAGGAAGAGGAAATACAGAGCAGTGAATGAATGCACACATGAATGCACATCCACTCACTGTCACCGAGAGACTGTTTGGAAGATCTGCGTTTGATGTTAAAAACACGCCACCTGCACACACGCAAAGTAATGGCACTTTCCTGTGGCGTTATCGATCTGACAGCTTGACCCGAGGATCCGCATGAGGCTCTGGAGAATAGTGGAGAGAGAAAGAATAAGAGACAAACAGACAGCCAGGAAAACAGAGAGACAGCAGAAGAGAGAGAGAACAAATTGGCAATGACTGATAAAAAATGAAAGCATGAAATGCAAGCGAATGATTAGTCAAGACAGACGGCAATAAACACTTATTCTCAGAACCAGACCAATATATACGCACACAGACGTCTCTGAGATGCGGTTGGAGTAGGAGTGATTGTCTTAATTAAAGCTGTGATATGAAATGGCTTCCTCCACCTAGACTGTTGTCACCTCACGATGAGATTACACTTGTTATTGCACTGTAGAGCTACAGTCTGTCGGGGCTGTGAGGAGAACGAGAAACTGAATCGGAGAGAGAGAGAGAATAGAAAGCATATATATATAGAGAGAGAGAGACAAGGAAACGACGAAAGAAAAAGATGATTCATGTTATGGCCCGGTCACATGACTAATGTCAGTGTTGTCTGATGCATTAAACTCTATAGATTGAAGTGACAACAGTCTATCCCTCAATGCTGCAACACGTTCTAGTTAAGCTCTATAACATGGAGCTCAAAGTTCAAACGATTTCAACTTCGACCCCATTTCCAACTGACCTTTTGAAGCACAGTCAATAATTACAGTTAGTGACAGGTCCTGTGATTCATTCTAACGATGTCTTCTAGAGAGCCAAGCAACAAGAAATATTTATAATAAAGATGATGAATGCCTCTTTTAAATCTTATTCACTTTTCATTCATGTATATATACTGTATCGCTTCCAAAAGAATTCTGAGACTTGAAATAATTTAAATTCACTAATCTCTAGTAAAGTTTTGTGAATCATTCATTTCAAGAGGGTTTTTCTTTTACCCTGTTGCAATTCTGCTACCTAGAAACCGCTTCTGTGACACTTTTCATGATGCATTAAAATCGACATGAGATGGAAATCGCAACAGACTACTGTGATGCATGGGCGTCAGAACCATTGTTCAGACAAGACACACCCACTTTTTAAGACCAATGATATTGGACCCACTCACTTTTACTGTGTATATAATAAAAGTTGTGAAAAAATTGCCTATTATTAACTATTACTTTGATGCTGTACGGATATTTTGCACAAAGCCAAGATTACGACCTTCTCATCTGAGCTCTTTAGTGGTCAAACACCGCTAATTAACGTCAAAATGTTTGAAGCGACCAATCAAATCAAAGTCAGTGGGCTTTATGTACACAGAAGCTGCTGAATGATGATCATGAATTCCAGCACGACGCGTCGGTCATAAAGTGCGAGATAAACTCAACATTTTCTCAGCCGTTTAACAATAGAAACGTTAAAAGACCAACAGAAATATTTAGGAATGCAAACTAATTTGTTTAATTTTTTAAATTTTGAAATAGCCTACGCAATTCATTGTAATTCGCAACTGTCAATGTGACGAGATAAGAAATATTAACGAAGCCGTACAGCATAAGATTAATAATGAATGTGTATGCGATTGCACACAACGAAACAAATAAAAGAGACACGCTGAATGAAAATGCACATTCACTCTCTGACAGTAGATGGCGCTGATGGAACAACAGAAATACATCTGTTACCCTGGTAATCAATAGCATTAAACAGTCTTTTCTGTATTTCTAGTTTCATTCATTACCACATTTAACCTGATTCTCATATTTTAAGTATCTGTGATCGGGCTATGCTCGATAATTAATGTATGCTGTACCGATATGGTTTTAAAGCTATTGTTATCAAATTGTTTGGCCCTCAAACATCTTAAAATGCACACATTTATAATCAAAATTTCTCAGGGAACATGCCCTGAACCCCCCTAGATAACTATATTTTGTGACCTTGCACATTCACGAGTCGCAAATGCTGTGCTAACGCAACACAGCGAACAAAGCATCCTTAGCATCTCCCTGCGCAGGTGGGTCTGGGTGTGTGTGTTTACATTTACATAAAAAAACGAGTGCTCACATACTGTCACTAAACAAGCTGCTTTAAGCAAACACACTTCATCACTTGTTAGCCTGTTGCTTTTAGAGGCATCATGTAGCGTTTGTCAGAGCACTGAATTACAGTTACACTTACACTATGCTGTTATAACGCCGACAATAGGGTGACCAGATATCCCGTTTTTCTGGGACAGTCCCGAATTTTAATTCTATATTTTGTCTCCTGACCTATTAAGAAAAGAAAATAATGTTTTGTCTCCTATTGCATCTTTTGCAAATTGCAAAAATTTTTGGGGAGGACCCACTCACATTTTTTTTTTTTTTTGCTTCCGACACCCATGGTGTGATGTATACCAAAGTGAAAGGCTTATCGAATGCAAAAACAAACAAACAAACAAACAAAAAATAAGTAGGGCAGGACTTCATTTGACTGGATTGTAGGAAGTGGGCGTTGCGAACTTTGTTTGTCCAATTAGTTTGCAATGGTTAATTTACCGTTACATATGCCCTGAGCTCTAGGTTAATTAACCCAAATCTTGTTTTTTGAAACTCAAAGTAAACAGTGGCCACACAAAGACATTCTCAACCGAGCACAGAATCCAGGAGTCGTCATGGAAATGGACACTAAAAAGAATATTGAGCCTTTTTATGTTTAGCCATTTTGCTTCCACATTTCTTGTAAGATGAGATGTATGACATATGTATTTTTACTAAAGAAAATACATTTTCTAAACAATGTCCAGTTGTGCAAAAAAAAAAAAAAAAAAAAAAAAAAACTTTTGAGTGCAGATCTACGATGTGTGTGATGAGAATAAAATAAATAAATGAGAGTAAAATAAAAATTGCTTTACCAGAGTTTATCTGCTTACCCCGAGTAGACTCACCAGGGTAAGTCGCATAACCTGCTTTGTGGAATAAAGCCTTGCATGCAGAATTCAGTTATAACAAAACATAAATAATGCATTCAGGTCAGAATTAGGGCAATATCCACTTTTTATAAAGATGCAAAAACAATTACAATTTCAAATGATGAAAAATGAAAGTGATTTGGACTGGAGTAATTGTGCTCTGCTTTGTTATCTTAGAGAAGAGATATGTTGAGCTCTTGTAAATATGACAGTACAAACATGCAAACACACACATACAGCACATGCATAATTACCACTCCTAGTTTCTTCATGAAGGAGTCACATATGGTCCACCACACAGCTGTCTCCCAATGCTGCTGAACTCAGTTGCCTCCAATGTGTACCTTCCCAGAATGCACTGTTTTGACACTTCAGAATTTGCCACTGCTTTCATAGTCCCTTTGCACCAAACCAGAACATATTTTTAGCCTCTAAGTTGCCTTGTGTGCCCCTCCTGAGTCTCATTTACAAACCTAGAACAGAAACTTTTCGCTTATTGCATCTAAATTTGATTGACGTTCTTTGCTTTTGTTTACTTGTCTAAACACGTTTACACAAAATGTTGGCAAGATCTTACATGCACATGCAACTTTGATTCCATACTTATGAATACTGCATGACAATGCCTGTTTAAGCCGCATCAGAACCTCAAAATATACTTTTACATATATCCATTTAGCATTTTAGCCTAGAAAAAAAAATAGTAAGAAGAATAGTATTCCAAAATCGGCCTATTCAGAACAATAAAGGTTTTGGCCGATACCCATATGGTCATAATATATTCCATTCTAATCCAAAGGATAAGTTTGTGTTAACTAAAATTAAATAGACTAACAAACGAACGTATATGCTTTTCTCAAATAGGAAAAGGTGACCTGATCGGATCGGACTCGCTGACAAAGGAGCAGGTGATCAAGACCAACGCAAACGTGAAAGCTCTGACATATTGTGACCTGCAGTACATCAGCCTGAAAGGACTGCGAGAGGTGCTGCGCCTCTATCCCGAATACGCCCAGAAATTTGTCAGCGAAATTCAGCATGATCTCACCTATAACCTCCGGGAGGGCAGTGGAGCTGATGTGAGTGATGCATTCAAGTACACATGACGGTATTCAGGGTAAAGGGCAACAATCATTTGATTCTACATATATGAGTGAAAGATCAAGAAGTGTGTGCATACAGTTGTGCTTTTTTTAGCCCGAATCATGTGCATGAGGGACTGAGGCAATTACCACAAAAGTACAGGTCAGGAGTCGATACATCGTCTCGGATTGGATTATCAATATTGTACGGTTGTGCTGTGAAGCTGATATGAGTCCTATAAATAGTACATCATTCAAATAGACAAACATAATACAGTCACCTTCATGAACCTGTATTATGGTTTATATTCTTTGCTGTATCATTTTTTTCTTCCATTTTTTCTCATAAAATACTTGTAGAGTATAGAGTATAGAGTATAGAGCGATAAATAAAGATGTATAAATAAATAATTGCCATTTACTCACCCTCATGTTATCCTAAACCTGTATCATTTTGTCTCCTACAGAATATAAAAGAGGATATTTTTTAGAAATATTTATATATATATATATATATTGTAATGTAAATCAATGGCAACCAAAACTGTTCGGTTATAAATATTTATGAAAATTGTGCTCTGCAAAAGACAAAGTCATACAGGTTTGGAACAACATGAGGGTGAGTAAAGGATAATGAAAATTTCATTTTTGGGTGAACTATCCTTTTGGATAGATGGTAAATCTCAGATAAACTGGTCTTGGATGAATTTGATGAGAAATGTTTGCATTCATAATGAGATCTCTGACTTCTGATTGCAGAATTTGGTGTCTTGACAAATTTGATCACAGCTTCTTACAGATCTCCAGAGGAAAATTTCAATAGAGTTTTTTTTTTTTTGTCTCTGGATTAAAAAAAAGTGAAAAAGTCTTCATTTGGGGCCCAAAATTTCATTTTTGCTGGTCAATGGTTTCAGTCGTTGCCTCATGGGCGAACAGATAAGTGTGAGTGCATTTGCATTTTAAACAACGTGGGCGCTGGATGTGAAAATGATAACTGCGTCGGGCTGAAACTAGCAAAAAAAACAAAACACTTGCCTCGCGTCACATTGTGCCGGGTGTATGATAGGGCTCTTGATCCTTCTTTAATCCAGTTAATCATTTCTTACATGTATAAATTGTTTTTTCACACTTAACTCCATTACAAAACTAAATCCCATTGCTGATAAAGAGTAAAAAATAGATAGGCAATTAAAAAGATATTGATGGTGTTCATGGATAGGCAATTTTTCTAAATGACAGTGAATAGCAGAGGAAGAATCCAGAACACTCTCTCTCTAGTCTCTATAGTCCTGTGTTAGGTGTTGTTTGATAAACACCATAGAAATTCAAATTTCATAACATTATAAATACTGTTTGACCTCTCCATGACAAAACAAAGTATCGCTTTCCGTACCATAGTAAATAGGGTAAGCGCTGTATTTCTGCTTGTCTGTAAGCATCATCTGCTACCAGAGAGTAAATTAGCAAGTTCATTTAAGTTAAGCCCCCACTATTTTTTATGCATTGGTCTGAACACACAAATCACATTTGAAAATCGAATTTGAAAGCATAACGTGTGTTTGTTTTAACAAGTCACACACACAAAAATCATTTGAAACATGAATAAAAATTTGTAAGTAAATTTGTAACCCTCGACCACAAGCCCCAATTGACCGCAGCGGATTAGTGCATGTAGAGTGCAGAGTTACTCAATGAATTCATGAGCCGTGACCTACAGACTGGAGGTATGTGTGTGTAACGCTGCATTACCCACATCCACAACCACAACCAGCAGAATACAAAATGGTTCCCCATCTGCTGTCTTTGTCATCCTTCCTTCCTTCTTGCACGTTCTCGAAGTCAGTGTCCTTTCCTTGACTTAGATAAAGCCGCAACCCCCCTCATCTTAAGGATGCACATGTATGCCTGTGCACGAGACCTCTCTCATGCACACACGCACACACACACACACACACACACACACACACACACACACACACACACACACACACACACACACGTTCTCCCGGCCTTGAGTGTAACTTGCAAGGACAGGAATAGCAGCAGGCTGCGGTTTGGAGTGTGTGCCGATACTAAGAATAGCATAGAGGGAAGGCGGGGACTCCGTGTTGGCTGGGTCCCCCACGCCTCGAGCTAAGATTGGATCCTGGCAGATAAAAATAGCACTGAAACGAGATGCGCGGCAGGGGGAGAGAAGTACCACATTTCTCTCCTTTTCAATTTTTCCTGCAGTGCTGCTTCTGCAAGGTGTCACATTTACTCCAGCTGGAGAAAGATATCGCTGTGTTTGAGGACAGAAAGAGGGGGATAAGTAAGAGAGAGAAAAAAAAAAGAGAAATTCATCACAATTGGTTGGTGGATTGGCAGATACATAACATGTAAACATAAAAGATACTGTTGCATCTTCAACCCTACTGTACCTCAAATGACCTACCTCAAATCATGTGGGTTGTTGACAAGAGGCGTTTAATCAGATATACAGTTTTCACCTAGCAATATCAAGGGACTTGTTTGACCTGAAAGACCGAGAACACCCTAGCAGCAGCAATAGCAATGTGCTAAATGCCTCTCAGAGCACCTTAGCAACCGCATAGAAATGCCCCGGCAACCAGCAACAATAGCTTAGCATCTTGGCAGTAACTTTCGCATGTACAAGCACTTCATTTCCTTCAGAAAATGTTAAAATCAAGTTTGTTTGTGCCATGAGACATAACGGATGCTCATTTCACGTGTGCAACCCCAGAACGCACAGAGAATACCAATGAACGCACGTGCACACACACACACACACAATTGCAGAGCTGGTGAGAATAGATTATTATAGCGACATGTATTATGACATGGGTATTACAATGTAAATATGGTTTACTTTCTGTGTCCTCAAACCAAATGGCTTAAAAAAAACATGTTTGCTTAAGAAAAACTAACTAGTTTGTACAGTTTACAACCATTACACCTATGGAGAGTTCCTCTGTGTGTGTGTACATGTTTTGACTATACTTGTGAGGAAAATACTTTCACAACCCACTAGTGAGGACATTGACTGGTGGTCACGTTTCTGTGATGGGTAGGTTTAGGAGTAGAGGTTGGGTTATGTGATAAATATTATTGACCTGATATAAATCAGTGGAAGTCTATGCAATGTCCTCACTAAGATAGCAAAACAAACCTGTGTGTGTGTAGAAGGGCTTTGGAGGAGAAAGGTAATGCATTCTTTCCTCTGTTTCTTGTTATACTTAGCTGTGATTGACTGAATTTGGTGACTCGAGGGACTTGGAAATGCCTGAACAAACATCTCCTCTCTCTCTCTCTCTAGAGGAGGGGAGGGAAAGAAAGTGAAAACTTCTGTAGAAACACCAATTTAAGCATCTTACACACATGCACACACATTCCCCTCGTGCCACTGGGGTCCGTGTTACTAAGATTGGAAGGAGATGGCTAAAAATAAATTCTGCTTTAGGTGGGGTGTGGGACTGCAGACGGAGCGTGGGGGTGGAGATCATGCGAGGAACGTGGAAAAAACAAGATGCGAAGAAAGAGAGAGGCAGAGTGCGGAGAACGGGAGGGGGGTTGCAGATAAAGATGGAGAGATTTCAGTCAAAGGGTAATGCAAAAAAGAACAAACGGAGGATGAGGGAGATGAATGGAACAATGTTAACTTGAAATAAGAGAAGCTTGAGTTTGGTTATTTTTCAGTCTCTTTTCTTCCTGATTATGAGCTAGCAATACAGGGGTGAGGACTGTGTGTGTTGCCATTCTATAGCGACGGACGGTGATTGACACAGTCTTTTATGTGTTTTGACAAAACAAAAATAAACAGTGCCGCCTCTCCTCTCTGCAACCTCTTTTGCAGTGCCGCAGGATAACGCTGCTTGCAGTCATCCTTATTATGACATTCTAAGAACATGCAGTGCTGAGAGAGTTTAACAACGAAGAAATCGAAATCAATTTCAGCTTCTATAAAGAAAAGTGTTTTTATTCTGGGGGAAAACCAATTGAGGTTCCTTAATCTAGTACAATGGAAAAATATGCAGAGAGTTGAGCTGGAGGTGGACAAACATGTAAGGACAAGAAAAATCAACAGGCTGTGTTAGTCTGCCACACTCTGGTCATGCCTCTTTACTACCCTTTTGAAAATAATTTTTATACTATTGAGGAGGACCAAGACTGCTTTTATAAAAAATAAATTGTTCTTTAATAACTAGATTTGGATTTTCAAATGGACATGTAAAGCAGCAGTAGAATGGTGTTAATGTTGGAGGCAACCTTAGGTTCGACACAATGGCACAGCATCATGCAGTGTAAAAGTGATTATATATGGCTAAATAGACATTAGTTTGATCAGAGTTTAGTATGCAATTACATGCAGGAAAGAAGGTCAATCACTATTTGGTATGCAGTGACAGTGTTTTATATAGTTATAACTGTGATATATACGCTACTGTTCATGTTTTAGAAAGAAATCTCTTATGCTAACTGAGGCTGCATGTATTTGATCAAAAATACTAATAGCGTGAAATATTATTATAATTTTTTAATATATTTTCCTGTGTATAATTTATTCCTGTGATGGCAACGCTGAATCTTCCATGTCACATTATCCTTCATGATCCAGTCATTCTAAGATTATAAAATTCTTTAGAGTCACTTTTGATCGATTTAATGTGCCTTTGCAGAAAATTGTGCTTAAGAATAAAAAGTAATCAGAATGGAACATACAGTTCAAAATACCATAAGCTCTAACCATACGACTTAAATTGACTTCGGTTGGTGAAAAACACGTGTATCTACAGCATTTCATATAGACATCAATGTAACTAATCCTGCTTGGTCTCTCTCAGCTGGACTGGGAAAGCAATGGCGGTCTGGTGAAGAAACTTCCTGCTATCCGTGAGGATGAGGAGAATGATGAAGAGCAGAACTCTGTGTCAAGAGCCCAACGGTCTCCCCTTCGTCTGACCCGGGGCCTCAACTCACCACTGCGATCGCCTCTCCTCCCTCCTCGCCCCTTCCGCCCTCCATCAGACCACACGCGACCCGCTACCCTCCAGATCCCGGTGGTCAGTTTCAGCAGTGCTCCTCCAGAACTCAGCCCCAGGTACACATCTCGCATCACATCCTCAATGAGCTGTTGCCCTCTGGTGGCTCTTATAAGAACTTTATATATTCATAATTTAGAAGAAGTATCCAGCTACCATGGCAACCAGTTTCAGTAGAATTGCTGCTTGCTCCAGTGATTGGCTCTACAGTTTCACACGAAGAAGGAATCCATTTCTATCTAGACACTTTATACTCCATTTTATATATAGGCATTGATATGAACAATGCATTTAACCAAACTGCTTAAATCCTTCACCAGTCCTTGACCTCCTGTTCATGAACAACAGTGGATTTTTTTCTGATGTCTCTGCAGGTTTGTGGATGGCATAGAGACAGAAAGCAATTCCAGCTCAACACAAAGGTTTGAGTTCGGTCCCAGCCTACCTCAGAGCGGCCCTCCGTCGCCTTCCCCAGGTACACAACTAGACAGAATACGACTTCTAGAAGGAAATATTAAGAAGTGATATTTCCAAAAATAGACCGTCTTGCACAGTCAGACTTATTCTGGCCAAGAACCGCCCACTTAGACAGGATAGGGACCATCTGAACAATATGTAAAGCTGCCAATTTTTTTTTTTTTAACACGTCCACAGGGGTGGTACATCTGAAACTGGATATAAACTGCAAAGCAGAATATATTGTTGCTGGTATATATGACAGCTATTAGTTCTTTTTCAGAAAGAGAAATTACATAAAGCCAGAAACGTTTCCAGAAAAGTTGCCAATAAAGAACCTTTTTTCTGTTTTTAAGAGTGTTTGCGTAAGATGGTCAGGGAATGGTCTGCATTACAGTAAACTTTTCTTCATCCATCCAATCCTCTCTTACCTTAACAAATGCTTAATCTCTACAACAAACTCAAGATATGTAAAACTCTAAACTTGCCCTGTTTTGTGCGCAGTGAACCATGAGCAGCTGGAGACCAAGCAGAGCATCACCAAACTGAGCGAGGAGGTAAGTGAATCAAGCACATTGATTCAAAATAAATATAAAGCATAAAATACGTTTAAAATGTTTGCACAGCTAGTAGAGAACACCTCATTTGAATCAATCTATGCGTAGTTTGAGTTCATGTCAGAGACCTGAAGAAATTCTGAATGATACATGTTGAGATGGAGCAAAGATATAAGGTAGTTGTTGCCTGAGACTATGGTTTGTGTTGCGATTGACCAGAATCAGAATCATGTTTCATGTTGTTGTTTAATGTAGTTTATTCTAACTGTTGGTTCATTAATCTTGAACTGAATTGAAGTGTTGGAACAGCTTTGAATAAAGAACAACCAATCAGATTTTGCAGCCAGAACTATCTGTTCCATAGCTTAAATTCCACTGATCTCATTCACAGATGACTAGTCTATCCCAGCAAGTCTCTCAGCTGAGCAAAGAGCTACAGGAAATGACACGTCTCCTCCGGCCCCTGCTTGTCATTGGATCGCAACCCCTCCTAACAGCCACGAGTCCAACAATACCTCCATCTAACAGTAGTAGCAGCAGTCCAACAATATCCACACCACCAGCTCCTTCGCCCACAGCCCCACTGTCCGCACCACTCAGGCCTGCATGCTTACTATTGGACAGCGCGGAAACTGGAAGCATTGGCTTGCCCAGCTGCCTCATGCCCAACCCAACGCAGAGACATCAAGCACATGCTCAGGTGTCTCCGGCAGGCTGTTTGAGGGGACCTTCCTTACCAATCCTTTCTCCGGTGACAGCCCAAACAGAGGGACCAAACGGCCAGGCAGCTCAGACCCAGCCACCGCAGACCAGTCATCCCCCATCTCCATCTCTAACCTTTTCTTCCTCACTTCCTTCTTTCCGCTCCCAGTCTACTTCCTGCTCTCCCTGCCAGGGGCCTCACCGACCTGCCAGTAACAGCAGAGCTTTGCTACCTAGACCCCCCTCACAAGGCACCCCGCCTCCACCACCCTCTCATTGCTCAGCACCACCCTCGATCAATAACTCCCCTGGTGATCACAGGCTGGGGATCAACCCATTTCCCTTGTCCACTTCCTCCGCTAACACTGCTCCTCAGATCCAGCCACTGTCATGCACTCCTCCTCCTTGCCCGCACACCTCCCCACCCTTCCCCTGCTCTCTGGACTCCCTGCCAGAAGCCCAGGCCCCTTTTGGCACTTCCTGGTCCCCACAGAACCCCAGGTCAGGACCTCCTCAATTAGAGTTTGAGATGCAAGAGTGGGCAGCAGGAGGGAGGCCTTCCACAGAGCATATCAGCTTCATAGATGAAGAAGGACCGCCACTGTGAGTGACTGAAAGATGAATACTACAACTAGTTGACTTAGCAAATAATGAATTTGTGAACTGGGCCAACAGCAACTACCCCAACATTCTGAATACAGACAATACTGACTGCTGTTCCTTTAGGACAACACTTGTAATTGGACAAACTGTGGATCTGTCCAAATCATAGTTAGCTGCCTAGCTAGACAGCATTTTTAGGCATTCTTATAAGATTTTTGGCCAAAATCTAAGTCACTATTGCATGTAGCTATGCATCATGGATAAGACATCTCAGAATGCACTGTGGATCAGTGAAAAGTGCCATCCAGGATTGTCCTACTTGTTACATAAAACAAAACCACAGAAAAGTTCATGTCATTGTATAAATTCTGTACTTGCGAGATGATAACATGGACATTCTACTTGGAGGTATTCATGTCCTCAGACTCTAAATTATGTATTTCTACAGCAATATTTTTAACGCCAAAATAAATGTGCAATTTGAGTAATCAGTAGACAATTCTACAATACAAGTAACAGTCGTTATGTAATTGCTTAAAGTTTAATTAGCAGGACATTAGATTGTTACACTATTGTATTCCTTTTGTTTATTTTAAGATTATTCTTGCATTACTTAGACACTAACAATAGGTAATTCTAAGGATCATTTAAAAAAAAACAAAAAACAAAAAAAACTGCATAACTACATTTTACTGCTGAGGCCGCTTGCATTTTGAGTGCTTCCGCATGACGTTGCAGTGGTCAGGTTGGAGCTCTCAGAAAAATTCTGTAAATGTTGCAATTATCAGGCTTGAGGATGTGAGTGCTTTTTATATGTAGACATCCTGTAATTATAGTAATTCATACATGGCAGGAACACATTTATATACAGTTGACTCCAATACAGTCCATGCTGCTAAGCTAATGCTAACGGAACTTTAACAATGAAAATTCCATCTAATTATCTATTAAAAATATAATGTATGTAATGTTTTAAATGTAATATATATATATATATATAATATATATATATATATATATATATATATATATATATATATATATATATATATTAACACTGTATTCTATGTATTTTGCACTTAGAGAATTGAGTCAGCATTTAGCATTAGCTTAGCAACATGATAAAGTCTCTAATGTGATTAGGCTAGTTTGTTTGTTAATGCCCTTTTAGAGCAATTTTGAGCACTTTTTAGCTGGTCTGGCTGAGAGACAAGCTGTTTTTCAGCAAGAGATGCTACCCATGAAAAATGTTTCAACTCATTTATGAGATTAGCCTAATTCTACTTTAGAAAGGCATCTGCTCACTATGATTTGAAACAGAGCCACTGCGGTGAGCCACTCACCACTTACGAGCACCTCAGTACTTGATACCAGCCAGTCACTCTCCTCTGAGCACAACTTCATGAAGTTTCTCTTCAAAAGTCTTTATAGGGCCTTCACAGGCATCATAATCATCACAGAGCATGGTGACCCGAACTGCGAGGATCCCACTGCTGTCATAGAAACCTTTCTATGGGAATTGAATATAGCATTAGTGAAAGTGCACTGATAAACTTGCATGGCTGTGGAATAATCATGCACAGCATAGAGAAATTGTCAGGTGGTGTTTCTTATCTCTGTATTATCAAAATGTTTTTACTCTATGAACTAGCCACCTTATGTTCATATTTAAATTGTCAAACTTGGTAAATGAATGACGCTGTCACATCTTCCATAACAATTCATTTGTTTCCTCCAGACTGTCCGAGGACAGTTAACGCATTCAATTGCCAGAACCATGAGTTGCATATTTAGT
Organism: Opsariichthys bidens; assembly: GCA_037194245.1. Taxonomy (NCBI): domain Eukaryota; kingdom Metazoa; phylum Chordata; class Actinopteri; order Cypriniformes; family Xenocyprididae; genus Opsariichthys; species Opsariichthys bidens. The sequence goes on from CM074281.1 coordinate 17,046,523, forward strand.
CAGACCTTGGGACCTGTCCTCCACTTCTGGGAAAATTTGCCTGAATCAAATTTGGTCAGTTTTCTTCCGTATATTCAGTCAAAACAAGTATGATCTGGAGTAAACAGAACATGTAATACTTCCCCTCACACACACACACACGTAAACGGGGTCTAAAATTATTAGTGCAACACCTGCATACATGAATTGGGACAAATCATGTGGTAATTGATTCCTGCTAGAAATATACATATATATTTTTTACCAACCTTGAAACTATATTTTTCATCACTTGAAATATATTAAGCCAAATTATCAAAACACCACCCATCCCCTCGAAAAACAAACAAAAAGACCTTTACTTTCTCGTTAATTTGGTTTCATTTCGGTGGTATGAATGTCACAGATGTGCCACTTCATTTCTGGAGCTATGACAATTTAAAAAAAAATGGTATATTCATGGTATATTTCCACATTTAGTTAAGTTTCTTAAGCAATTTCTCACTTTCAATTGGATTCCATCACTCATGAATAAAAAAATTTAAAAAATAGCTCAAAAAAAAAAAAAAAAAAAAAAAAAAGCTCAAACTATCATTTTTGCATTGTAATTCAAATAATGTGTTAAAATTAGTAAAAGAATTACCAGCCATCTGGTCGTTTCCTTTACTTGCCAAAGCCAGTTTACTTACATTTGCACTTGGCAAGTGCTCATTTATGACCCAGCAAACAACCATGCCACAAGCGCTGTAGCATACAGTAAAGTAGCCTAACAAGTGATGTTCTATTGCCCAAGTTACTTCCACCTCCTTTAAAAATATATAAAAATAAAAACCACAACAGGCATACAAAAGACAATCATCGCAATACCACAAACAGGACTTGGACAAACAGATCGAATACTGTAGGTGAAAATGTATCATTGCAACATACGAAACAGTAAATATATTTCGTTGTCAGACTATGACAGTGGACGGCTTGTCATATGCCTGAGAGCTTGGCATGACACCTAACGAACTGAAATAAACCTATACACACAGCTTTAGCCATCCTGCCAGCGTGCCTTCTCATAAAGTATAATTGAAAAAATTCCTAAAGCGCTCCCCATTTTTCAGTGTTCACAATACTTCTCAAAAGCTGTTGGTCGTGTCACAGTAGAAAGCACTGCACTTTTATTTCACTGATCTATTTATTTAATGATTTTATGTATGTATGTATGTATCTACCTGCTATCCCGATAAGAACAGACTCCCATGAGGACCCTCACAGATGATTCTTGCAGCTGGTGCCCATGGAAGCAGAAACATCTCAAACTGAATTAGTTTCTCACGACTGTGTGATTATGGATTTCAGTAAAGGTCACCTCAGCATCTCTGATATGTGATATCTGATGACCAGCAACAGACTGGCTTAAACAGAGCAGCCAGTGTTATTATTTTCTAATAGTTGCTGTATATTTTGGCACCACTCTTGGAACCAGATGGACATCATCTTTCATGTTTTTATCAGTTTACTGAGGACTCATGGCATGTGTGCGCCATCTGTCCACCCCGTCTAACGTGTGCTTGCTTGAATAGGGAAGGGTCACGTTGTTTATTATACAATAGAATACTTTGGTTTCTATTTTCTGTACCAAGGTCAGGGGGTCTGAATATGGATAGTAGAAGCTTTGATGGACTTTGGGGTCTGGGGTTTCCTGCATGTCCAATTAATTTGCATGAGGAGTTTGCCTGCATATATGGGGGGAGGGGATGGGCGGCACGCCCAAGGCAAACATGGGTACAGATGTATTTTATTAACTGTAACGAGCTTTATGAGAGACACTTACCAGGATAATAAAACAAAAGGTGATGTTTTATAAGAATAAAGACTTCTGTGCTCCTTTAAAAACTTTCTCAAAAGAATTCACAAAATTAAATTAAATACATGAGTAATAATATATAAAATATGTTTTTTTAGGCAGGAAAAGTAGATGATAGGACTTTTTTTTTTTTTTAGAGGGACGCAGTCAGGATTCAAACCGGATTTTCCCACATGAGCACCAAGGACCAACATTTCTGAAGCATGTGATAACTGCTAGGCCTCATCTTCTGTGTTAAAAAGCCCTTCCCGACCCCAGAAAAAACACACAAACCAGTGGGCTGCTCCATGGCAGAGGCCTGCATATATTTGAGTGGAAACATTCACTATAGAGCTTCAAAAAGAGGGAGTTATGAGGAGACTGATTCGTGTAAAGATAACGGGAGTGAAAACGACAAAACGAAAGAAACTGTTGAAAGAGCAAACAAAGTTTCACCTAATTGGGGTTGGATGGTTTCTACGAAATGTCTCGGTATATGACCCAACATGCTGCCTCTCCGGATATACCCACATTAGCCTATATTACAGAGAGGAAAATACAAAGGGAAAAAACAACCTGAAAGGGTAAATTAAAAATCCAAAAAATATATTTATATATTTATATTTATATATATTTACGAGGTATGTATCCACAAAAAAGAACAAAAACAAGCAGTCTCTTTTAACTTGGTGTCAAAGTCCCAATTAAAATAATAATAATAATAATAATAATAATTATTGTTATAATAATATCATCAATAGTAAATCAGCAAACCAAAATGAGGAGACTAAGATCCTATAAGCGTAGCACTGAGAGGTCAGTCAGCTTTCTCCAAAGGGAGTCCCAAAGCATCAAAGCCTCAACACACTTTGAGGAACTTTTTCCTTCACATTAAGTCCAAAAACAAACAAACAACAAAAAATAGTTCCAAGAGTTCAGCAGAAAACATCATAAGCCAACGTAGCTGAAAGCCCAAAATGTGCTGTGGCCCCCTGGCAACTGTGTCTCTGATTTACGAAGCTGTTCGGGGTCTCCACAACAAAAGGTGTCTTGTGCAACAAAACAAAAAGGAAGAGCAAAAAAAAAAAAAAAAAAAAAACCCTCGAATCTAGAACAAAAACACAGGAGATGTGATCCTCCGAAAGATTGTTAGTGAGGCTGTAGCGTGCCTTCCTTCGAGGTCATGCCAGATACTGCTGCATTGCCGTTTTTGCCCTGACAGAAAGAGGGATATGTGAACAGTCACATCATTACTTTGGCAACAAACCATACAACAGCTGAAACTAGCACCAGTGTGTCCATCACCTGTCACAGAGGCTGGGATCTGACGCCTGGGTGAGTTTGTGTAAGATATCGACAAAGCCCATCTCTCTTAGCTTGTCTTGTCTCTCTTGTGAACCTGGAAGAAGCAGAAAAACAGAAACTTGTATTCTTGGCAATACACAAAGAATCCTATTGAACTCAGATATTAAAGTAAACCTTCACAAAATTTATTTCCAATACTGCACTCTTGTTATTCTCCAAGAGCCTCCAAACATGAAATATTTGTGACAAAGTTAATGTTAAGATGTTATTATTTTATAAATCTTTAATATACCCCACAAATTAATCGCGATTAATATTTTAATTCATTGACTGTATTTTTAAAATCCTTTAGTGCATGCTTTTTTTATACCAAAAATGAGTCATGCTCTGATCTGACCCTTCTACGTCTCCACAAACCATGTGTCATGAGGTCCTCACCATCCTCCTCATTCCAGATGAGGTTAGAGATGCAGAAGGTGGCAGCAAGCTGCAGTTTCACGTTGGAGTGACCCTGAATCATAGAAAAGAGAAGAAAATAAATTATCCGGCTGGAGAAAGAAAAGAAGGGGAAGGAGGAAAGGACAGTGACAAGGGGGAAACAAAACTACAGTACAAGGAGACTAAGACAAGCGATTAGGGGAAAAAAATGCTAAAAAGAACAGAAAAACAGTAGTGTGACAAAGAAGCATTGAAAACAAAGGCCACGACTGAGAAACCAGATGAGCTAATGACAATACACTGACCATGTAATATTTAATTTTTTGGAGCATGTCGTCATTGGTCATAATGAGTTCCTTGGCAGTGTTTCCGTCAGCAATGTTGGCCAATATGCACAATGTCTGCAAAAGATGCCAAAGGCATTGTTAAGCATCAACTTTGGAGACTTAATAATCACCTTTAGACTTCTCTATTAAAAATTAATGCTCCTAAACAAAAGTTGGAATGAAATAAAATACTTTACAACTTTTTAAACTTGTAAATTTAGGGGGGGGAAATCATATTAGGTCATTGATAGCACCATTCATAACTGTATGAATAATGATTAATGTTGGTGATAAAGGTTTAAAAAAAAAAAATCAAGAGTTCTCAAGAAACACTTAATGTTGAAAACAGTTGTGCTGCCTAATATTTTTGTTGAAACCATGGTACATTTTTTTTTTTCGAGATTCTTTGAATAGAAAGTTCAGTCAAACAGCATTTATTGGAAATATAAATATTTTGTGACATTTTAAATGTCTTTACTGCTACATTTGATGCATCCTTGCAGGATAAAAATAAATAAGTGTGGTAGTGTATATGTAACATTATTAATATGTTAATAAACAGCAATATTTCTCTGCACATACAATAAAACATTTAAATTCATGTGAAATTTTTCAGAATTGATGAGCCACAAGATGGCGTATTTACACATTTTAATGCACCACAGTGTATCACATTCAAAATGTATTCCTGTGCACCACCAACAACAACATAGTTCTGCGTTTTATATTGTGTAGGTCTCTGGCTAACTAATGCCAGCTAATGATACAGTTCCACATGTGCACCACAATAAATTAGAAATATTCACATCGGTTTGTTGATTGACATATACTTGTTAATGCTGATGGTGAAGAATTACAGTTGCAATATCTCATGATGAAAGTCATTCTGAGTAGCGCATCACTGAGAAACGTTCTGCTCAAGTCATCTATGAGAAGGAGGTTTGCCTTAAATAACTAGTTCATCTGATGTTTCATCATTAGATTCGCACTTGGATTGACGTGGTAAAAATCGATGTCATCGTCGCGGTCTTTGCAGCATGTACAATCTCTTAGCTTTAGGAAGCCTCTGAACATGGGCGTTTTGTTTTTAAAAGTTAATTTTACACGTTAAGGACATCTGTAGACACCCTGAATAAACAAACCTTAATTTGTAAAAAACCAGGAACATTCCTTTAACAACAGCTGGAACATAACACTTGCTTGAGAAGACTTACTAGTCTGATCTTGCAAGACCCAGCGAGCACATTGTCAACTCAGTGTCTCACTCTTTTCAAGCCAGGTTCACACTGTACGATTTTGGCCACGATTTGGCGGTCTGAGACCATTTTGTGAATACTAAAAGATTCCTTGGATCCTAGGCCAAAAGACTTTGGTCATTAATTGGCTGTTGGTGAACTAACAATCAGTGTGTTCAAATTTTACCTCAGAAAAAATTCTGGCAGTGATATCAATTTTTATGCAAAGTCCTGTAGAAGTGTAACTTCTACGATGACAGTAAAATCAAAAACCAGTAGGAGCGCAGAGCCTGATGACACAATAGTGAGACAACAACAAACCACCACTTGCTCCACAAACACTGTCTGTTTTTTTGGGGGGGGGGTTTCAGTTCTTTTTCAAAAGAAGCCATGATCAAAATACTAACACTAGTGGTTGTTTTTGTTGGCTATATACCATTTTTATTCTGCATGTAAGTGCAGCTCACATCTCTGAACAGGTCAAGGATTGATGATATAGATCTCTGGATTAGCCTTCTTGTGTGCTTCTGTCTAAAGACGTCTTAAAACGCGTCTTAAAAGCAATATTTCACCCAAAAATGGAACACAAAAGAAGATATCCTGAAGATATTCTGTTGGTAACTAGCCAATGACTGCCAGAGTATTTTTTTCCTACTATGGAAATCAATGGTCTTGTTACCAACATTTTCCAAAATATCTTCTTCTGTGTTCAACAGAAGAAATAAGGTCATACAGTACAGGTTAAGAACAACTTCAGGGTGAGTTAATTATGATAAAATTCATTGTTGGGTGAACCGTCGCTTTAATGACTTTAATAACTGAGATCCCACAGTGCGACACAGCTTACAGCAGGGATCACGTTCGTACAGTCTGATAAGCAACAGTCGTAAAGGACTATTACAAATTGTTCAGTGTGTTTGTGTAGCTCACCTGCTCTTTGACCTCTAGGCTGTGTTCTCCCTCCAGGATAAGAGTGACCGCTTGCATGATCTGCTTCCCATGTGAGCTCATGATCTGGTCTATATGCTACCAAAGACAGGGAAAGACAATTAGTGTGTGTGTACAGAAATGCCATAATCTTGTTAGACACTAAGAATATATCAGTATGCATACCGGCCGGGTGGAGAGCAGGTTTCGAAGCAGCCCCAATGTTTTCATGAGTACATTGGTATCAGGATCAGACAGTAGTCTAAAGAGCTGTTCTGTGCCTAGAGCTCCAACGATCTCCACCTTCACTTTCTGATCTGCCTGGAAGGCCATGTTCTGCACAAACACACATTACAGTTTCTGATGACATGGAGTGTTTTCATACTGAACCTTTGGTGAGGACCGAAGTCAGCTGGTCTTACCATGAGAGCCCAGATGCCGTTGACCCTCAGAGCTGGACTGTCACTTTGTGTCAGGCTGCATAGTAACTCAATAACCCCAGACTCTAAGATGGGCTGTGAACAAACACATCCACAGTGGCACTTTGAATAACTCTCATTCTATTTAACGGAACAATTCTAGTCTTAAATGATGACAAAGTAACTAAATAGTATTAGCAACAACGTGACCCCAAGTGCCCCTATTATGCTTTTCCGAATATTACCTTTCATGCAGTGAGTAATATAGCTGCCTGTGAATGTAAATCGTCTGAAAAATTGTAAAGTTGAAAGTGCAAGATAAAAAATGATTGATTGTCTCCCAAAAGAAAGAAACTATTCTGAACCGCCTAAACGAGTCATTAGGAATTACAGTCTCACTTCCTTGACCTGTAACATGGTAACACATTTACATAATGCCAGCCTAACGGCTTCGTTGGCTGCCTGTGAACAATGTCTATTTTGACCTGCCCTAAAACACTGAGCTGGTACATGTTGTTTATACATGTTGAGAATACGCCGTTTTCTGCTCTGCAAAAGCAAATTCTCACTTCCAAAGGATGAGGATGTGAAGAGTCACTGTTTAAAATTACCACAGCAGTATAATCTTTTGACGATTGCTTCTCAAATCTCTGAGGTCTAAATGGGATTTACAAAATCACAAATGGGACAGTACACACTTCATTTGGACCAACTTGCTCCTCAGAATCACAGCCTGTAAGTGTGATTAATTATTGATGTAAATATACATAGTTTTGTGTTTTATATTGTGTAGGTCTCTGGCCAACTAATGATACAGTTCCACGTGTTTGTTTATGGACATACACTTGTTAACGCTGATGGTGAGGAATTATAGTTGCAACATCTCATAAGGAACGCTAAACTGAATAGCGTATCACTGAATAACGTCCTGCTCAAGTCGTCCTTGCGATGGAGGCTCGGGTTGAATAACTAGTTCTTCCGATGTTTCAATCGATTACTGTCTTTACAGTGTGAACAATCTGAGCGTTAGGAAGCTCCAGAGCTGAAATTTGTTTAAGGAAATTCACGTTTTGTTTACAACATGCACTGTGAGAGGTAGACCAATCAATATGGCCAATTAGAAAAGAGTAGGCTGTCAGAAAGGAGGGGTTAAGAAAGACTGTGAATCTTTGGACGAGTTGTTTGAGAATCATTGAAAAAAATTGATGATGTGCAATGTATATTATTAGAAAATAAAAGTGTTTTTTGACCTTTGGTGCATGTAAACCTGTTGTAGGAGACCTCCAAAACAGAATTAGGAACCTTTAAAATACCTAATAGGGGCACTTTAATAATAATTATTGGAGAGAATGTGAGTGATTCAAATATTTTTCTTTAATAAAATTAAACAAACCAATAAAGTTCTCTGAGTGGTTTTTAGAAATCTGCCTAAGCAAGCAACGCTAATAAAGCTTAGCCCAACAGAGTGTGCATACTTTACCTCTTTGCTGGGTGAAAACTCCAGCAGCAGGTTGCATAGTGTTGAAGAGGCCATGACCAGCACTTCGTCTGGCGCGTTCTGTAATAACTACCCTCAAAAACAAATGTGCATTCGGTTAGTGTTTGAATAGCGTTCAGTTATAACTCAACATCATCTGAATATCATACCTTCATTAGTGGCTTCCATACTGCATGATCGTGGAAACTCGTCCTTAGCTGTTGTACAGATCGTGATAAACTGTGCAAACATCTAAAAGAAATTTAAAGGTGTGACAAAAACCTCTTTTCTTCATTTTATTCTTTGAATTCTTTATATATCCAGTTGTTGTGCCTTTACAACAAACACATTTCACATTTGCACAACTGTTGAAAATTTAGGGGTCGGAAAGAAAAGTTGTAAAAAGTGTCTCATGCTCACCAAAGCTGCATTTAATTGAAAAAATTCCAGTAAAAAAACTGTAAAATAATATAAATTTGACTATAATTTTAAATTACTTTTCTATTTATATTTATTTTAAAACTTAATTTATTCCAAAGCTAAATTTTACTCCAGTCCTCAGTGTCACATGAACCTTCAGAAATCATTCTAATATGCTGATTTGGTGATTATTATCAATGTTAAAAAGAAACTTGTGTATCCCCCCCCCCACAGGATTCTTTGATGAATAGAAAGTTCATCTTGCTGTCCGCAAACTTTTGAATGGTAGTTTATAATTACATTTTTTTGATAGACAACAATTAAGATAAAAGGTGCATCATACCTGACTGCTGCTAACCGTACTTTGATACTAGATTCTGATAGGCCGCTAACAATCCTGTCCATCATGTTTTCAGTCTCTGTAATCTGTAGTGGGAAATTAATGGAAATTAATTGGGAATTATGTTATGTTATGTGTCCATTTTGGTAATTCATCCTTGATGAGAAACCCCCATGGGATCTCACCTTTTTCCTGATGTCCTCATCATTGGAGCCCAGCGAAGCATAGAGTTTAAAAGCTGCTTGTCGGAGCTCATGTGCATGTTTCAAGTCATGGTCCAACTACAGGAAGACAGACAATCAGTTAAAAGGGAGTCTACATTTTATCGGAAAAATCAAAATGTACCAGAATGAACCTGAATCTTCATACTTGGCTTTAATAAAAACAACAGAAGTCTCTGGTATGTCCTAATTTAAAAGTGTAAGTGTGCGTGAAATTACCCTCTTAATATCAGTGATGGCGCTGACGGAGCTCGGGTATTTAAAGTAGTCAGCCAGCATGGACACGAGGTGGTCAGTAACGCTGGCAATCCGCTGTAGTTCTATGTCCGGCTCCATCAGGTAAGCCAGCGTCTCGGCCCCCTCCACCCTCTCCTCCAGTAACCGTTCTTTACTGCACATCCGGACCAGGCACGGCAGAGTCTGTCCGCACACATACACAACTAGTTCCAATGCGCTCTCAATGGTTACACATCTGGATTCATCACATAAATGTAGATGCTTTTTGAAGGTACCTTTAGTACAATACAGCTGTCATCTGTCCTAATGGCTCCTGCTCTACACATGTATGTTAAACTGAGAGAGAAAGAGCACAATAGTGTGAAAAAGGTGAAAGGATTACACAAGTATTTTCACAAATAACCTACAAGGTGAGACTTACTCACCATTTGGCTGCTGTAAGCTGCATTTCAATGGGTTTGTCCCTTTGCATCATTCTAACAAAAACCTGAGAGAGCTGCTCACCATCTACAAGCACTGAGAAACACATACAACAAAATCATATGCTTTTCAGCAGGAAGAAGTATTATTTTATTATTTTTTCTATAGACAGAGGAAACCTAAATAAAGCCCTGAACAATCAAACAATCACAACATATGATTTAAAAAAAAAAAAAAAAGTAGCATTGAAAATAATGTCATCAGTTTTTTTCATGTATTTTCTTATGAGAAAACACTGCTGATGATTTTCAGGCTCTCTACACTATAAACAACAGCAAGCTCACACTACAGGACTGGAAGACTACCTGAAATGTTGTGCTGCTCACACTAAACAACTAGGTTTCTTGCCATCTGTCATCTTGTCATAGCAGCGCAAATATTACAACACAAAACTGACAAGGTGTACAAACTACAAGACAATTGGTCATGAGGCAGTCAACAAAAAAAAAATTCTCACACAAATTCATGCTAGTGATAAGATTTCAGTTTATACCATTTGCACTGGTTGTTGCATTGCACAAACTACAAGATCATGTGGCGATATTAAACAGGTTTGAAAATATCCCAGTGTCTGTGATTGCTCGAGACTGGCTCAGAACACGTTGTCCAGGGTTTTGTTGCAGACCTTGGAAATCTGTCTGTGACAGAAATGTGAGCTTGCCTTAAGGTACACTATCATTCAAAAGTCTGGGGTCAGTAAGTAATGTTCTTACTGCAATCTCTTCTGTTCACCAAGGCTGCATTTATTTGATCAAAAACAGTGAAACAGATATATTGTGAAATATTATTATTACAGTTTAAAATAACCTTTTTCTATTTTGATATACTTTAAAATGTAATTTATTCCTGTGATGGTAAGGCTGAATTTTCAGCATCATTACTCCAGTCTTCAGTGTCACATGATCTTTCAGAAATCAGAATAATATGATTACTTTTGAATAGTTCTGTTGCTTTAATATTTTTGTGGAAAACATGATACATTTTTTCAGGATTCTTTGGTGAATAGAACGTTCAAAATAACAGAATTTATTTGTAATAAACTCACATTTAATCAAATGCATCCTAGCTGAATAAAAGTATTAATTTCTACCAAAACACAAATCCAGCTGATCACAAGCATTTCAACAGGAGTTTAGTGTAGAAGCTTTCTAATAATAGATAACGTTAACCAGCTAGCCTCCACATGCTAGTAAAACTATCACAACTCAGCTTGAAATGATTTCCATGGTAACAGATGTAGTGCGTCACCAAAATAAGCAATTACATTGCTATCAAACTGCCTTGTGGCTTCTACAGAAGAGATTCTGAATGGAATTTTTTATACTACATGCTTTTATTTTACTGAACAGTGATTAAGTTATTATCAAAGATAGAAAAACACTGACCACAGCCAAGGAGGACAAAATAAGAAGTTATGAAATGATGACAGATAGAGGCGATAGGTCATTCTCACCATTCACCAGTGTCATGGAGACCTGAGCGTTCTCATAGGCCAAGACTGAGAAGCACTTTAACGCCTGCATCCGTACCTGCGGAAAGAGGAAAACATTATTAATCATTATACCATGGTCTGATTACTTGATTCTGGTGGTGGAAGGTTTGCAATAAAACCCATTTAATGCACAGGTAGTTCCAAGTCAGTTTAATCACCATTCTGTATTAATGTGTAGCTTTCATTGAAGCGCACACAGAGATCAGAGATTGAGCTATGCACACACAGAAAAAGAAACTTGTCAACGCCGCCCCGTGACTTTTGTTAAAAAAAAAAATAACTTTGCAACTGAATCACTATATTATTTTACTTAGCAAGGAGGTTGTAATGCCACTCTCATCACTGTCACTGTTTTTGAAGCAATTAAACTCACAGCTTCATAGCTAATAGAGACGCTATACAGACATAGATAATTTGCACGCATATCTCTCTCTCTCTATTCATATCTATACACACATATACATACATATATATATATATATATATATATATATATCTCAAATCAAATAAATGCAACCTTATTGCACAACTTTATCTCTGTGTCTAATTTAAACTATTCGGTTCTTTGCTCAATGTTGTGTATTAAAATCATTTAATACACATCTAGTCATGAATTATCAGTTACAAATACACAGACATAAAAAAAATATACTAATAAGTGGAAAAGCCATTTTGTTCCTTTTTGTACCTTATAAGAGGGAGAGATGAGCAGTGGAGCAATGTTCTGGATGGCACCGTGGTTGAACAACACTGTCTGATGTTCGGGAGTCTGGACACACATTATTCAACACATTTTCCAAAAGAGGCAAAAGAAATTTAGGCCAAGAAGCCTAAACTGCCAACTGCTTTACGGTTTGACGTGTGGCCATAGGTGTGTGTTGGCTATTGTATGTGGCTAATCCAATCGCAATTTAGAGCTGAAAATATTTTTTCTTTATAAATCTGAATAAATGCATATTTACTGTATGATGCACAGGGTTGTGTGTGTTACCTTGCAGCAGTGGGCGAAGATTTGCGTGATGTATTCTTGTGTGTGCTGTGACCGACTCAGCAAGGACATGAGGTGGGGGATCACAGAAGGGTCCTGATGCAAATAGAAACATGTTGATCACACTTCTGTTCATACATGTACTGTAACGTGAAATGTAATTTCAAAACGGGACACATGTGAGTTGTCTTACTGTGTAGAGCAGCTGCACTGGAGTGACTGGACTGATGAAAACGGTTCTTAAACAGCGCAGACATGCCTCAATGAAGATCAGATCAGAACACAAGAGACCTGCAGAATCACAAAAAACTTTCCAAATAAAAATATATAGCAGAAATCAGAACGGATTCCAAGAGAGAAAAAGACAGAGGGGAGAAAGAGCAAGAACCTTGCAGCAGGGCTGGGATGATGTGACAGTCCACCAGGGACTTGATGTTGTTCTCGGTGCCCATGGCCAGACTGCCCAACACGACCGCACATTCAGTCCTCAGCTCCAGACTGGAGGAGCTCTGCTGGAGAAGATACAGGAGTCTACACACACACACACACACACACACACACACACACACACAACCTCATCATCAATATCATCATCATCAACAACCCCATTAGAGTCGGTAATTACCGTACAAAGCATCAAAAGTTGAAAAATGAACATATAACAGCTTTTTGTGTATCTTAAAATCACCATGAAATCAAAATTGACAATTCTTGTTTTTTTATGAAATATTCCAGTATTTATCATAAATGATTTATCCATGGACATTGTTATTTATTTTTTTATTTTTTTAAATCATGTGCCCTTGTAATCTGTCATGAAAATAACTCCCTCTTGTAGCATTTCTTCCCTCTTCTGTTGACATGTTTACTGGCGAGAGGGCGGGACATCCTGTCACTCACATGAGATCATTAGCAAACCACAATGATTCACCCAACTCCCAGAGGACAAAATCAAGCCCAGTCAGATTTTTTCTTGTTTGAGAAGGCATTTCACTTGAATATACGTTGTAATAGAAAAGAAAAGACTATCGCAACTTCTATTTTATGCCGGCTGTCACACTTAGATCATGATTAAGATTGTCATAAGGTTGGCAATACTCTACATGAAATGGAAGTTGTATCAGTCTTTTTTCCCCTATTGTGACATGTATCAGAGTGAAACAGCTTCTCAAATGAGAAAAAAATGTAGGGTGGGCCTTGATTTTGTCTATTGGGGTGGTTGTGGTTTGCTAGAGTTGTCAAAAGCACCGACTTCGGTACCAAAGTCAGAGCTGAAATTTTAAAAATGTGACGCTTTGAGCGCTGTTGAGCGGACACTGATTGGCAATTGTGTCGACCCGCTTATTGGATATGTCTTTAATTGGCTCCGACGATCAATGCTTCAAAAACATGTTGTAAATAGTTATCAATGACGGTCTCCACTGAGCACTTACACAGATACACACAGTCCACTGAGAGACGCCTGCTTTCAAAAGCTCCCTCTCAAATTCAAACACTCCCGTGTGTCGATCATTGTAGCTATCAGTTCTGACTGATGTATATAAAATGAATTCTCAATTTTGATTTCATGGTGATGTGAAATTTCTAAAAATCCTAGAACTTAATCCTAGAAGATTATGAATGCCAGATTTTGAATAGAAGCTCAGACTTTTGGGCCACACTGTACATTTAACATAGTAACTATGATGTTTCAATTTTTTGAATGTGTTAAAACTGTAGTGCTATTGGTGGAAAAGAGGTGGACCTTGGCACGGCTCCCAGCACAATCAGGTTGGCCTTCTGTTTGTTGTTTCCAATGACAGCATTCTTCATGTCACTATAAATACAGAAATGCACAAAACACACCTTTGAGAGCATAGCCCAAGGAAAAAAAACAAACAAACAAAAAAAAACAGATTAACTGAAGTTCTAGTTTGAGGGGGCTGTTGCTCAGATGAACCACAGGCCAGGAGAAAATTTGCTGCATTGGGGTTGCTGACATCAAAGTTCACAATGAATGCTGATCAAACGTTTAGGGTGAATAAGATTTTCTTTTTTTAAAGAAATTAATACCTTTTTTCAGCAAGGACACATTAAATTGATCAAAAGTGACAGCAAAGACTTCTATATTGTTACAAAATATTTTTATTTGAAGTAAATGCTGTTAAAATATAGCATGGTTTCCACAAAAACAAGCAGCACAACTGTTTTCTTGTAGAAACAAAAACTTATTTTAAAACTGTAATAACATTTAACAATACTGCTGTTTTCAATGGGCATTGTAATTGCAACACAAAGTTATTCTGGTCTGAATTTAAAAAAAAATCATATTTCTTTTTGATGCATTTTATCAATATTGTTATTGTTATATATATATATATTTTATTATATTATTATTATTATTATTATTATAATATTATTTTATTATATATATTATTATGAATTATATTTGTTCATTTAAATTTGAGCAATAATCCTTGCCAAAATATTCACTAGTTTAAAAAAAAAAAAAATATATATATATATATATATATATATATATATATATTTTTTTTTTTTTTTTTAAACTAGTGAATATTTTGGCAAGGATTATTGCTCAAATTTAAATGAACAAATATAATCATACAGTCAAAATAATCTTATGCAGCACTGAAGTTATGTCGAAATGATTAATTTGACAGTTGAGAGCACATGAATGGCATCATAAAGTCATAGTGGATACAAAGATAAAGTATCAATTACAAATCTAAAGTGCATCATTTGCCCTTTTATTTTGTTGCATTACCACTAAAAAGCTTTCTGCTTTTTTCAGGAAATGAAAAAGGGAGAAAAAAAAGGAAACTGCCCAGTGTTGTTTTGTTAACTAAAAAAATAAAACTATTAAAAATCCATTTTTGTTCATTGAAATGAAAAATGAAACATAATATAATATAATATAATATTAGATGAAAAACTTAAAACATTAGCAATGGTGCTTTGGCAACTAAATGAATTAAGTTAATTACTAATATAATAACTGAAATAAAAATAAATTAAATGAATACTTAAATCATGACAAAAGCACATAAAATGACTAAACGAAAATATATTAATAAAAAAATATAAAATAATAAAATAAAAGCTACTTTAAAATATTACTAAAAACTATAATAGTATATAAATAATACTAAAATTATCAGCAAATCAATTTTCTACGGATTAAAATCACTTGAATGCACATCATATTGTAATGTAATTATAATCTCTGAAATTGGTAAATAGGTACTTCTCAGGACAGTAGGCATTATATTGGGTTAGTTCACCCAAAATGAAAAAAGGTTTTGTATTTAAAAAGATAAAATATCAAATATAATAGCTCCAGGCGGTTAATAAAGGCCTTCTGAAGCAAAGCAATGCGGTTTTGAAAGAAAAATATCCATATTTTTAACTTTATTATTATTAGTGCTGCTTCTCTGTACATTCATCAAGTTCAAATAATTTTAGCTCTAGGGCAGCATTCATGTAATAACTCTATAAGAATCAGTGTCTTGGTTGATGTCTGCTCATATGGAGGACTTATATCCGTGGAAAAGTATGGTGATGGCAGTCGAGAAACGTCAAGCTAACAGTAACCAGAGCTGGAGTTAAAAATAAGATGAGCTGCAGCTACCCAGGCACACTCACATAAACACACAAGTAAAGCACCTCACAACGTGAAACAAATAAAAAACCTTTTGCTGCCTAAAGACTAAAAACAAGCTCCTATGGTGACAACATGTTTAGCACTCAAAAACGTGAGCGCGGTGAACTGTAACACAGAGCAGATCGGACACAGGAAGGACGTATGGTTTTGTACTCACATGACTCCCTGCAGCACGTTCTGTGGGTCAGGGTCGAAAAGCCGGTCAACATAGTGGCGACTCGTAGCTGTGACTTCCTGCATGGTGGCAAACAACAGCACAAAGATGATTCAGCAAACTCATGCCATCTGAGGCATCACAACACCCTCATTCTTGCCCCATAGCCACCTCTCCGGTTCACAGGGTCACAATACATCAGTCTGTTTATCCTTACAGTCGCCAGCTGTTGGTGGAAGTCTCTATAAGGAGAGCAGAGACCTGCTTGCCACCGCTTCACACACTACAGCTCACTCGTGTTGAGACAGCAATTTTAGGCCAGAGAAAAGTGGGAAAGATGCTCTGTGGGAATGATGGTCACCCCAAACAATCTATGCAATCAGCTTTCACTGCTATAAATGTCATTTCATGCTTCAAAACATTACATTTACAGATGAACCAAGAATTTTACACCCTTGTATTACTTTCAAAATCTGAAAACAATTTTAAGGAGAATTTGACCCGAATTGGATTCAATACAATTCACCATAAATCACAAAAATCAATTTATATAAAATAAACATTTAAATTTAAATCTATATTTTTTTCCCCCTGCGATTAGAAACATAAAACCTGCGCAAACTGAAAATACATGAACTGCTAAAATGCATAAATCTTAATTCCCTGAGAAGCTAGTAACTGACATAACAAAATACATCAAATATATATACACACCGATCAGACATAACATTATGACCACTGAGAGGTGAAGTGAATAACACTGATTAGCTCTTCATCACGGCACCTGTTAGTGGGTGGGATATATTAGGCAGCAAGTGAACAGTTTGTCCTCGTGAGGATTTGAGCGAGTTTGACAAGGGTCAAATTGTGATGGCTAGACGACTGGGTCAGAGCATCTCCAAAACTGCAGCTCTTGTGGGGTGTTCCCGGTCTGCAGTGGTCAATATCTATGAAAAGTGGTCCAAGGAAGGAACAGTGGTGAACCGGCGAAAGGGTTGTGGGCTCACTGATGCACATGAGGAGTGAATGCTGTCCTGTGTGTCCGATCCAACAGACGAGCTACTGTAGCTCAAACTGCTCAAGAAGTTAATGTTGGTTCTGATAGAAAGGTGTCAGAATGTACAGTGCATCACAGTTTGTTGCGTATGGGGCTGCATACCCACAGACCAGTCAAGGTGCCAATGCTGACCCCTGTCAACCACCAAAAGCACCAACAGTGGGCACATGAGCATCAGAACTGGACCACGAAGCAATGGAAGAAGGTAGTCTGGTCTGATGAATCACGTTTCTTCTACATCACGTGGATGGCGGGGTGCATGTGCATTGCTTACCTGGGGAACACATGGCTCCAGGATGCACTAAAGAAGTCAAGCCAGCGGGGGTAGTGTGATGCTTTGGACAATGTTCTACTGGGAAACCTTGGGTCCTGCCATCCATGTGGATGTTACTTTGACATGTACCACCTACCTAAGCATAGTTGCAGACTAGTAGCTGTGGCCTCTTTCAGCAGGATAATGCTCCCTGCCAGAGAGCAAAAATGGTTCAGGAATGGTTTGAGGGGTACAACAAGTTTGAGGTGTTAGCTTGGCCTCCAAATTGCCCAGATCTCAATCCAATCGAGCATCTGTGGGATGTGCTTAACAAATACGTCCGATCCATGGAGGCTCCACCTGACAAATTATAGGACTTACAGGATCTGCTGCAAACATCTTGGTGTCAGATACCACAGCACACCTTCAGGGGTATAGTGGACTCCATGCCTCAACGGGTCAGGGCTGTTTTGGCAGCAAAAAGGAGACTAACACAATATTAGGAACATGCTCATAATGTTCTACCTGATCGATGTATATAGACGCAGATGCCCCGATATTTTTGACAACTCAAAAATATAAATTGGCCAAATTGACCTGCAACATAATAAAAAGTGATTCACTGTATATAAGCTGTTTTAATTACACAATTTAATTTCAAACAAACTTCAACAAAGCATTTGAATGATTTGAGATAATTATTACATTACAGTATTACCCAGTCCTAAGGGATTATGTAGCTGTCATTCTAGAGGTCATTACCTAGGCTAAATAAACAATTAAGTTGCAAATCTTACATAACACAATTAATTTAATTTATTTGACATTCACTGAAATAAGAAATCTACGCAGTGCTAAACTCATCTTCAAGTCAAGTCAAAGTCAGCTTTATTGTCAATTCTACCATACCTACAGCACGTACATACAGAGAATTGAAATTCTGTTACCCTCAGACCCTCGATTCATACAGATAACATAACAATAACAACAACAGTGCAATAACAACATACAACATAACAGTAGCAGCAACAACAGAACAAGAATTAGGTAAATGGTAAAGTGACGTGTGGATAAAGTGCAAAGGAGATAGTGCAAACCATTTGAATAGACAGTGCATTTTTATGAGCCTTAATAATATGAGTGTATGAGTTCAATGCTTAAGGAGACATCGCATTTGAGGTAGATGAATGGAATGGAATAGTCAGGTGCATGGGGGGGGCACAGATGTCAGGTGTTTGGGGCAGAAGAGGGGATAGGGGGCAGAGACGGGAGGGAGTTCAGCGCCCTGACAGCTTGGTGTATGAAGCTGTCCTTCAGTCTGCTTGTCCTAGCCTGGAGACTGCGTAGTCTCCTCCCTGATGGCAGCAAACTGAAGAGGCTGTGTGATGGGTGGGTGGGGTCACCAGCAATGTTGATGGCTTTGCGGGTGAGGCGGGTGTTATAAATGTCCTTGAGGGAGGGGAGAGAGACACCAACGATCTTCTCAGCTGCTCTCACTATGCGCTGAAGCGTCTTTCGGCAGGACGCGTTGCAGGCGCCATACCACACAGTGATGCAGCTGGTCAGGATGCTCTCGATGGTGCCTCTGTAGAAGGTGCACATGATGGGGGCTGGAGCTCTGGCTCTTCTCAGTTTGCGGAGAAAGTAGAGCCGCTGGTGTGCTTTCTTGGTCAGAGCTGTGGTGTTGGCGGTCCAGGAGAGGTCTTCTGTGATGAGTACACCCAGGAATTTGGTGCTCCTCACTCTTTCCACGGTCGCACCGTTGATGGTCAGAGGAGCATGCTGAGTGTTTTTTCTCCTGAAGTCAACAACAATCTCCTTTGTCTTCTCCACATTCAGAGAGAGATTGTTGTCACCGCACCACTTGACCAGGCAGTTCACCTCACTCCTGTAGTTTGTCTCATCACCGTTGCTAATGAGACCAACTACAGTCGTGTCATCCGCAAATTTGATGAAGAGGTTGTCGTTGTGTGTCGGTGTGCAGTCATGGGTCAACAGCGTGAAGAGGAGGGGGCTCAACACACATCCTTGAGGGGCTCCAGTGTTCATGATGATGGTGTTGGATGTGTTACCACCGACCCGTACTGCCTGAGGTCTCCCAGTCAGGAAGTCCAGCAGCCAGTTGCACAGCAATGTGTTGAGTCCCAGCTGAAACAGCTTTTGGGTGAGCTGTTGAGGGATGATTGTGTTGAATGCTGAACTAAAGTCTATGAACAGCATTCTGACATAAGTGTCTTTTTTGTCCAGATGAGTAAGTGCAGAGTGGACAGTAGTGGCGATGGCGTCATCGGTCGAGCGGTTTGACCGATATGCAAACTGGTAGGGGTCCAGGGAGGGGGGGAGGACAGACTTGATGTGATGCATGACTAGCCGCTCAAAGCACTTCATAAGGATGGGAGTAAGTGCCACTGGGCGGTAGTCGTTGAGGCAGGATGGAGATGATTTCTTCGGGACTGGAATGATGGTGGTTGCTTTGAAGCATGTGGGGACAACAGCTTGACTCAGTGAGATGTTGAAGATGTCTGTGAAGACATCAGTGAGTTCCGCTGCACAGTCTCTCAATACACGTCCAGGAATGTTGTCCGGACCTGGAGCTTTGCGTGTGTTGACCCTGCAGAGGGATCTTCTCACGCTGTCCGTGGACAGTGTCAACATCTGGTCGTCGGTGGGAGGTGGAGTCTTCTGTGCAGTGGTGCTGTTGTGCGCCTCAAAGCGAGCGAAGAAAGTGTTCAGCTCATTCAGCAGGGGGGTGGTGCTGTCGCAGGTCTGTGCTGGGGGATTGTAGTCCGTAAGGGTCTGAATCCCCTGCCACAGGCTCCTGGTATCTCTGCTGTCGCTGAACCGATGGGCTATCCTCCTGGAGTACTGTCTTTTAGCCTTCCTGATGCCGCGTGACAGGTTGGCCCTAGCTGTCCTCAGGCCCGTCTCATCTCCAGATTTGAAGGCAGCGTTGCGCATCTTCAGAAGCCTGTAGACTTCTCCTGTCAGCCACGGTTTTTGGTTGGGCCAGACGGTGATGGTCTTTGTGACTGTAACATCCTCAATGCACTTGGTGATGTAGGAAGTGACAGTCTCTGAGTACTCCTGGAGGTCTGTGGTGTTGTTATATGTGGCGGCCTGTTTAAACATGTCCCAGTCAGTGGTGTCGAAGCAGTCTTGAAGTGCTTCTGACGACCCTTCTGGCCAGACTTGAATTGGTTTCTGAACCGGTTTGGTGACTTTTACGAGTGGTCTGTATGCTGGCATTAGCATAACAGTGATGTGATCTGAAGCACCAAGGTGGGGGAGGGGAAGGGCTTTGTAAGCTCCTCTCTGTGTGGTGTAAACAAGGTCCAGGGTGTTGTTTCCACGTGTAGGGAAGTCAATGTGTTGATGAATTTTTGGAAACACTCTCTTTAAATCTGCATGATTGAAATCCCCAGCCAAGATGAGAAAAGCATCTGGTTGGGCTGTCTGCTGCTCACTGATGTGCTGGTAAAGTTCATTCAGTGCCTCGCTCCTGTTGTTGTTGTTGGAGCTGGGGGGGATGTATACAGCAGCAATTATTATAGCTGTATATTCCCGCGGCAGATAAAACGGCCGACACTTAATAATCATAAACTCCAGCAGGGGTGAGCAGTGTTTGCAGACCACAACAGTGTCGCGGCACCACGCATCATTGGTGTAAACACAAAGTCCGCCGCCGCGGGTCTTACCTCCCTCGACGAGCACTCTGTCCGCTCGATGGCATGTTAGCCGGTCGAGTTGGATGGCGTGGTCTGGAATGTTGTTGTTGAGCCATGTCTCCGTAAACACAAAAACGCAACAATCCCTTACAGTCCTCTGGGTTGAGCAAAGAAGTCGGAGATCATCCAATTTGTTATCCAGCGAGCGTACGTTAGCCAGAACGATGGTGGGGATAGCTGGCTTGTGTGGGTTAGCCGCTAGCCTGACCCGGATACCTCCGCGCTTCCCCCTCTTCTGTTTCCTTTCGCACCGCTTGTGGCGTCTCCACTGTGGGCGAGGTGCAGTATCGGGGGTCGGTGATGGAGTGGGCCTCCGGAGAAGACCATGGTCCCGCAGCTCTTGTATGAGCGCTGAATTTGGATTGAAGACTGCAGTCTTTCCGAACCCGAGCAGAAACTCACGTCGGTAACTGCGTTTACAGACAGATGTACGCGACGAGTACGTACAAAAACACTGTGACTTACACGATAAAAAACATGAAAACACTGATCCGTCGGGAGAGAGAGAAGCCGCTGCGTGTGCACGCGCCGCCATCTTGGATAAAAAATCTTGTTTTTATTGGTGATTTATTAGTTATGAAGATAATATATTTATTGACTTTACTGTGACAGGAAGCAAGTCAGAGCAGAATGAGGCGAGTGGAGCGAATGCTAATGAGAGACACCTGCGCGACACACCGGTTTTGAGTCCCATGGAGGAGCTTCAGAGCTTTAATTATGTTCCTTTCGTTTTGTCGTTTATGTCTATTATAGGATTAAGTTAAGTTTAATGTTTGCCACTTCTTCCCTCAATTTTGTTACAGATACATTTGATCAATTAAAATCACATTATTTTAATACAGCAGGTAATTTTCTTTGACTAATTAAAACTGTGGGGTAACACAGCACTGTTTTACATGGTCACAACAATCAAACTAAAAATACATTTGAGTGTGTTGAAAGTTATGTTATAACCTCTTGTTACTTGTTGCACATTGCAGTAAGCTATGCTGTCATTGACAGGGGATGCAATGACACAAAATTGCTGATTTCTATGGATTTAAGCATTGTTAGAAATATTTGGGATAATGAAAGTACACAAGTCAACAAAATATATAACATCGTTTTAGTGGTTTTTGGACATTTTAATCCAAAAATCTTACATATTGCGCCTTAAATATACAAACAGACACAAGCTTACAGAGAAGCACAGCTACGATCACAAACATTAAGAGGCACATGAGATTATTTTTATAAATTATAACTTAGATATGTTTAAAATCTAATAAATAAATGCACATAGCATCTTTACACCGTAGTCCTCATGTTCAGTTTGGGGTCTGAAATACTTCAAACTCCTTTAACACTTCAAAACACAACATTTAAGTTCTTTTATTTACGCCATCAAGTAATAAACAATCTCATAATGATAATAAAGAAAGTTTCATGCTGATAAAAAAAAAAAAAAAAAGCTAAAAAAATACTTTTGGGGGGTGTCCCACACCTCAGGTGTAAAACATGAATAAACGCAATTAAATTTGACTTCTGAACAGAAACAGTATTCGTTTACTTACAGTCAACATTTCTGAAAAGAGCATTTCTACTTCATAATATAACTAAGAGTTAAACCTTTAACAATATCAGTCTACTGGTTTGATTAGATCAGAGGAGCATATTACCACTCAAAGTATCAACGAAATAACGGGACAGATGAAACTGATAATCATTCGGAAACATACGATACATCACATTACCAGTGTATTAACATCCAATACTGAAGTTGGGTAGCACCACAGTGAGGGAAGATCAACATGTGTCAAAACACACAGGACAGGACAGAACTACAGGGCTGTCAAAAGGGGGGCGTTACCACCACATTTGCCCATCAGACCATCATTTAACCGCTACATCAGAGAATATCAAACAGGTTTGTTTTTGTTTTTGGAGCCCCAGCTCTAAATATAGCCTGAAAACTAAATATAACTTTGATTTGACAGCTCTGAGCACATCCAGATCTGCTGTTAGCCACATAAACACACAAGTACTTATAAAAACCCCCACAGCGTTTCATTTAAGATCACTCGCTAAAGTCTATCTAATGTGTCTAGTGTATATCTGAGTGATCCTTAAGTGAAAACGTGAGGTTTTAATAGGTATAATCAAAGAGACTCACGGATAACACGCTGATGCGTAAAGGGGCCTCCAGCAGGCACGCCATCATTCACTCAGCGGAAGAATCAGAACGGCACTTTCCATACAAACACAGCTCAATCAGCAGGATATTTACAGCAGCACTTTCTCCCCAAATTTAAATTAGTAGTCCAGCACTTTCCACACGACTGGGTGTCAAATGTTACTGCCTCCCTATTTAAATATTGTTTATATAAAAGGTAAAATAAAAATTAATTAATTAAAAGAAAAGAAATGTTTAAAAATCAAGGAATTTAAATAATTAAAAGTCAATGCTATAATTAGAATTTATGCTCTAATTATAATTAAAATAAATAATAACAATTGTTCATTATTCAAACTAGTATTCATTACTCAAATATTAATAATTAACTTTTGTGGTTCCAATGAGAGACAAACCTCTTACTAGAAGTCACTTGGTGGCTCAAAAAGCCGCATCCTTTATTTTTTTTAAAATTCTTTTCCTTTTTCAAATCTTAGAGCGATTTTTTGGAATGACTTACCGTGGACATTTGTGCACAAAAAAGTATAATTTCCTGTTAATTTATTCAAATTATTTACACATAAAATAACATTTTTCATTTTTAATTAATCCATTTAATTCCGCAGTACCGGTATCATTTGAAATGATTAAAGAAAGCGTTTGTTTATTAAACACATGTGAATTTAATTGGTCTACACCGAACATCGCTGTGAAAAGTAACACATAACATGTGAAAAGAATGCAGCAGCCCGGCTGCACTTTCCATACTGTAATTTCAGTTTCAAATTCAGACTGCTTCAAATAGCAACAAAAAAACATCGTTGGCCAAATTCATAAACACACACAAAATATTGGTTTGAATAATAATAACAGCTAGAAAATAAAAAGTAAGAACATTCAGCAAACCATTAAACAGTAAATAACAGCCAACAGTCTTTTACTCAGTTATGTCAGCTGTATGTCAGGTTAATAAAATGTAATTAAATATTTTTTCATCCTAATTTTAATCTAAAATCAATATTATTATTGTTTCATACGAACACAAACACAATTCTTATAAATGTTGTATTGCTGTTCCACATGTAGCTCCATGATTTACTTTTTTAATATTGTTAACGTGCAACCAAATGCATGCTAATCAATGTCCATTCAACCACGCTTTTGCAAGTAAACTATATATAAAAAGAAGAACGAATATAAATTACGGAAAGTGTGGATGAGAAATAAAAATGTATTTATTGCGCCGGTCACATGACTGATCTGCGCATGAGTAGAGTAGCATGTGTATGTAAGGAGGCAAAGCGGTGCAGGCAGAATCATGTCAAACTACTGAGATGTTAAGGCTGACCGATGGGTAACGCGTTTTGTCGTCTTTGAGTGTAACGCTGTGGATTAGAGAAATAAGGATGAAGGTGGCAGTTGAAGGCTGTTGTCATGGAGAGCTGGATAAGATATATGAGAGCATCAGTTACCTGGAGAATAAAGAAGGTGTGAAGGTGGACCTGCTTCTGTGCTGCGGAGACTTCCAGGCTGTCAGAAATGAAGGAGACATGAAGTGCATGGCGGTGCCTGCCAAATACAGACACATGCAAACTTTTTACAAGTAGGGAAACACTTGATATTATGTTCTGGATAGAACATTTGGCTTCTAGATAGATACACATGGATATGTATTAATCAGTTCAATGAGAAAAAGTTCATGTACTACAGAGATGGCATATTATTTGATGTCAAAACAAGTTCTTTTGAGTTAATTATAGGAAAATGCTCTGTTGGTGATATCGGTCGACTGATGTTTCTCATGTCATGACAATGGCTTTTCCAAGGTACTACTCTGGTGAGAAGAAGGCTCCTGTCCTGACGATTTTCATTGGCGGAAACCATGAGGCATCAAACCATCTGCAGGAGCTTCCGTACGGAGGCTGGGTGGCCCCAAACATCTATTACCTGGGTGAGGTCTCCGGCTCATACTCACAGATGCATACGTTGTTACTTTAACATGTAGTTAGATTAAGAGGAGTAGTATATTTGTTGGTGTTTCAATGTTAATATTCTCATACTGTTATGGTTTTAGATAGATATAGTATAGATAGATAGATCAATAAAAAAAAATTTGTCCCTTAACGGGAAATTGGTTTTCACAGACTGTCATACAGTACACGCAACTGGCAAAATACATGTACACAAAAACAACAACACAAGAGCACAAAATAGTGAATGTTCAGCTTTGTAGCCTGTTAAGGATTGAAATCGCAGATGGTTCAAAGCTCTTTTTGAAACGAGGCCTTCTCCATGTCCGGGTCCTGTACCTGCGCCTGCCTTTTCTTGGTAGTACTTGACTTGACAGTTCTCAGTAGATGTAATGTTCATTATCACTCAGGTTATGCTGGTGTCGTACGCTTTAGAGGTGTACGGATTGGCGGTCTTTCTGGAATATTTAAATCCCACGATTACAAGAAAGGTGAGTTTTAAGAATTGCAAATCAATTGTGTTAATGGACCCAAACATGCATTTTTGAAAAATGTTTATGCAATTTCTTTCAGGGCACTTTGAGTTTCCTCCATACAGCCCAGAAACCTTGCGCAGCGTGTACCACATAAGGAACATCGATGTCTTCAAGCTTAAGCAGGTAAAACTTTGTCGTGTGAAACGAGACATCTTATCATTCAATAATAAGGATGCAGATTCAGAAAAAGATCATGCATTTTATATGCATCAAGAAAAACCAGGAAATGAATTAATTCATAAAAAGATGGCCTAGCAAAATACTTTTTCCATGTATAATTTCTAACCTTACTCCTCAAGATCAAGATGCCTGTAGACATCTTCATGACTCATGATTGGCCGAGAGGCATTTATCACTACGGCAACACGAATCAGCTTCTGTACAAGAAGAAGTTCCTCAGACAGGAAGTGGAGAGCGGTACGTTGGGCAGCCCTGCTGCTGCAGAGCTCCTAGATCACCTGCAGCCCAGCTACTGGTTCTCAGCCCACCTGCACGTGAAGTTTGCTGCGCTGATGCAGCACGAGGTGGGTCAAATACAAGCCTTCAGTTACCATCGCAGAGATTACACTGTTGCAGATACACTAGATTTAAGACCCTTATATAGATAGCAATAGATAGAGAGATAGCTATAGATAGATAGAAATAATTACTAAAGCATTTAATGTGTATATTTATATATAAAAAAAACATTAAAAATCTCACCGATACCAAACTTTTGAAGAGCAGTATCTGCAAACAGCTAAAAATTAAGAGAGAAATCTTTTAAAATACTTTTATATACTTTATAAATTGAATACATGTATGAATATTATGTATAAATTCAACATGTCTTATGAAAGTTATGGAATATCTCTACATCTCTCTTGCAGTTATCTGCTGCATTCATGAAATGTGCTGAACAGCCCTAAGATAAGATGTAAATATCAGAGTTGACTTTTTATTGAAAAGTAAATAACAACAAGCTATTTGTCACATTAGGCTAAGAAAAATGCTGCCCCAAAGATCACCAAGTTTCTCTCTCTTGACAAGTGTCTTCCACATCGAGACTTCCTTCAGGTAATGATCCTGCAGTTTCCATTAACAAGCACATTTCAAGATCCATTTTAACCAAATGTTGTGGGATCCAAGTTGATCTAGGAGTAGACCAAGTAGTAGATGTTGTTGGGTGAGTAAAGGTTTTGATATTGCAGATCGTGGAGGTAGCAGATAGACCGGGCTCCTCTGAGCACCTCGAGTATGACCCAGAGTGGCTGGCCATCTTGAAAGCGACAGACAGACTTCAGAAACCATCCCACAATTTTTGGAACCCCCCACAAGACAACGGATTACACACCCGGTACAGACCACATAGCCACATTTGCGTGCGTGTCATTATTTGATTACTTGTTAAGCCTTCATTCTTTTTTCATATTCCAGTAATTGGCATATTCCATATAAATTCTGATCTTTTCCGACTATTCTCCTGTTGAAATTCTGGAGATGCACTTTGTCATAGCTGCCCATGTTCCTTATTATTCTCATAGTTCATAGCCATTTTTATCACAATTACCCTTGCTGTAGTTACTTTTGTTTGAATTTGTCATTTTTAAACACCTTTTTTTTTTTTTGGAATATCCAAGATTGAATTAATATTTTTGAAAAGTCTCCTGTGCTTACCAAGGGTGCATTTATTTGATCAAAAATGTATTACAATTTAAGCCGTTTTTCTTTTCTAGTATAATTTGATGTAATGTAATTTATTTTCTGTGCTGACAAAGCTGAATTTTCAGCATCATTACTCCAGTCTTCAGTGTCACATGATCCTTCAGAAATCATTCTAATATGCTGATTTTCTTCTCAAGAAACCTTTCTTATTATTAATTTTTGAAAACAGTTTAATATCTTTCTTATGGTTCGCATATTTCATAAAACTTCTATACATTTTTTTTCAGGATTCTTTAATGAAAAGAACGTTAACCTTTTTATAACATTATAAATGTCTTCACGGTCACTTTTGATCCGTTAAATGCGTCTTTGCTGGATTAAAAAAAATTCAGTTGAGTAATATTAGAGTTTTTGAGAAAGCATATTGAGAACTTTAACAGGTTTATGACAAATCGGTTAACACATGTATATGTAATTTGAATATTAATCTGGTTCGCAAATGAATTTGTATACTGACATCCTATATTTCTGCTGCTTTCAGGTGGGATTTCAGTGCGTCAGAGGAAGCAATGATGGAGGTTGTAAGTAATTTGAGCGGTGACCTCTGCATCCCTGAAAATTTCAGCCTGACTGTGCCCGCCTACGACCCCAGCCACCGTCAACCCAATGCCCACCCTGCCTATTCCACCAACCCCCAAACCACAGAGCTGTGTGCTACCCTCGGCCTGACGGATATCTATATCCTGGCTGGGCAAAATGGCCTACGGACCTACGGGGAGGAGGGCGCCACTGGTGCGACTGAAGAGGAGGAGGATGAGGACAGCACTGGGAGCGTAGAAGAACCGAGTGAGTACCCCACCGACAACTCCGGCCTGTCTAGCTCTTACAACCCTGATGAAATCACCATTGAAGACGAATGGGAGGAGGAAGAGGACGAGGGAGTAGGATGTGCCGAGGAGAAAGGGACAGATGCAGTGGTCCCAGAAGGGCAGATGGGGAGCCAGGACAGCGATAGAGACAGCAGCCCCCAGCGAGAGACCACTAATAGACTAGTCTTACCGCCCCCATGTGCTGCACCAGAGACGGAGGCTCCACTACACTCCTCACGGCCTCTTTCTCTTCCCCCTCCGTCAGCATCCCTCTCTCAGGGCAGCTCAGAGGAGGAGGGGGGTTTCACACCAGCCAGGGTCCCCAAACGCACCAGTGGTGAGACGACGACACAGGGGTTGGCAAGTCACACGGGCGGCACACCTCAAATAAAACGAAGAAACCAGAGTATCTACACGGCAGTAGAGGATGAAGAAAGTGAGGGCTAGATAAACACAATTATATTTTTAGATCAGTAAATTACATATACCAAGAATGATCTGCCAGATAGTTTGCGGTCTTTTTTAAAAAAATCTTAAGCATTGAATGGGTTACTAGACCGATTTGATGTAAATCCTAATCTGCTTGTTTTAAAGAACAGGAGTTTTGCTTATTATGATTGTGAGGAATTCAAGGAAAATTATTTTCAGAAATGCCATGTACTACATTTTTTTTAATGTTTTTTTTTTTTTTTTGGTATTTTTGTGTATAAAGTAATGCCACAGACGACCATTTATACGTTTTTACCTTGTATTTGTCATTGTGATAGGTTTTAATGATCTGTTACTTTTTTCTTTTTTTTAGCCAAATATCAAATCACACTCGGTCGTTTGCGCTCTCTCTCTCTTACCATTATATTGTAAATACATTACAAGTTAAAATATTAAGTTATCCTGGTGTCATTTTTTTTTTTTGCATTTTGAAATACATTTCTATCTCAGTCTTTCATGAGAATGCATCAACTTTCTCCACATCTGAAACGACTTTTCTTTTCGGTTGACCAGTGTCACTGATCTAGGTTTTTTTTTTTTTTTCCTAATACAACATTCCAGGTAATGTTGGAGGTGTGAATAGAATGTTGCACGGATGAAGGGTGTGGGTAATAGTGAAAATCACATATTGATCAATTTTGAAGCATAAAAACAATTGCGAGGAGTAAAAGGCTAGACAGGCTATAAACGGACAACAAATTCAATTTAAACACAAGGCAATAAAAGCTTATTTGTGAATAGGTGAGTTTTTTTTTGTTCGACACGTGTTTAATATCCCAGATAGCCTCTGTAGTTCCATTTTACCACTTGTTAGCAACTCTCTTTTTCAAGACATGTAAACGCTTAAGAAAGTGGTTTATTACTGATGTATTTTATGTCACAGAATAAAATGTTAAAAATATCTAGAGCATGTGTCAACGACAGACCTTATTTCATGCGTTTAACCAAAAACCCATTGACTTTAGGGCAGATATGCAAATATGTTCACTCATTTCTGGGTTTTAGAGTCATTCCTACAGTACTCGGAAATTTCCCAATTCTGATCGCAAATCATTGCAGTCATGCTGTCCTCCACACAAATCTTTGTTATTTTCAACTTGAGATTCAACGGGAGAACTCAACGGACTGCCACTTAAGTCATTGCTATCCTAAAAATGACGTCAGATGATACTTCTTAATGACTTTAAGTTTATTTTTGACTCCGAGTAGCATTTCAGCAATTTTTAAGTAGAAGGAGGGAGAATCCCAAAGTCTGGAAATGTAGCATATTATACCTAAAAAGCCATTTATTTTCATACAGCACTAGATGTGTTGAGGAAACCTGTTTAGTGCTGCTAGTCTATTTCAAATTTGGCATTGTACCTTTAAGGGTAAGTATTGCAGCGATATCACATGGGTGCAGCTGAACAACTGTTGAATGTCGTTTCCTCAAATGGTTCGGATCAAGACTAGTCAAAAAGCCACAGAAACCAAATTCACATTTCATTCATAGCAGAACAGCACAGCTTTATTTAACATTTCAGTTCACAGAAGTGTTAACAGGAGATCAGATCTATTCCACAAAAAAGGTGGACCTGAAGACACATGACAAATGAATTCTAGCTGTGTGACACCTTATGATACCTAATTCATTCCCTAAATGACCATATAAATGTATTGGTAACCCATTAAATTACTGACTAAAATCAATTTTAAATAAAACTAATTTTTATACACATCAACAAACAGCATCCATAAAACAAAACTTCCTAAATGACTCCTCTGTTACTAACGAGCTCACTGATTATTTTTACAGGTTTTTTCCTGTACACTTTGGGCCAATATCTCGAAAACGCTACTTTTCTGGTGGTCTGCTGACCTCAAACAAGCCCAAAACAAAGAACACGGAAAAAACGGAGTAGGCACTTCTGTTTTTTTCCACTTTTTCAGGGGCTTTGTGGGTAAAAATTTCCCTTGCTGCTATTTTCCGTCCCACTGTATTGCACAGCATCGGTCGCTAAAATCATTCATGTTGTTGATTTGTGGGTGCTTAAATATTTTTGTTGCTTTTTCATAACATACTGAAACATCGGCCTGCTATTGCATGACTTGTTCGATCGAATCCATGTGCGATATTACTTGTGAAGCGAAATGCTTTTCGGTCATCTGGTTGGTGCCAATATGATGTAAATGATTTGTCGATTGTTTCTCAAACAGTAGTTTACACAAAGCGACGAGAACGTAGAGAAGGCATCGTAGAGCTTGCTGTTGTTTAGTGAACTTCAACACTGAACTTCCAAGATCAATGTGGTCGGGAGAAGGAAATGGGATAGGGAAGACAACATTGATGTTCTTCAATACTTTTTGGGTCTAGGATGAATGACGAGCTACGTGAGGGAGACCGGTTCAAACAAAGGTAATAAATAAAGCTGGAGGCTGAAAAAAAACAAGCCCAGGGTGAATGAATAACTTCTGCTTCAGTGTTCCTTTCGTAGTTTAAAGAATTTAGTATATGCAGCTCATGGTATAAGAATTGCAAGGGTTAGTTTCAGGTTAAGGTGCTGACTTCCTTCCAGTGTTAGAGCTGGGATCAGAATGAGGGAGACCAGAGCATAAGGATACTTTGTGTAGATTTCACTTGAAGACTTCCAGATGTTTTAAGGGGGCATTATGGACCACTTCAGTTTATTTCAGGATTGAGAATGGGAAGATTTGTTGGTGAAATAATTCTTCCGTTCATCCCGTTTCTTCTGTGTTCCTGTATCTCTTTGGGTGACACCTTGCTGGCATAATGAAAATGAATAGGCTGAAATTATTTTTGACTTAAAAATAACACAGAATCCATGTATACTGCCAGATATGATAGAGTCCATCGTCCGTTCACTTTCTGCCATGTCCATCAGAAGTCTTCCTCGAAAAATCTCTTTATGGCATCAGTGAGGGATTTTCCTCAATCTCTTTCTGTTATTCCTTTCTCTTTCTATCTCTTTCCGTATCCGTCTTGGGAGGTGAAAGGGTGAAGGGTGGGATTTTGGGAAGGAGAAGGTGTCAGTGGTCTCCCGTGATGGAGTGTTGACAGGCCTTTAGTTCCCACAGCAGCTTCGAGAGGACTGTGCATCTGGATCCTGCAGGTTTACCCCCCTGTGTCGGGCAGCATGCGTGGGGTTTTGGGTGTCTGTTTTTGGCATCTTTTTTGCTATTGACAAATAAAAGAAGTGTTGAATGAAAAAAATCAGGAGCCTGAAAAGTGTTAATGTTGTTAATCCTTTGTTTAGGGTTGACAGAAAATGAATATTATTAATATTATATTATTGATTTCATTCCAAATGGTTCATCCATGCATAAATTTCTTTTTCTTATTTTTTTTTTACTTAACCAAAATGTTTCACTGCCAGTGAAACAACTGACTTCTTTCTGGTGACGTACGCCAGACTTCTCCAATCATATTTAATCTGTGTAAACCCTGCCCTTTGCTTACAATCGCCCGCAAGCTTAAATTCATATCGGCCTCTACACTCGACACCTGCGTATAAAGAAGATAACTGTCTATTTAAGCACATATATTTGTCAATAATCGTCATTCAAAAAGGGAAAGCGAAATTAGGACTGCATGTATACAAACTATAAACAAAGCAGCGCTTGCTTACCGTTTTGAATATCAATCAGGCTGATCACGTCCTTTATTCCACTCACGTTATTATGAAAATATTTGTGTATCCGAGTGCTAAGGTAAGATGACGTAAAATTGGAACAACCTTCTGACTGTGCCGTTGTGACTTCTTTGCTTGCTTTCATAACTTTTGCTTATATTCGCGTGAACTGACTCGTTTCCTATACTGAGAACAGCCCATCAGAGTTCTCACTCTCACCGACGACCCGATGCCGATTCAACGCGCCGAAAAACAGCCGACGAGGACCAACTTCAGCCGACGATGCAGAACACACTTAAAATTTAGTTGGTTGACGAACAAAAACTGCCTGATGGCCGACCGTCGGCTTGGTGTGTTCCTGACTTTACAGACACCAAGGTAATAATAGTTTTCCTTAAAATACCATAGTAACTGTGGGTTTTTTTTTGTTACTAAAATAAAATAAAAAATGAATCTCTGTCATAACCTGACATTTCTATTCCTTATTTGAGGACACTTGTAGAGAATACTACAGCTTCTGCAGTAACAATAACAGTGTGTAGAAGAGAATACACTAGTAAGGAGACAACTTTAACACTTACCAATGGCCAGGAACAACTCGTTTACATTCATTGCAGTCTTGGCAGAAGTTTCCATGAAAAGCAAGCCTGTGTCTTCAGCATATGTCTGGGCTTCCTGTTACAGAAATGTAAAATGAAAGTCTGGGTTACTGCACACAAGACATTAGAGAAATAACCAACACTTCAAATGTGTTAAAAAATTGTGTTAAAAAAATGTGTTAAAAAATTTAATTACTACCACATTATTGTGCAATACCATTCAAATGTTTTTTTTGTTTTTTTTAAATATATGCTTTTATTGAGCAAGGATGCATGCATTAATTTGATCAAGTGTTACAGTAAAGAAATGCATACAGTAATATTACAAAAGATTTAAAACACATGCTTTCTTTTGAACTTTCTGTTAATCAAAGAATCCTGAAAAACAAGTATCATGGCTATTGAGCAGCACAACTGTTTTCAGCATTAATAATCAAAAGAAATTTTTGTTGAGCCTCAAATCAGCATAGAAGAATGATTTCTGGAGGATCATGCGACACTGAAGCCTGAAGTAATGATGCTGAAAATTCAGCTTTTCCATCACAGGAATCCATTACATTTTAATATTTTATTAAAATAGAGAAGAGATATTTGTTTTCATTGTAATTATATTTCAAAATATTGCTGTTTTTACTATATTTTTGATCAAATGAAAGCAGTCATGGTGAACATAAGGGATTTCTTTCAAAAACTTTAACAACCTTACCGACCCCAAACATTTGAATGCTTTTTGACATTGAAATTTGAAACTGTTTAATTATGATCTGTGTCCTTTCTAAGGTCAAAATAAAAGCAGCGGAACACTACAAACTATTTATGAATCAAACCGAGAAGGGATTCTTTCAACATTTTTGCCACTTCATTGACAGGAAAAACCCTAACCCCCCCCAATGTCTCGAAATATGATAAAAGTGAGAAAGACATGACCTCATACTCCACGAGTCTCTTGTCTGCAAGGTCGGCCTTGTTTCCTGCGAGAGCAATGACGATGTTGGGACTGGCCTGCCGCTGTAGCTCTTTCACCCACGCCTTTGCTCGCTCAAATGTTTCCTACAAACAGATGGTTAAAGACTAAGCAACCAAATGAAGGTTTGTATCCTTTGTATAAAGAGCGTACTGTTAACTTACAGGTTTGGTAATGTCAAACACTACAATGGCCGCCTGGGCTCCACGGTAGTACATGGGGGCCAAGCTGTGGTAGCGCTCCTGTCCAGCTGTGTCCCAAATCTCAAACTTCACTGTAGTGTCATCCAGACAAACAGACTGTGCCAAGAACGCAGCTGATGGTGGGCAACAGACAAAAAAAAAAAGATATGTAATCTAAGCCAGTCATTCAAGTATTAATAATACTGATCCGTCTTGATATTTACTTTTGGTTCTTTGTTCTTTGAATGAAGACTGTTATTAACACCAAAACTAAAAATAACTTAACTGAAATACAGCTGAAATAAAATAAAATATAAATATTAGAAAACTAACTCAAATACGTTAAAGGTAAACAGAACTTTTAAATAAATAAAAAATAAAAAACTAATAATAAAAAAATGACAAAAGCACATAACAAGAATAAAATAAAACATTTACTTTTTAATTACTATAAAAATTAACACTCAAACTAAGAAAAAATAAAGATAATTCCAAATATATATAAATACTAAAAGTATTTAAATAATACTAAAATAACACTGCTTATAGAATCGAATTCAAATTTAATTTTTCATGCACAAAAACAAATATTGAGGTCACTATCAAGTCTATATATAAATGCACCAAGGGTAAAGTAAGGCAACAGTTTCTTAGCAGTAGTAGTTCTTATTTTGATTACTATTATTATGTTTTTAAAAAAAAAAAAATATTTTAAGTAATTAGTCATTGAACATTGGAGTCTTAAAATATTGCCGTTGCTGCAGTTTTATAAGAGCAATACACCACTCAAGACCTCTGCTTCATGACTTAAAATACGCCATTGTTAAATCACTGTAATGCAAGACCTCAAGTGTTCTATTACTTTACCAGAACTCCAGTCTAATATTAGTGTTGGATTATGTCCATTTGTGCGCTATCTGCTTGTCTCTGACTTTATGGTAGCCAAAGTCTATAACAATGTTTGCAAATTCTAGTGTGAGGATTACACACAGAGATAGATGAAACTTATTTGTTGTCATTCTCATTTTACTGCTATGACTAAGAACAAAATCAGCTGAGTTTGAACTGAAGTCAAATTAACACAGGGTTACAGATCACTTTTTCTGGTATTTTTCCCATTCTTAAGGCACTCCGTAGATACAGTAATATTGTGAAATATCATTTTAATATAATTTAAAATGTAATTTATTCCTGTGATGGCAAAGCGAATTTATTCAGCATCATTACTCCAGTCTTCAGTGTCACATGATCCTTCAGATATCATTCTAATATGCTGATTTGGTGCTCAAGAAACACTTCTTTTTATTATTAATGTTGAAAACAGTTATGAAATCTTTTTTTAAAGCAATGTAAGAGTCTTTACTGTCACTTTTGATCAATTTAATGACCTTGCTAAATAAAATTATTCCTTTCTTTCAGAAAAAAAAAATCTTACTGACACCAAACCTTTAAAATGGTAGGAATGTAAATGCAATAAACCACTTAAACACACCAAATTTTCCTAAACAGCTGTATTATCCATCTTTATGAATTGAATTCATCACCTATGCCTCACCTCCAATGGTGGTTTCCTGAAACTCATCAAACTGGCCTTTAACAAAGCGCAGCACCAGGCTGGACTTGCCGACGGCCATATCTCCCAGCAGCACCAGTTTGAACTGGCAGATCTTGGTCTGCGGTAGGTTCCCATTGGTCCTGCCGGTCCCGCGGGTGCTCATGATGTAGGAAGGGTGGCCGTCCTCCCTGATGGTGTCTCTGAAAGCAGCAACTCAAAGCAGTGGACTTTTTTTTGGACTGGAGACTTCTTTTTAGGCTGTGAGGACAGCAGTCAGACTGTGATGCTATAAAACAAACAACAGTATAAAAGCAGAACGTAACTGGAACGGGTAGTACAAGAGGAAGTAACTTACAACTTAAATGCTCTGGGAAGAGTTAACTTATTAAAAATTACAGGGTCTTTTTTGTCATTGCAAGAAATCTAAAAAATACTGAGACATTTTTATAAATATTTCAGGTTCGTGCAGGTTTAGTGAGTAAATGATGGCAGAATTGAAATTTTTGGGTGAACTGTACCTTTAAAGTCACCATGAGATTTTTAATGCATGAACTATTGCAATATTTACATAAATGTTTTCTTGTTAGAGGAGCCGTTTCAATATGTTATATGTAAAAAAGAAAAAAAGAGAGAGAAGGAAAAAAAAAAGACTATCGCAACTTCCATTACATTCCAACTTTAACTATGGCCAAGTAAAGGTAAAACTGATTTAAAACATATTAAATATTAGAGTGAAAAATACTCAAAATAAGAAAGAAGAATTGAAAAAACATGTGATTACATGT
Source organism: Opsariichthys bidens (assembly GCA_037194245.1). Taxonomy (NCBI): domain Eukaryota; kingdom Metazoa; phylum Chordata; class Actinopteri; order Cypriniformes; family Xenocyprididae; genus Opsariichthys; species Opsariichthys bidens. Next base: position 17,082,868 of record CM074281.1, read on the forward strand.
TTTATTCTCCGTCCAAACATGACCAGATAATAACTTTCAAGCGAGTGGTCAGGATGACCACAAAAGCTCTACATACATGAGCGGTGAATCAGTTCTCATCAGAAATAGGGAAGCTGATGAGTAAAGCAACACAAAAACATTTCTTTGGTAAGACTGCATTTCTAAACATCCTCATGGCAGTTTGAATCGAGTGCCATACATAATATTTTATGAGATCAACATCTTAAAAATGTCTGTAGAAAATAAGGTGACAAGTATCTCACCTCAAGATTGAACGTCAAGATTAACTTGATGCGCATGACAGGAAGCAAACTTAACCACGGTCTTATCATGGCATCTCAGCGAGAATTTCTGCTTATTAAAGTACTGATACATTCTAAATCCAGCATTTCGCCTCAAATATGAATTTTATTGTTGCAAATCTCTCCTGTACTGGATGTCGACATAAACAATGATAAACGACCTAGATGTCGAGCAGGTAGGAAACCACCAGGTTTGTGAAACTTTGTCACCTCTTTGTGGTTTCTTGGTCGTGTGCTGTCCTGCTCTGCTCTCTGAGTTGCATCAGTATCGCTTTGCATTGCAAACATTTATAGCTTAACCGTTTTAAGTACATAGGTCGAAGTTCTCATACAGTAATTTAAAGGCATTTAATAAAGTGTCAGCTGTAATCAATGTGCACTTAATATGTAACATCTTTGATGAGCTGTTATATTGTTAATGCTGTTATAATGAATCGCATTTACATGAACATAACAACGTTACCATCATTTGCAGTAACATTTATGCACAGATGGATTTTGCATGATACGACACTTGATGTAAAAACCTTTACCTGTCCTTAACTACATGTGATTGAATGCACGTCCAATAAACCAGTGTAAATCTATGTATCAAAATCATAACTCTAACAGTCAGGTGTATGATAACTGATCTAATGTATATTTCTAATAATCAGGTGTATCTCCATTGATCTGAATAAACAGGTATATATCTATTGAACTGATTAATAGCTCTAATAATAAGGTGTACCTCCAATGATCTGATTAATAACTCTAATAATCAGATGTATGTCTATCCGATCAATAACTTTAATAAGAAGGCGTACGTCTATTGATCTGATTAAAACTAATATCTATTGTCTGTCTTCTGATCTAATGTAATAATTATCAAGTGTAATAATAAATTATCTAACTGTAATAATTATCAAGTGTATGTCTACTGATCTAACGTATAACTGTAATGATAAGGTGTGTGTGTACGCGATCTAATACATAACCGTGACTGTCTGTCTGTCAGGTGAATGTATCTGATGTGATGCATTAGAGACGCAGTATAGACTCTGACCATTAACGTGACTCGTCTCGATCTAGGCGAAGAGGGCCAAGCGCTGCCATTAACATCAAATTCCAAAATAATCACACTTTCTGTAGATATATAGAGTTATATACAATTGCCGGCATCGGTGATATTTACCTGTTGTTGCCAGTCGCGGCTGTATAGGAGGTGGCTGTTCAGTTGTTGATCTATCAGCTGGTTATCGGGCTGCGAATACTTCCTGCACACCCGCGCATGCGCATTGAGCCATACGAGTCAAAGAATCTGGAGGGATACATTTGTTTTAATTATAAGGTTAATTATATTAATATAAGGTTAATTTTTTTCTCGTTTGTAATGCGTAAACCTGGTGTAAAACTGCATGAAATTCCATGCATAATTGACTTATATAGTTCTTATAAAGGCCTTTATAGCTTATTTTGAAAGAAAATTGTAATGTTTTGAAGAATAAAAATTTAATTCGGTTACATGCATGAAAATATAAATAGTCTCTTTCATTAGATTAAACAGTTTGACTTTTATTTTGAAATGTGGAGAAGCTCTCCTAACAGAAAGCTTTCTTTGTACTTTGTTCATAAATAATTTATATTATCGACAAATAATCCAAGATTAATAATTAACACCAAATATTATTTTCTAATCGTGGCCAAATTGTATTTTATACTCAATTTAAACTCATACTATTTTGTAAAGACACAAATCAACTCAATATAGTCAGACCGTCACATGACTTTTATATTGAAATGAAGTCGGAAGCCACAGAACGTTTTGTGTTACGTCACGATGTGACGCAGACATGGCAACCGCTCAGGAATAGTTGTTCTGTTTTATCGTTGTTTGTTTTCTTAGAGATAATATTGCTATTGTAGAGACTTTATATGTTTATTAGGCCTTGAATTAATTTATTATTCTAACGTGAGGAGTTGGTGATTGACTAAACATCGAATAATGGTGGAGTGAAATAAAAAGATGAAAACAATGAAGTTTTAAGCGGCACAACAGCGCGCGTTCGCGAGGCTCTTCAGTTTGGTATCGGGTCGCGCGCCCGTCAGTGTGGATAGCACCGGAAAGCATTTCGGTTTAAATATATTTATATATATATTTTAACCCATGAAACTAAGATGACCACATTTTGAAGCCATAAAGATTTCAATGGTCAGGTAAGGAGAGTGAAAGCTGAGTCCATTTGTTTTGAAAAAGATGTTGCTAAACTCGTAAAGTTGGATGATTGAGCAAAATACTGGCATCAAGAGTAAAATTTGTATTACATAGAGTGATATTGGTAATACAAATATAGATTTTTTTTAACACTGCTTTACAGCTAAGTGGATATGACAAAATAATACACTTCAGTCACCATGGAATTGAAAATACTTATTTTATACAATTGTTAATTTTTAATGTAAATTTTTAAGCAAATATAATATCATTTCCATTTTTTTGTTGTTGTTGGCATCAATAAAAATAGGTTTGCTGACTAGCATCTTGATTCTGGGATGCTGTGGTTGTCGTGGAAATATTGAAAGTTGATTTCAGCAAGTCAATCAAGTGAATCTTTAGAAAATTGCTTGATTTTACCTTCTGCAGATCTATCTCAGAACAGTTAGATATGGTGACATTCCTACCTTGACTTTCAAGTTGTATTGTTTGGACAACTCTAAATGTCTTTAACCATCCCTATGGTATTTCTATTGTTATTATCGCTAACCTGCCCTGACCTACTCTTTACATCCAAGTATTATTTCCTTTAACATATTATGCAATTTGCCAGTACATTATCACTTATGCAAGTACATTATAGCACAGCCACTTTAATGAGGATTTGGTGATTTTCTCTGACTCAGCACACTCATTTCAACAAATCTTGTTTCTTCTATAGCAATGGACAAATACACGGCATGTGTATGGCCCCGTCTGGAGCCCTTCCTTATTGGGGTGCTTCCTGCCACAGCCCCAAACAAATTCAGCATGCATTATCTGCGCAAGATGGCCAGTTACGTCCGGACACGGGACGGCTGTTTCCCCAGGCTCGGCTGGCACATGTGGCGACACATTGCTTGTGGCAAACTACAGCTGGCGGAGGAGCTTGCCTGGCTGTATTTTGAAACTTTTGATCTGTTGATACCTCGTTCTGCAGAGCAGAGATTAGAGCGGGCAGAAGCTCTATCTCAATGCCACAGTCCTAAGGAACTTGAGAGACAGCGTTGTCAGGTAATAACAAAATGTTGTAGTGCTATTACATAGTATTGCAGTTCTGCTGTGCTTATTTTTTTCCCTTTGTCTTCCTTTAGCTGTCAGTAGACACTCTGCAGTTTGTACTCTTCCTGTATCTACAGCAACTGAACCGAATCTCTCTCCGCACATCACTAATTGGGGAAGAGTGGCCAAGTCCCAGATCACGATCCCCCTCTTCCTCCTCTGAGAGAGACACCAAAATAAGCTCCCAAAATAAGGTGTGTGGGTGAATCTTATGAAAACATGACTCATGTTTCACCATTAATCAAAAGAAAAATAGGAAATTCTTATTTTAAAAGCAGTAATGTATTATTTTTATGACTCATTCAGTGCAATAAAATAGTCTTTTTTATGTTCACTGCCATTTAAAAGTTTGGTTTCAGTATTTTTATATATATATATATATATATATATATAATTTATAATATTTTATTATATTACTGTTTGTACTGTATTTTTGATCAAATAAATGCTGACAATAAGAGCGAGTATTAAAAACATGAAAAAAAAACGTACCGACCTCGTACCGATATTTCGTAATAAAATTGGAATTTGGGGAATGTGCTTTTTTTTTCTTGAAAATAATATCAAATAATTTTAATATTAAGAAAAGCATATTATATTATATTATATTGTATTATATATAATATATAATAAATGTATTTATAATTTAAAACATGGTTTAATTTTCTTTGTGCAAAATATTTTAATTTTGGGGGGGAGGGGGGATGATATGTATCCTCAGATATTATCAGATTCACTCATGTATGTCTTCTTGAATGTATTTTAACTTGTTACTCAGAAACTCTTGTATATATTACCTTTATGTCTGTATCCTGAAGGAAATATCAGGGGTATTTTTTGGTGTAAGGCTTGTGTATAGAGATAATTCCACCTGCATAATTTTTGTTTCATTTTTGCATAACAGTTTATTTATTCATTCTGTTTTACCAGAACTGGGATGACCAGGCTCATCTTGCTTTCATCCAGACACACTTGGCTGAGCTCTTGGAGTTGCTAGTGGAGCCAGGGCAGCTGAGCAGTTCAGGACAGGTTCTGCGTGACAGCCAGCTCACTTCACAGGCCATCGAGAGCCTCAGTCTGCTGCTGGAAGGTTCTGTGAGCCACAGCCGTACTGTGCACCCAATCCACAAGCTCCTCAGCCGGTCAACGCTGCAGTCCCAGGCGGGATTCTCTAAACTCAGCCGCTCCTACTCTCTGCAGCAGTTCCAGGAGTTTCTGCGTCAGGCTCTCTGCCTCAACCCCTTTGGCATCTCCACCTTCTCACAGTCAGGCAAGAAACTGGCATGGGCCATACAAGGTAAACTGGAAGTTTTATCTTAAATTTAATCTTAAAGTTTCCAAATCAAATGTTCTTTAAGCATATTTGTTGTTTAGTTTCATTTCAATTGTATATTGAAGGAAATATATTTGTTAAATGCAAAGAGGTTGTTTACATAGAAATGCTAAAGTTACAATTGAAAAAAGAAAAAAAAGAGAGAAAAAAAGCCTGTGAACCTCAAGGGGAGAAATGAAAGAAATTTATATTATGACTTCTTTGTATTTGCCTGGTTTAGTTTGAATTGATGGATGCTTTACTTGATTAGTAGTATCACTCCTCAAGTCCTCATATTTTGTTTTGTAGTAGAGGGCACCTTGAAGAAAGCCAAAATATTCAGAAACACCCAAGTGGCTCCTCCAGGAAGTCGCCTGGTGCTCATGTCGCAGGTTTGCAAACAGACGTTGGCCAAAGACTCTGAAAAGCTGAATGATGCCAACATTAAACTCCACCGCTGCAGTGAGGCTTTCATCTACCTTCTCTCTCCTCTGCGGTAAGGAATCACTTTATCACTTCACTTAATGCACTTGTATTGTCATTTGGGTATCAAATGCCTTTTTTTGTAGTGCATTCCATGACAGAAGATTCTCTGTCAGTATATTATATTATATTATATATTATATTATATTATGTTATATTACATTATATTATATTATTAGTTCACTGACTATATAGTTAACATTTGTGTGTATCGCATTTATTTTTGAAATCATAAACTGCTTGGAGTTATTATCTTTCAGCACAGATTTGCTGCAGTATATTTATTTATTTTTCTTTTACAAAGTCTAGCATTATTAATTTTGGATGTAAAATTGTAATGTAACTCTTTAATAAGCACCTGAGCAATATATTTGTCATTTTAAGACCATTTGTAGTATCCTATGTGTCATTTTAAAATATGGTTATTCATTTGTTTATTTAGATATTTTTAAACTTTTAACCCTGTTCTTGCCATGAAAATATCAGTTCTTAGATGCTTATAAGGAATAAAACTAAGGAATTGTGCACCACACAAATCAAACAATCAGTTGTTGGATGGCTATTCAACCATTCTGCCACTTTTCTAATTATAACAGCATTATTTAAATCCTAACCTTACCAGGACTTGCAGTCAAAAGAAATGTTGATCATAGTCTGATGTCAATTAGTCATTTTTGTTGTGCAACATCCATGCAAAACCAAGCCTTTATCTTGCAGGTCTGTGACCTTGGATAAGTGCAGGGATAGTACAGTGGTGCTCGGCCCAGTAGGGACCAGCGTCCACATTCAGAGCTGTGAGAACATTCGTGTGGTGTGTGTGGCTGGCCGTCTGACTGTCGGCGGCTCCGTTCACTGCACAATCCATGCCCTCACCCCGACTCGACCCCTTCTCCTTCCTGGAAATGTGTCTCTCACTCTGGGCCCCTTCCACACACATTACCCCACTTTAGAGGACCACATGGCTAGTGTGGGACTAGCAGTGGTTCCCAATTTATGGGACCAGCCACTGCTGTTTGGAGCAGAGGGTTCTGCTTCAGACACGGGCTCTTACTGTATCCAGCCCCCCTCTGAGTTTTATCCGCTGGTGATACCCTTCCAGATGGAGGGGGATAACTCTGAGTTCCCGTGGGACCTCCCGGCAGACTACCAGAAGGCTGTGGAGGGCCGAGAGAAGGCGATAGAGGAATGGCAGAAAACCGTGAAGGAAGCACACTTGAACAAGTGAGTCCATGTCTCTTTCAAGGCTGCAATTCTGTCCTTAGCTATTTTCAAATGAAAATAGAGTGCACATGGTTATAGACTTTGTGATACACCCACATTTTTGGTCGAAACGGAAATTGTGGAACGTGTTTAAATGCATTCTTAATCTGTGGCATCACACTAGTCGCTATTATTGACGATTGGGGTTTGTGTGGGTTTGTGTGTGTGTGTGTTTCATGACAAAAGATTATTTTGGTTTATAATAACGTGATACGAAAAATAACATTGAAATCGCGCTTAAACATAATTCTGAAATCGCAAAGGCTGTGATTTGTTTTTTTTTTGTTTTAGACATCTTTCTACACATGAGAAGCATTTATTAACATTTACAATACAATAACATTTAATAACATTTAATAATAACATTTTTCTCCAGACTCACTTCATATCGACCGTTGAGCATCTTTCTTTGAGATGATGAGGCTTCTTACACAGAATAAGGCAGTCTGTATTCATTAGTCATGTTTAATCAGTCAAAGCATTTCAATCTTCTGTTTATTCAGTTAAAGCAATGGTATGATGCCCATAGGCATTTCCTGGAATGATGCACGTTATCTACTTCTGCTGCAGGGCATATTTGGAGTTTCTGCGCAAGAGTGCCTTCTGGCTTTCAGATGGAGAAGCATTTACTACTGATCGCAGAGCCATACAGCTCTGACAAGCTTCTCATAAAATAATCTTAGACTTTGTCAAATCACGTGCCATAAAATTTGCTATATATCGTGCAGCCCTAAATATTATATTACATTCTATCTATCTATCTTTCTATCTTAATATATAGTAGTGTGTGTTTGTATTTTTATTATATTAGTATTTTATTATAATTTTAGAATAATATTATTTTATATTTATATACATAGATAGATAGATAGATAGATAGATAGATGCTTTGTAGGGTTATAGCACATTTTCTGCAATATGCAGTAGGCATATATAAAAGTTATTGTTATTAATGCTAGAGGATATCGGACAAGAAATTGCAATGTAACCCCAATAATAATAACTTGGGCAATAAGTTTGTTCTTTTGAGACATTCAGTAGTGATGTGTTGTGTCTTTGTTGTCTTAAAGGGTTCAGAGGCGGCAGTTTCAGGCCTTAGTGGAGCAGAAGTTTCATGAGTGGTTGCTCGAGACGGGACAAAGACAAGAGCTGGATAGTCTCCTCCCTTCTGCCCTCACCCCCTCCAACTCTGTGGACCACTGGCCTTCAAGCCACACTTCCAACTCTGGACTAAATGTATTGAAAGATCAACCTCCTGAACAAGCAATGGAACGGGCTCCAACAATTTGCTAAGCTCTTTCCAAAAACCGATTCTCAAACATTAGTCCTCTTCTGGTACGAAGGTGGTCAAAAACAATCCACGTATAAAAACAATGCTGTATTTTGACAGGAACGTTGTGTTCTTTCACACTGTTGACATCCAGAGAAATCTATGCTGAACTAGTTTGCAGATTAGCTGTAGTGTGTTTTGTTGCTGCAGGTGTCTAATAGTTTAAGGATTATGTTACTTTCCGTTATCAGTCATTCCAGAGGTTGATATGCATAAAATATCACCATAAGAGAGTTATTTAAATAAAGCAGGAAAGGGAACGATTACTGCCCTCAAATGAATTTAGAGGGAACAGGGAAGAGATGTGTAGCCATGTACTGTAATTATTGATAAATATGTCATATGGTCAACTGGTACGCATACACTCACTGAAAAGTTTGCAGCTATTGTCTTCTGAAATGTCATGGCCAGTATGAATGTTTTTATTTCTCCTTCGCTGTATGTATGTTCACAATGCCTTACAATGTAATTGCACTTTTACTGTATCTTCAAAATACAGATTCCATAAAGCTGTCTCTTAATATGTCTCTTGGATGTGTTCATGCCTTAAGTGAACATTTTTAATTATGTTGGTGAAATGGTTTTGGTGTTTAATAAACAAGCGCTATTTTTTATATTTGGTTTTAGCTGAACAGGTAAAGACATTTTTGGACTAAGGATGCCATGAAATCTGAACACTGTGACCATGGCAAAACCCATAGAAACTTTCTTTCTTTAGAGCTTTAATGGCCACATCAAATCAATTGCACTCATCTTTGACTTTCTGAATGGAAGATGTGTGAAATCATCTTAAAAATATATATTTTTTTATTATGTGCAGTCTACTATTTTAATAGTGTGTACTGAATTTGACTAGGTGTGCACTGATACATTTTCTGCAGCAGTGCTATTTTAATAATGAATTAGTTAATAATATACTATTATACTATTTTGAATTAACTTTTTTAGTTTTAGTATGTCTTTTAGTTTTTAAAATATTTCTATATACCTTTAGTTTATTTTTAAGTTTGTTTCATTTTTTCCCTCTAATAGCTTTATTTCAATTACTGAAAAAACATTTGAAATGTCTTTAGTTGTAATTAACAATAACAACACTGGTATACAATATGATAGTTTAAATACTAAGTCGGCCATGTTGGTATTGTACTGTTAGGCAAGCACAATTGAGCCAGTTTTAGTATATTTATGGTGTAGTGTACTTGCATATACTTTTGATGGCTCCTTATTTATCTAGATTAAAGATAGCTGCACACTTTAGAATCTTACCAAATACAACTGTGTTGTTCACTGACTGTATTGCGAGTACTGAGTGTTCTCATCACAATAACTTTGGAGCAGGGAAGTGTGCATAATCTGAGGAGGGGTATGTTTATCATTGGTTACTTTGTTAAATACAATATTTAAAACCTAAGTAATCCCTGCCTGATCATGAGTCTGTATGCAAACCACTCACATTTTCTCCAGATTTAGTTTAGTTAGTTGGTGCATTTGCCAGTGGCTGTGCTGTTGAAAAGAGCTGAGCCAGGGTAATGGGTGCCATTCAGCATGGCATGACAATCCAACGAGTCTGGGCTCTTTATTTGGCAGTGCTCTTGGCATCAGATGCTGGCCAGTGTGCTGTGTTTGTTGTGGTTCAGGTTGGTCCAGTTGTGGGTTGCAGTGCCTTTCCAGGGTGAATGAATGCCTGTGCCAGGCTAGTCATTATCCTTTAATCCCCATTTGCTTCTCTGGAAAAAACCCTGAATAGTGCTAGAATCACTGACTCGATTTTTGGATCTCATTTTCATGACAAAGTGAATATCTGGCCCTCCCCTCCTGCTCATTTTGACGTTGGGAGCTGCATATTTAAACAGCCCCATAAACATTCACTCTGGACTTCAGACAACTTCCCCAGACAAGCCTTAATACGATATTCAAGATGGGCAGGGTAAGTAGGAAATCACTTAAATATAATGGAAAAGCAGCTAGAAAGCTAGCCTAGTTGCAAAATTAAATAATATTGATTTTTTTTTTAAAGTTATTTATTTAGAGTGTCAATGGGTTAACACTTTGTTTAGCTGTATTTGTCACTTTTTGTTGTTGTTTCACAGGCTTAATGACAGATTTTAAGTTATGTAGCACATTTATGGATATATTTTATAAGGATGTGATAGTTCCATTAACTTTATATTCTCAAATTACAAATTATTACAAATTACAAAAGTCTTTAAAAATGATTTTGAGAACAAAATTAATAAATAAAACTAACTAACAAATAGTGATGCTGCTGTCTTGACATAATCAGGACTTAAAAAGAGCCCCTTTTTTTCTTTTTTGTCTGCTTGAATGTGATGACACTGGCTTTTAACACTATTTTTTAAGGGAAACTCCCTTTTATAAATGTCAGATTGGTATTGTAGGATTGTGTTTAAAATATCCTTATGAAAATAACTAAAAAGCTTTTAATTACAGCACAGACCATTTTGGACTAGTTGGTGGTTGTAGTGAAGTGTGGCCAAGTATGGTGTCTCAGAATATATCCTCTGCATTCCCATCCAAGTTTACTCACACAGCTGCAGGCACACACACCATGGACACACCTGGAGCAGTGGGCAGCCATTTTTGCAGCGCCTGGGGAGCAATTGTTGGTTAAGTGTCTGCTCAATGGCATCTCAGTTGTTGGTAATGAGAGTGGAAGATAGCTCTGTTCATTCATTTCCCCTACCAACATTTCCTGTTGGTACTGAGACTCAAACCTGCGACCTTCGGGTTACAAGTCCAACTCTCTAACCATTAGGCCTGCCCAGGTGGATAATATTGTTTTGTTGCTGGCATAACGGACTGACTAATAATATTGTTATCTGGTTCATGTTGCAGGTAGACCAGTTGATCAATACTACAACATCTAGAGTATTCTTCAGAGCAAATCAAAGGATAGGGCTACCAAAAATTGGGCAAACAAGATGAAAATATACATTGCATGTTAGGCAACCAGCCAAGACAAGCATGAACATGACCAAAAACATATGTAATCCATTTTTATAAGATACTAGGTTTGTTGTTTAAATAAAACAATGCTTTTCAACATCATCTTAATGTATTTCAGATTGTGTTTTTTGAGGACAAGAACTTTCAGGGCCGCCGTTACGAGTGTGACAGCGACTGCTCCGACTTCCACACCTACCTTAGCCGCTGCAACTCCATTCGCGTGGAGAGCGGCGCCTGGGTGGTTTACGAGCGGCCCAACTACACGGGTAACCGCTATCTGCTAACCAGGGGGGAGTATCCTGAGTACCTGGGCTGGATGGGCCTCAATGACTGTCTCAGTTCCTGCAAGATTATCCGCTTTGTAAGTTCAATTGGTCTTGGATCCAGCAGTGTGCATCAGTAACAAAGCTTTTTCAAATATAGAGTGGAACAAATCTGATTTGCTGTGTTTTTAGACTGGGCATAATGAACAAACCGTTTCACAATGTTCTGCTAGAATTGAATTCAATTTAATGGGTTGAAGTATAATAAAAGCCTGGAAAAGTACAGTGGAAGGTCATGCAAACCTTATCTGATTGTTATGTACGGTTAACCAATTAGGCCGCAAGGCTTTTGCCAATAGATCAATTTCCATACGGCCTGCTATATTTGATTCAGTCTTTATTTGAAAGACCACACTTGTATCTGTAATGTAAGCAAACGTTCAGCTTGTTTCAAAAAATAGACCAGACACAGGACTAAATTACATTTCAGGTCAATGTAATTCTCTTTAATTTAGTTTGTTTTGACATTACAAGCCATCTTCTTTAACACGGACAAAACTTCTTATAAAAAAAAAAACATGACATGTTGAATCCATAAAACAGTTTCTGCCATGAAGGCCTGTATGAATATCTCACAGGCATCAATACCAATATATATCTTGAAAATTCTCCATAGAAAATCATTGGATACTAAAGAAAGGTAAAATCAGGACACAAGAAAAAAAAAAAAAAATTACTTTTATCTACAAAACATGCTTATGAAGATCTTTGAGTATTACTGGTGCCATCTTATTCCATGTGTCTTTATGCCATTTTGCCTCATTTATCCTAACACCAACCCTCTTCCACCTCTTTCCTAAACTCATCCAACCCATGCAGACAAGCGGAATGCAGTACAAGGTTCAGCTGTACGACAAGCCCGACTTCACAGGCCAGGCCATTGAGTCCATTGAAGACTGTCCATCTGTGGTGGAGAGGTTCCGTTTGAGAGAGGTCCATTCCTGCAAAGTTCTGGACGGTTACTGGATCTTCTACGAGCATCCCAACTATCGTGGCCACCAGTACTTCCTGGAAAAGGGCAACTACCGCAAACCAGTGGACTGGGGCGCAGTCTGTCCCACAGTGCAGTCTTTCCGTCGCTTCACAGAGTGACGGTCCTGTGTCACAATACTTGGGCTATGTGGCTGTGACACTAAATTGAAGTTCCGGCTAAAATAAAGTTTGGCTGGAGACCCACTACTTGTGATCTGACTAATTTAAATAGCAAAGTATTGGACTTAGATCCACAGTTACAGGGTGGAGATTGAGGTGAGTTCCAAATGAGAAACAGTTTCCTCCTCCACCAATGAGCACCATCTCAGTCCCCTCAGAGTCCAGCAGCTCAGAGCAGAATGAATGCAGCATAAGAGGCCAGGGCACAGACGACTGAAATATAACAAAAGAAACAAGGGTAAACCAAGACAAATATTTACGGATGCTAATGAAAATTGCAATGCAATTTAAAACCATAGGTAACCATAGATAACCATATTGAAAACTAATTTGAAATTAATTAGTCAGCTACAGGAATTGAAATACAATACAATACTATCTTCAGGTGGCTTATTGTTTTTATACAGTGGGTTCCCAGTCAGCAATTACTGCATAGAGATTTTTTAAAATCATATATATTTTGACGTTAAGAATTTAATGATCTCCCTGACTTTTCCAGGCCTGGAAACACATTTAAAATTCCCTGATATTTCCAGGTTTTCCATGACCACGGAGACCCTTAATAAAACAGCAATTTATTTTTTACTTCAGATCATTAATATTAATGATCAAACAATTCCTCATCAAGTAATATAGTTCATAAGTCTAAAGTCCAGTTCACACCAAGAACAATAACCATAATCACTAAGATTTAAAAATCACTCTAAGTGAATAGCTGAGTCTAAACCAAAATTCTAAAGATACGACACAGAGGAACGCTAGTATGGCATATAAATCATAATATTTATTGTTACAGTGATGCATGATGTGAATATAACTTGTTGCCGAGCAACACAGCAACATCCTGCATTATAACAAGATATATCTGAAAATATCTGTTTTATTATGCCAATTCAGTGGATCATCCAATGAGATTTGAGAGCCAAAATTTTATTATAAACCATTAATCACTGCTGGAGTCCATGAGCAGAGTAACTTACGGTATCCAGTTGGATCTCTACACAACCCCCAGTGTTTAGATTTATTACAGCAACACCGGGTACTCCATCAGCCTGAAGCCAAACTCCACCAACCACAACTAACTTCTCATTAATTACATGGGCTGAGTGGGAATATCTGAAAGTAGAGGATAAGACTGCGACGTCGATCACTGAGAGGTGGCACAGATATTTCTTATGACACATTCTTTACATTTCCCACACTCAAATATAGTGTGAATGTGAATTGAGTTTGTTACAAATAACATTGTGAAGTGAATTCTAAAAATTTGAAAAAACAAAAAAACAAAAACTGCGATTGAATATAGTCTTCCAAAAAATACATCAGAATAAGTAATACATTTTTAGAGAGAGAGAGAGAGAGAGAGAGAGAGAGAGAGAGAGGGGTATTGAACCTGGGCACTGGAGGAGGATGTAAATTCTTTGTCTCCCAGCAGAAACCTGATGATGTGGGTCTCAGGTAAAAAACATCACCAAGAGGTCTTCCTCCTTTCCCTAAACCTCCAAATATCACAAGCCCCCCTCCATAGCGACAAGCTGAATGGGAATGACGGGCTTCTGGAACAGCACCAAGAACTATAATCTATTTGAAACACACAAAAGATTATCAAACAATCACCCTCCAGCCATGAAGGCTATTACAAGATACCTCAGCTAAAATACAGGCAGGAGATTTTCACTTCCCTTCAAAGTTTATGGTTGTTAAGTTTTTTGTTTTTAAGAAAGAAATTAATACTTTTCAGCAAAGATGCAATACATTATTGCATACTTATGTGACAGTAAGGAACATCTATAATGTTTCAAAAGATTTCTATTTAAATAAAAATGTTCTTTTGGACATTATTTTTGTTTTTACAATTCATCAAAGAATTATGGCAAAAATGATCATGGCTTCCACAAAAATTTTAAGAAGTACAATGGTTTTCAACATTGATAATAATAAAAAAAAATGTTTCTTGATCACAAAATCAGAATATTTAGAATAATTTATGAAGGATCCTGTGACTGAAGACTGGAGTAATGTCTGCTGAAAATATAAAAGAAAACACATAATTACTGGTTTTACTGTATTTTTGATCAAATACAATGAAGCCGTGGTGAGTATTAGTTTCTTTCAAACATAAAAAATCTATTTCTTTCAGTATTTCAAACAGTAGTGTACCCTTTAACAGATGAGGCCATCCATGTATTCACTACTCAGTAAAGCATGGAATGAATGGAATCGAGAGAAATTACAGTTTTCAAAAGTTTCAATAGTTTTGCAACATCTGCAAAGAACAGACCCATCGTCCAATTATAGCTAGGTTTCCATTAGGTTATGAAACATGCCTGAGTCCAGTGCTTGTCCTCCAAACACAGGAAATGTGCGTCACCTAAAACTGGATCCTTCTCTGTACGTCCTCCAAACACAAATATAAATGTCTTATCTGGAATGATAAATTAATAATAAGTAAAATTTTTGCTCCATACAATGCAAATGAAAAACTGCAAAAAATGCATAACCTCACCATTATAACATATTAAAGTCGACGTGTGTCTCCATCGTGGCTTTGGACCAGTGCCGGTACAAATCATGTTCTTAAATGACAGCTGTACGGCACTTTGCTGATCACCAAGGTCAAAGGTCACCCACACAATGCTGCCTATTGGATTGAGTGGAGAAGTTCTGCCGCCAAAGAGGACCACTCCACCACCAGGGACAGAAGTCAACGTCTGATAAAGACTCACCACTAAGGAGAAGAAATATGAAACAAAGATATGCATGCATACATAATAAGCTTGTCACTACACCAGACTGTTATAAATTAAACAAAACCTTAGAGTTTTCATCTTTTGAGTCTTACAGATTTCCATATCACCTCACAAATTAATAAAAGCAACTTGCAACTACTATAAATATGTCCAGCGCTATCTGCATAAATACAGCACACACACATAAAGCGATAAATTCAATATAGCAAATATCAACTGTTTGTTTATATCATCAAATCATCCTGTTGCCCGGGTATAAACAGCTAAATATGGACAATATAAGCAGTAACATCATGAATGTCTGTAAAGCTACTTTGAAACAATGTGTTTGTGAAAACTGCTATACAAATAAAATTGACTTGACTTGACAAAGTCTGTTCATTTACTAATCAACAAGAAAACCCGTTTATTTAGAAAAATTCCAATAAGCAATAGCAAAAAGAGAGCACTGATAAAATCACCTGTGTCTCCATGAGCCTCCACACAGGCATATTTCCAGCCGCCTTGCTCTTTGATCAGGACCCTCGCTACAGTGTCTCTTCCGCTTCTCCCACAGCCTCCGGTGAGAAGGATGTTTCCAGGGGCCAGTACGGCAGAAGCCATACCAACAGCCTCTACACCTGGAGACCCACACATGGGCTGAATGACCAGAGGAGGATGCTCAGCCCACTGAGGAGTCATGCGAGGGATGGGGGGCGCTAGAAGTGAGAAGAGCACATGTACCTCTGCACCACACCACCTCAAATAGTGATGCACTTCACACAAATATCTCACCAATACTTACACTTTGGTAGCGTAAGAAGGGCTTGATTGGTCACAGAGCCTTTTGAGGCTGAAAGGATGAAGTAGTGAGAACATTTCTGGTGCCATTCCTGATATCATTAAGATAAAGACAGGTCTAAGACAAGGCATTTGATCAGATTCAGTGGTCATATTGGGATTAGTTAAAAGTCTTTGCAGGGAATGGGGCCGTTTCCTCACCTCAAACTCATCAAAAGGTTCCAGCCCCTCAACTCTCTGCCTCTCATCTTCAGGAAGAAGTTCGAAGTAGAACTGGTTCATATCCAGACAGACACAATTTTCCCAGCCCTGTGGAAAATAAAGATGAGTTACCTGTCTTACTAAAAATCTATATGCACAACTGTTCAAAAGTTGGTCAGAATTTTTCATGCTATTGAAATCATGTTATTACGTTCACAAGTCAAAGCTCCATTTATTTGATCAAAAATACTATTGTGATGAAAAAAATATTATTGTGAAATATTACTACAATTTAAAATATTTGTTCCTTTAATTTTATACCTTTAAAATGTAATTTATTTCTGTTATGGCAAAGCTGAATTTTCAGCATCATTACTCCAGTGTTCTGCGTCACATGATCCTTCAGAAATGAGTCTCATATGCTGATTTGATGTAACAGTTCTTCTTATTATTAATGTTGCTTAATATTTTATGGAAACCATTTTATTTTTATGAATAGAAAGATCAAAAGAAAAGCATTTATTTGAAATAGCAATCTTTTATAATATTCAAAATTTTGGTTCAATTTAATGCATCCTTGCTGAATAAAAATATCTAAAGATTTAATAATATAATATCTACTGACACAAGATAATTAAAATTATTTTATGTAAACAAAATGTAGTTAAAAATATCTACAAGTTATTAAGTATAATAAGACAGTCGGTATCATATAATACACCTGACACGGTGACCAGGTCAGGTCTTACTGTGAAGCTGATTACATGGTTACAAAATTAAACAAAAAAAATCAGCATTAAACCTTCATACCCTCTGTATGAATCTCTGTGTCTGAGCAAAAGTGTGTGGATATTGTTTGAGAGCATGTATGGTAGAGTTGAGCTTCAGGAAGTGGTTCTGCATGACCCTGCCAAATGGGTCATCTGGGTGGATCTGTTCATACATCACAAACATAGACTGTGGGAAGAGCTTGGCTGTCCAGCCAATCACAGCATCTGACCTAGACAAAAACACAAACAAAATAAAGTGAACTGCAATTTAAAAATGCACTAACCAGCTAGCTCAAAAGTTAAAATGGCCTCTTTTTTGTTAAACAGGTATAGTACAAAAACATATAAAAGAACTATTGGAGAGACAGAAAAGCATTGAGATCAGGATATGTTGCAGGTGGGACTCGAATCTGCATCTATGGAATGAGCAACAAGACTCAACGGTTCACGAGCACCTGTGCTAATTTTTACACCACGTTGAATTCACATGCTCACCATTGTGTTTCCATATAAGTCAGCACCACCTCTGACAAGACGAGTGTGGGAGCGTCCCACTGCAGCCCAGCTCCACTCAGAGCCGCCTCCACCTTCTGCTCCTTCCGGACATCCACACCAATGAGATTATAATGACCACTTCTGATGAACACACCATCTACACATGGGCAAGAAACATGTTCTAAATAAACTCCATCAGAGTTGCAATTAGAAAAGTTCAATTAGAAGATTTGCTCATTTCTGTATGAATAATACTGTTTATATACAGTTTAAATGTTTTGTTAAAAATACAGTGAACGTCCTACTATTTTGTTGATTTGAGACAATCTCCCAATCAGGCAACGCATCCTTCAGACAAACATTGCTGTTGATCAAGTCAGCCTTGCGTCGGGCAACTTCTGGAAAGTCAACCTCAAAAACTGTGACACCTGCAAGGGCTCCTTCTGCATGCAGCCGGAAAAACAGGGAGTCAAACCCTGCTCCTAGTGACAGAATCTGAGTTTAAGAGAAGGATATGATCAGGGAATTCATTTTTCACAGTAAAAAAAAAAAAAAAAAAATCACAAACACAAACACAAAACATGGATATTTCATCCCACCTGTCTCCTCGAGAGGGATTTCGTGGCATGGAGAAACTGATTCATACAATGATCGACTGCTTTCCAGCGCACATAATAACCTCTGACAAAGAAATATACACACATCGCACATATAACATCTGTTGTATGAAGAATATAATCATTGAAAGAGCAAGAACTGTCTCCTAAACGTTTACCTATTAATTAGCGGAGCTCTTCTTGACACCTTGCACACAAAATGCTTGAGGAAGTCATCGTGGAAGTAGCCCTGTGCCGCTGCTGACACCTTACTGACCACACTGCTGTCGTTGGTTCCCTGCACCTGAGTAAAAAAAAAGAAAAAACAGAAAGAAAAATCCATAGAAAATTACAAGTCATACAATTTTGGAACAACAGGAGGGTGAATAAATAATGACAGGATTTTCCTTTTTGGGTGCTATATCCGTTAAAGTTCAGAAAAGTGCATTATTATTATTATTATTTTGAATGACATACTTCAAGGTACTATGGTGCATTACCAAAAACATGACATTACTATTACCACAGTACGTGATACCAGTAGCACTTTTATTAGTGGTATAACATTTTCACTGCCACATTTGGCACGTTCACGGATCCTTTTTAAATGAAACCCATAAACATTGGCAAACTCACAGCAGCATCTTTTCCTTGCTCTTTCTTGCTGTTTACTGGCATCACTGTGAGTTTGAGCGCGCGTGGAGCTCTCACTGTAGAAACAACAAGGAAGCTCCACAGCGGAAGCTGGAGCGCACATTACTCTGTAACAAAAGCGTTTCAAACATAATCTCACATTAGGATTGAATGCGAAATAATTTCGGAGTCAAAAATATAATATATATAGTTTACTTCACGTTGGTCGGTATATTAAGCAGCTGTGCTGCCTGAGACACAGCAAAATAGACTTTTAACACATTGTTGTTGTTGTTTTAAGTTCATTTTATTTATTTTAAAACATTTTAAAACACAACTAAAAATATGAAAATGTATTTTATATATTTAAAATCTTAAATAATTAATACATAATGAAATTTTAAGTAATTATTATAAATGATTTTTGATGGTCTCTGGACTTTTCAACAACATCCCATGCGTCATTTCCGCTGAACGTTAGCATGATGTTGAACTAGAAACTTGTTCTGTTCTAAACAGGAGGAAAATTGAAGGTTTGGGCTGTTTTTTTTTTCTTTTTCTGTCGTTCAGCTTTTTAAGTAGTTTGTTTTACTGGAGGTATTACAACGGCATCTTTCAATATAATGAATCGCGATAATCTAATATTAAACTATTGAGCTGAGCTGTACTGTTAGATTGTTTTAGTTCATTTACAGGCAGCGCATTTATTTAAAACATTCGGATTATTATGCACTTGTAGATAGAGTCTGTGACTCTGCGTGTCTCTTCTTTCTTAAACTACAGTGACTGAATCTGGGTAAAGATATGAATCATAAATGGACTCCCTCACATTTGCATTTAAGCTATATTTTAACATGATTCACTTTTGTTGATATGAAAACTCAGCTAAAAACAGCTTCTGGTCATTTGTAATGCTTTCTAGCTGGTCCAAACTGGTCATTTATGGTTCTCAGGTTTCTTTATGGTTAGTCAGAGATGATCATTTGGGTCCAGCAACAAACGGCTTCCCGCTCCCAGACAGCCTTTTTGTAATAAATTGAAGGCTGTTATTGTGAATTGTACTGATTTGAATGTCATTAAGGTATTATTGTCTAAGTTCGTTGGCTATGACTGAATAGATGGAAATTGTGAGAATGACTTATCTTGGGGCATTAGTTACAAGGAGTTATAATTAAATAATAATGAATACTATCAGCAAATCAGTAATTTGTTCCATTAATGATGTCTTTTTTTCAGCTTAAAACGTTTGAGTTTATAGCTGTTTTGAATTACGTGGAAATAAAAAAGAAGTCGCTAAAATAGCTATTTATCAGATTTGTGGCGGGGCAAGTTAACATCTGTTCACAAGTGTTAGTTTTTTTTCTACCATTTTCTCTAATAAATAGAACTGTTGATATTTGGATGTACATATATAGTGTTTTTGGATCATATGTACAGCTGATCTCTTTTTCTTTTTTTTTCTGTCCTTCCACTTTTTACAGACCTCCCTCCTGGTATCCCAAAGGCAGTTGCCTGATCATCGTCTTACATGCCAGGAGAGCTGACCCTTTTTTTTTTATGATAATCAACTCCCATTCTTCCTAAGTACACATTATTTGTATTGAAATACCTCCACCTCTCCTGCTCCCTCTGTTTCTCCATCCCTCCTTCTTTTAGTGTTACTCGTTCCCTCCCCTCCATCATGACTGAACCAGAGCTGCTCACAGAGGTCCCTGCCTCTCTTAAACGTCTGGCCAAGCAAGTTGTCCGGGGTTTCTACGGCATCGAGCACGCTCTTGCACTGGACGTGCTGATCAGGAACCCTTGCGTACGTGAAGAGGACATGCTGGAGCTGCTCAAATTCGATCGCAAGCAGCTGCGTTCAGTTTTGAACACTCTCAAGGCCGACAAGTTCGTCAAATGCCGTATGCGCGTGGAGACAGCGCCTGACGGAAAGACGACGCGACACAATTACTACTTCATTAACTACCGGCTGCTGGTTAATGTGGTGAAGTACAAGCTGGACCACATGCGCAGACGTATTGAGACAGATGAACGGGACTCGACTAACAGAGCCTCCTTTCGCTGCCCCTGCTGCACAAACACGTTCACTGACCTTGAGGCCAACCAGCTGTTTGACCCCATGACTGGTGAGTATGAGAGGGAAACTGCGGGAGGTTGGGAAGTAGGAGATTAGCAGAATTATTGTATTTATTTCTGGTTTTACAGTTGCCTCAGTGTAGTGAACATGTAAGCTGAAGCTGTCCTTCAAGGAAGTTTATTAATAGACTTAAAGGGTTAGTTCACCCAAAAAGGAAAATTCTGTCATTAACAACTCATGTCGTTCCAAACCCTTAAGACCTTCGTTCATCTTCAGAACATAAATTAAAAAATTTGAGAGCTTTCTGGCTCTTTAATAGATAGCAATTGATTTACCACTGTCAAGGTCCAGAAACATACTAAAGACATCATTAAAATAGTCAATGTGACTGCAGTGGTTCAACCTTAATGTTATGAAGTGATGAGAATACTTTTTGTGCACAAAATCAAAACAAAAATAACGACTTTATTCAACAATCTCTTCTCTTCCCTGTCATTCACCTTACGCAGTTGAACTAACTCAACACACACATTTGCACACACTCTACTGTTCAAAAGTTTGAGTTAAGTACGATTTTTAAAAAAAAAAAAAGAAAGTATTGTTGTTATTCATCAGGGATGCATTAAATTGATAAATTACAGTAAAGACTTTTCAAATGTTTTTCTATTTCACAATAGCTGCTGTTCTTTTAACTTCATTCTATTAGTCACAGAATCCTAATTCCCCAAATCTGTATATTAGAATGATTACTGAAGGATCATGTGACACTGAAGAAAAATTCTGAAAGAGCAGCTTTGCCATCAAAGGAATTAATTACATTCTAATATTTCATAATATTACTGTTTTTTTACTGCATTTTTATAATCAAATAAATGTGTGTGTGTGTGTGTGTCTATATATAATAATAATATAAAAAAAAAAAAATAAATAAATATATATATATATATATATATATATATATATATTATATATATATATTATATATATATATATATATATATGCGCGCACACTAGAATTGAATTCAGTTAGCCATGTGTACTAAATCAAAATACGTCTTCTTTGACTTCTGCTTTTCCTCATTATGTCATTTTCATGGAGCAAAAATATTTTCTCAAATGTTGTAGGTGAGCAAAGTGAGCAATGAGTAGTCATTATAAAATTTATTAGGGATGCACCGAATGTTCGGCAACCGAAATTATTCGGCCGAAAATAGCCAAAAAAGCACTTTCGGTACTCGGCCGAATAAGTAAAAAGGCCGAATAAATTTTGCCGAACAATGACGTTTTTAATGATGTTTTAACGTTCACATATCGCGTCTTTTCCGCGCGCATATTCTTTATATCCTATGTGGGCGCGCGGTAACCGCGCGCAAAACGGAAGGGACGCGCATGCGGTGCGGCGCGCATGTTTTTTCCGGGCGCGCCTGTGCCGCGGCGAGATGAAAACATCTCAACTTTTCAGAATGCCGCAAGCGCACCGCAGGTCATGTGACAAGAACCAACCGATCATCTTCGACCTTTCCGTTACAAAACATGGAAATCTCAGCCAAACAGCTGATCATAGCTGTACAGGGGGGTTGTTATGTCTCATCTCCATAAATATATCTAGTAGTAAAGCTAAAGCAAGGGCTAAAAATCAATTTATCCCATGCTGAAACTTTCTCATCGTCAGAATCCACAGTTCATGGTTGCATAGCAACGACAGACGCCACAGAAGCGCGAGCTCCCGAACGCTTGCAAAAGAAGGAGGAAGCGACGCGGCCGTGCTTTACACGCTTTATTAGGCGCGATATGTGACGTAGGCTTATGTCTAGGACAGTTATTTATTTATTACAGTCATTTTTTTGCACTATTCAATGCACATTTGTTGTTGTAGACATACAGAGTTACATTCTTTCAGCAGTCAGTTATAGGCTATTCAAGAAGAACATAGGCTTCAAAGATGGCCAAATAATTTTTTTTTTATTATTATTTTACCAATTTATTGATTTTAAGTTACATTGTGCTTTGTTTGTATAATATCTGCTGGAATGTTAAAAAAATGTTCAGTGTTAAATATTTTGAAATTATATTTTTGTTATTTGATTTATTTCTCTGAAAAGCAACACAAAATAGTAAAAAGCAAATTTTTACTATTTAATTATTGTAATGGTGAAAAAATTGGCAAAATAAATGGAAAAAATGCAAAACACCGCATTCGGTATTCGGCCTTCGGCCTTCGGCCAAGCTTCGGCCAAGAATTTCATTTCGGTGCATCCCTAAAATTTATAATATACAACTGTTGTGTGATTTATGATGTTGAAATCAATTAGAAAATGTTCTCGAATCAAGAAATGTATTACTTGTGCTCACTGGAGTTTTCATGTATACAATAAAGATAAAGCTTTAAAATTGGTATTTTAGTTGCATATTTTAAGCTTTTGTAAGAAGAATCCATCTTAATTTCTTAACCTTATGTCATCATCTAGAAGACCCTAAACCCATGTACATTAGGAATCGAAAAGATGTTTCTAATATAGCTCCGTGTTAGATCTCTGGCATCTTTTTGCCCATTTATGTGGTGTTCTCTTTGTGAGTGTTAAATTCAGTCAAAGACACTTGAGCCGCGCTGTAGCAGAACTGTATGCAGACACATGATGGCAGCAGAGGTCAAAAGTTGTAATACGTTCAACACACTTGAATGAACCTCACTTGGAGACTGATGCTAAATTGCGTAAGTTTGCAGACAGGAAAGAAATGAAACTATTTTCATAGGTTTAAAAATAAACAGGCTGTAATCTCATAGAGGCGGCTGTAAGGATTAGCGTACCACATTGACATCATCATCATGCCTTTTTGTTTCTGTGCCTACTGTTTTACAATTCTGACTTCAACAGCTGCTGATTTATGTACTTAGTGAAGTACACACACGCACACACACAAGTGGTGCTCTTGACGTGACTTGAATATAATGATTTCAGAGATGGAGTGTTTGTGAAGCTTAGTGCAATGCTAGCTCTCCCTGTTTAAGTTTTTATTATGGACGAAACCCAGCAAAACAAAAGTCTGCATTTGGTCTGTGTCTGTGTGGTTATTGAGGTTCAGCAGTCTTGAGTCATGTATAATTGATCTAACCTGTGTTTGTGGTCAGAATGAAAATATATGAGAAGAGAATCTGAAACACTGAACCGACTCAACACCACTGAACTCTAAAGACATGTCAGCTGGGTGTCTGATCAACATCTCACACACAGGGACTTGCCCTCATGCTCTTCAAATGCGTCTTTTTTAATGAACATGAAGTGTAAACAGCCTGTGTACATTGGGAAAAGCTTTAAAAACCATTAAAAGTGATTTTGAACAGTGTCTGTAGGGAATTGACTCAGAATACTTAGGACCAATGAAATGACATTAATGTGATTTCATCAATTAAAGGAATATTCTGGGTTATTTTCAAACCTCTGTGTATATGAACGAACAGGAAATGTTTACAGTAATGGACTTATAATGGAAGCCTGGTGGACAAGAAAACCAGAGGGCTGTAACAGAAATCTGCAGCCATTAAGAAATATTAAAGCAATTTTTCAGTAATAAAATGTATTTAGTAAAATATGAAGTAAAGCTGTAAATTGCCTTTTAAGAGACTTCTGGTTATGTGTTACTGGTTGCAACATAATTCCTGTGTGTTGAGTAGCTCCACAGCATTATGGGGTTATGTCTTTTTCTGGTGTCCACACACAGTTATCAAGCAGAAGTAACTAGGTTTACTTTTTAGCTGGCCATCATCTGGTTAACATGCACTGTAAAATTATTCCTTATTTTTTGTATTGCCGGTGCTGTTCTAGAAATAGGAGTCCAGAAGAATTGAACAAACAAAAAACTGTTTCCTTCACTTCACTAGTGCCATTACATCGCTACTGAATCTTCAGCCTGAACAGTGTAGTCCAATTTTGACCCATGACTCTGGTGATGGTTCCTGAATGAATTACTCGTACTGAACGGTTCTTTTCAGCACAGCCAGTGTACTCAGATTCCTAAACAAATGACACTTAATGAGCCAAGTGAATCAAAACCATATAGTGCAACCTGTTTAGTCCAATGAGTTAAATGCATAATAAATATAAATAAACCGATAATGAATATATTTATGATTAAAAAAAATATATATTATATCAGCCGTAGGCCACCCTGCTGTGTAGATATCATTACCGGTCTTAAAGAAAAAAAATGTACCAGTTGGCCTTGGCCACTACTCTGCTTCCATTATAACTGTATTTACTGTGAAGTTGAAATTAATATCAACAACATTTCACAGATGATGTACAAGAAACCTTTTACTTGATAATATTCCTTTAACTATGAACTCTCTCTCCCTGACTGTGGAGAGAGAGTTCCTTGTTATTCCTTTCATGTGTGATACCTGCATTTGTATATATCATTGCATTGGGGACATCATGTACCCGATTGACTGGAGGAACAAGAAAGCATGCGTTTCAGAGAGTGATGGACACATGAGAGGAAAGAACAGGTATAAGAGAGAGAAGTTGGTCTGAGAGCAGTCCTAGAGGTGAGTGATGAGTTTTAGAAGAATAGAAAGGCAGGTAAAGACCATGTGGCATGTGTTCAACCTCACGTCTGCTGAAAGCAAACTGGCAGTCAGGGAGGCAAAGCTGTTGCTAGGATACACATCAGGAGGATTGGCGAGGATAGAGCAGAGGAATGGAACGGCCAATGATGGTGCCTAACCTTGTGTAGACCCTGCCATTGTACACCATACTTATTTCTCATGTTCTCACCTGGACTAAAGGTTTTTATAAACTTGAGTTTAATGAAACAGTCTTGTTTCTCCTCTGAGTGGGCTTAAACGTGGATGTTTTGGAATTGGCTGTTTTCACCCTGTGCTGCCTTTTTTATGCTTAGGTGGCTTAGTGTTGCGTATTAGTACAGGAGAGTGTATTGATCTGATTGGTCAAGCGCATCCAGGTCCCCCCTCGTTGAGCAAAACAAATTGATCTATGAAAATCTCTTTGATAGGTGAGGTGTTAGGGGAGATAAGGAGATCTGGCAGGGTCAGGCTTGCACGGTAATAAGTCATTTGCTGATCCTATCTCGGCATGTCTTCACTCTGTCTCATTTCGGTTATCTTGCTGTAGTCTTCTTTCCTTCTGAGTCACACGTGTGCATATAGCAGGGCCGTAACCACCCAATATTCAGAAAACAATATGGGTATTTCAATGGCTGATTTATATTTGTTTGGCATCTATTTTGTAGATTTCTGGTGGATCATCTCACTTGCAGCCTGTAAGTCATATGTTGTTTCTTTATTTCTGAAGTGTGTTGGTAAATGGAAGGAGGCCAGGAAATTAAAAAACTGATGATCTTTATTCAGTGAGCACTTTATTTAAAATGCATGTTATACAACCTTGAACCTAATAGATTATTTGGTTTATTTAGAACTACTGAACTAGCAAAAATGCATACAGTTCATTTTTAAGATGTTAAAATTTCATCTTATTTAGCAAGTATGCATTAAAATAAAGACTTTTCTATTTTAAATAAATGTTTACATTTATATTCATCAAAGAAACCTGAAAAGATGTATCATTTCTTTTTTTAAATTAAAATGTCAGTATTTTAATTTTAATATTTTAAATATTAATATTGATTTAATTATTTAAAAATAAAGAATGAAATATTTAAAAATATTAATGAGCACGGTAACATTTTTCAATAAAATTCATTTAGCATTAATTAATGTAATAACTAACCTAAACTAAACATGAGCTATACATTTGTTAATCTTTAATGTTCGTTAATAAAAATCCAGGTGTTCATAGTGTGTTCATGTTAGGTCACAGTACCTTAACTAATGTTAACAAATACAAGCCTTGATTTCAATAAATGTTGAAATGAACATTAACAAAAACTAATAAATACTGTAGAAGTGCAGTTCATTTTTATTTTTCATTTTTCATCATTTAGCAGACGCTTTTCTCCAAAGCGACTTACAAGGGGAGCAATTAGGGGTTAGATGCCTTGCTCAAGGGCACTTTAGTCATGGTATCGAAGGTGGAGAGAGTGCTGTTCATTCACAATCCCCACTTTCACTTCCTGCCGGCGTGGGAATCGAACCAGCAACCTTCAGATTGCAAGCCTGACTCCCTCACCACTAGGCCACGACCACCCCTTTTTTTTTAGTTCGTTAACTTATGTAGTTAACTAATGAACCTGATTAGAACCTTATAAGTGTTATTAATGTTTCTTAAACAGCAAATTAGCATATTCAAATGATCTCTGAAGGATCATTTGACACTTAAGACTGGAGTAATGGCTGCTAAAAATTCAGCTTTGCCATCTCAGGAATACTTTTTAAAATATATTAAACTAGAAAACATTGTTAAATTGTAACAATATTTCACAATAATACTGTTTTTACTGTATTTTGATCAAATAAATGCAGCCTTGTTGACCATAGAGACTTCGTCCAAAGGACCTCCCTCCCCCCAAACTTGTGAGTGGTACATGGTTAATACTTGTGATTTGTTTTGTGATTGGTCAGTAATTTCCAACGGCTTTGCATAAATACAATGGATACACCGATCTGGGCATTTACTAAAGAATTTGCTTATTCAGTGCTGATAATCATTTTAGATTTTCTGTCCTGAAAAATAAGCCTTTCTGAATGGGGTTTTAGATGCTGTCTATAGAGCTTAACTTGTATTGAATCCAGAAAATTTCTTTGAAGTCATTATATACAGCTCTTCAAAGAAGAATTTTACTGTATTTTTATTGTAATTATTATTATTGCATTAGCTCTGCTGTAATTGGAATCAATGTGTTCATTTGTCACAGTTGCTTAGACTCCCTCATGAAAAAGAAAAAAAAAAAAAACTTTATTCTCTTTCAAATTCTGAAATGTTGCATTCATCTTTTAAGGGCTGATCACAAAAGTCCTTTTGTTCTTTGGCGTAGACAACTGAACAAAGCATCGTCCTGCTTTCAAAAGAGCTCTGAATCACTGGCGAGTGTGCCATGTAATTTAAACCAGACCTATTCATATCTCATAGATAATACAAAAACTATCAACACAAAGACACCAGCCCACTTCTCTCTGACAGAAGCCTTAATGTATGCCTACACGCTAACAGCACTGCGCCATGTTCCTTTAGATCACTGCGACAATCTGTGTATGTGCTGGCCTGATGCACACTTTGCCTGAAAACAAAGATGACAACCAGGATGTGTGCATGTGCCATATTGCTAATTGTCCAGGGCTTTGAAATTGATATCTCTACAGATTACTGTTGGCTGGGAGCCTCCAATGACATGTGAAAAGAAAAACTTAAACTTATATTGTATACTAGTATACTACCTAGTATTACTGTTTACTTTAACTTCCTTTTATCTGCAGCTGGGACAGTCATTCTTTTTGTTTCCCTCAATTAAACATGCAATTAATCTAAGCTTTCCATTCTGAACTAGTGAACTTCCTCTCTGTCCGTTACTTTAGGATCGGTTTACATAGAACATGTTTTTTTTTTCAGTCCAGTGTGCATCTTTGCATATGAAATAATTATTACACGTGGAACTCTCTCCATCTTTTACTACATTTTTACTATTACAGCTTTTGAGATGAACTAATCGTGAAAGGTGTTGATTATCGCATATTTAGATCTGCTAAACAAATGATGCTAATTTAGTGCAGCGATCCTGTATCTCTCTTCTCGCCAAAGATATGATGTAGAAGGCGGCGTTGATCTGACTCTGCAGAGGTGGTCTTTCGTCACACAATTACGTCATCATGTATATTATACACAATATAACGTTTTAATAAATGCTGTTTTTGGACTAACGAGGAGTGTTAAAACTGGGGCTGTGCAAATAATCGCAATCGCAAAACAATCGCGATTTGAGCACATGCCATTTCTAAATCGCACAAGTCTGCAATTTTATTTGTTAATTTATTTATATTTTAATTTAAAAACAAAAAACAAAAAAAACCTATCCTTCCCTTTTCCCTTCCTACTCTAGCTTTTGGTACTGAGCAATGTATGAAACTTGTATTGTGAGCACTTCCTGTGTTATTTGCCAATTCATGAAGAATCGCTTGTTTGTTTTCCTCACTTGTAAGTCGCTTTGGATAAAAGCGTCTGCTAAATGACTAAATGTAAATGTAATTCAGAATACTGCAACGTTATTGTGTGCATGTTTAAGATGTTAACCAATCAGAGCTCACTCAGCACACTGCACAAATGAGAACAAAGCAAAGCGGGAGAACAGAATAGGCAAACGGGAGGAAAGAAGAAAAAATATGGATGCAGTTCAGAATAAAAATGATTTGGTACGAAAGAGAAATTCAACATCAGTCGCTTGAGAGAATTTTGGAGTCAAACACTGGACAAAAGATACCAGCTGCCAACTTATTTCACACATGTATGAGAAATGTAAGGCAGGCTTTGAATATGAGTTTAAGCAGGTGAAATAATCGTAATTTATTTTATGTTGTCTGTTTTTAAGACACTTTTTTTTTTTTACAGTTTTGTTTATCAAGCAGTTAATCCTACTGTACAATATGTTACTTCATTGTGAAATGTGTTCACTGAAATACAATTTTGAAGTTTACTTATTATGACTGGAATATCAGGTTAGTTAACCTTACTTTATTTTATGTTGTTTGTTTTAAAGACAGTTAATTACAGTTTTGTTTATGAAGCTGTAAATACAGTTACTTCATTGTGAAACATTTTGTTATGTACTTCTTGTGCACTGAATATTTTCAGAATGTAGCATGTTTGAAAAAGCAAAAACAATTACCAAAATTGCAAAATAAATCGCAATTTCAATATTCATTAAAAAAATCGCAATGTGATTATTTTGTCCATATTGCACAGCCCTCGTTAAAACTTAAAAGATGTTTTTTATAGTACAATGACCTCTGTCAAAAGATGAAGGAAAATTGGTTTTCTCTGTTCATGACCCCTTTAACTGTTGAGCCACATCTTGCTGCTTCTCTCCTTTTCTATAGCATCCTGCGCATGAGCAATGCGTTTTTAAGGTGCCATGTTAGTTAATACAGAATGCGTTCTTGTGTTTAAAAATGGCGGACTTAACACAGCAGAAAGGAAGAGACTGCATGGTGCCAAGACATGTTGACACGCAGCGCTCATGCAGTAAGAAGCTTTAAATTAGTCAAAGATGTACTACATAGAAAAACTGGAATGCAGTGGAAAGGAGAAATGCTTGAGACTCAATCTGTAAAATAAACACAGCCCATCAAGCACATTTAAATAGAAAAACATTGGGAAAGCAGAAACTTTTTATGTTTAAAAATGTGAGAAGCAGGGTAGTTGAATTTAAAAAAAAAAAAAAAAAAAAAAAGAATCCTTTGTGATGCGAATGATGTGAGTGCAACAGTCAAAAATGTCAATCTAGTGCCTGTTTACTTTCAATCTAGTCTCTGTTTGGGAAAAACAATGGAAAGGCAATGCAAAACACCTTCTGTGAATGTCCCGAATACATCTGCTCTTTTAAGCCCTTATTCCCTCACCACATGATGTTTGCATGTTCATTTAGACATTTAAAATGTAGCTTATCTCTGCATTCCTTATCGCTTGTGCTTTTTCAGTCCTTTTCTTTCTCTCTATCTCTCTCTCTCTCTCTCTCTCTCTCTCTCTCTCTGTGTGTGTGTGTGTGTGTGTGGGGGGGGGGGGGTATTCCCTACGTTATGGGGACCAAATGTCCCCACAGGTCTAGTAATACTTGTAAATTTTGATCTTGTAGGGACATTTTTTGATCCCCATGAGGAAACAAGCTTATGAATCATACAGAATTATCTTTTTTGAAAATCTACAGTAGCAGAACATTTTCTGTGATGGGTAGGTGTAGGGTTAGGGGTAGTGTAGGGGGATAGAATATACAGTTTGTACAGTATAAAAACCATTACGCCTATGGAATGTCCCCATAAAAAATGAACACACAACGTGTGTGTGTGTGTGTGTGTGTGTGTGTACTTATGTTGGCTTTACTTGTGGGGACCAAATGTCCTCACTTATACTATGAAATACTTTCTCAACCCACTAGTGAGGACATGTGACTGGTCCTCATTAGATAAAAAGGCTTATAAATCAGCCAAAATTGGTTTTTGTTTAAATGTAATGTTTTGCACTTGTTTCTGTGATGGATTAGGTGTAGGGGTAGGGATAGGTGGTAGAAAATATCATTGACCTGATATAAAATCAGTGGAAGTCTATGCAATGTCCTCACTAAGATAGCAATACAGACGTGTGTGTGTGTGTGTGTGAGTGTGAGGACAACCAGACAGACTGACCAGGAGGGCTGCAGTAAAATAGTTCCCTCTGCTCAGGGTTTGTCGATATTTCCTCTGGAGCTGTGTCAAAAGTGAAGGCTTTTCTTTTATCTTCCTTTCACCTGAAAGTTATTTCTTTTCTTTTTTACAGCCTCTCTCTCTCTCTCTCTGTGCTTGTCAGATTGTTTGCTTTTTCGCCCTCCACTCCTGTATTGGCAGAGAAGACATCTGTAGTAAAAGGGCCTAGCTGGAGGTGATTGTTTTTCAGTAGCGCTTTCACAGATTTTGTTGTCAACTTTCCAGCAAAGCTTTTAAAATGGAAATTGCGGCGAATCGTTTACTCGTTTGATTCCCCTCAAGGCCAGAAACTCTGAAGCCGTCATGCACTCAGCACAACAACATGAGATTGTTTTAGCATAAAAAAAACACATTGCTGGTGTATGTTTGTGATATCAAAACATGAACATGAGTAGATAAAAAGCTACAATTAAAGGTAGGTCACGATATTAGCACCATCTGTGACTGACCATTAAATGCTGAGTACACACATGTGTAAAATATGTCAAGGTGTGTATTTTATATTCAGCTAGTAGTCGTGTACACCACACACTCATGCACAGGGCCCTGCTGTGTGTGTTCTTGTCAGAAGGCTGTAAATAACTTCAGCAGCAGATGGCAAACCAGACCAGCTTTGCTTGTTGTGGAACTGAACCGCCAGTGAATGCTGGGGCTGAATGTGTGTTTGTGTATGTTTGTCCTTGTGTGTGTGATTGTTCTTCCTCTTTACTGTTTCAATAATATTAGATGGTCAGCAGCGAGTTTGGCTCCATCCTCTAGATGGTATTGAGTTGTAACTGTAAGTAGGCTGCACCCTTAATATATGCCTTTCTCATTTTGTTCGCAACTGTTTTCAGACATTGATTATTATAAGAAATGTTGACAAAATCAAGCGAGTCAATTATAATGGGAGCCAGACTGATTTGTTGTTGGTTAGAAAACTTTGTGGCGATGACACCATCTCACCTCCTTGGCCACTGACATTAGGAGTTCCTGGTTTGAGGCCTGCAGGTTTGAAAGGCAGAGGCAAATTTTCTGGCCTAGAACTGGAAATGCCAGAGGTTGGGGGCCAGATTGGGCACTGGCTCCGGCTCCATGATTGTCACCCTGTCTGTGGGGAACAGGGGACATGGAATCCCAGAATCTGGAGCCCCTGGCTAACGGGGAACTAGAGATATGGAGCCTCTTAACAGGCAAAGTTTTTCTAGGCTCCTACTTTCAAACCGAGTGACCCAGATGCACTAAACTAAATGGATGAGGTCGGTGTGGTGTAGCGGTTAAGGCTTAGGGTTGATGAGCACCGTTACTGTTTCAACACTTGATATTTAATATTTAAGACCTTCTCCTCTCAAACACAGGAACGTTCCGCTGTACCTTCTGTCAAACAGAAGTAGAGGAAGATGAATCGGCTGTGCCAAAGAAAGATGCCCGCACTCTGGTGGCACGATTTAATGAGCAGATCGAGCCCATCTATGTATTGCTACGAGAGACGGAGGACATCAACTTGTCCCATGACCTTCTGGAGCCCGAACCGTCAGAAATCCCAGCTCTAAAACAGAGGTATGGAAATGTAGTTTACTGAATTTACAATTTACTGAAATAAAATCAATTTAAACACTAAAATGACTAAAACTAAAACGGAAAAAAAAACTGATTAAAACATACCACAAAAAAACTAAAAATGAAAATTGAAACTGAAAATATAAAAGAAGAAAATAAAAAAAAAAACACTTATAAATACTATAATAGTATGTAAATAATAGTAAAAAAAAACACTGGCAAGAGATAATGAACATTCAGATGGTTCATTATCCCAAAATAGACCATTTCTTCTATTTATTTTCGTCATCTGATGTGATGCTTTTAGCGGATATTAACTTTAAAAAATGCCATAAAGGATGCCCAATTAAAGTCAGTTTTATGTTACATCAACATAAATTTTTGGTAATCTACCTCTGCTATTTTTCACAGTCGGGAACGGGCTGCCCAGTCCGCAGCAGCGGCCGCTGCCGGGGCATCTGGTCGAGAAATATGGAAAACAAATAGCTCGTCATATGACCTCTACACGCAGAATGTGGTCATCAGTATGGAAGACCAGGAATCTCAGCCTGGCCAGACTGCTGAGGCCAAAGCCCCCAAAGAGAGGCCCGTATGGCTGACAGAAAGCACGGTGCAGGGGGCGTACAGCGAAACAGATGCTCTGAAGCCCCGTGAGTCACATCAACTATATTGTATCATTATGAAACCATTCTTTGTGGTCATGGCTGCATATTAACACTGTTTCTGTGCATTTCGTGATTTGCCTGTTTTTTTTTGTTTTTTTTTTCATACTTCTCATTGGTCTGATTGCAGACTTAAACTAGGTATAAGGGTGAGGATAAAAGGGATATTGTCACTCCAAACATCTTTGATTTTCTGTGGAACACAAAAAGAGATATATAGCTAAATGTTTTTAAACAATGACTGCCAAATAGAGATCTGCTCAGAATGGGTTTTTAGTCCCACTCCCACAAGATTCTGCAAAAAAGGTTTTGTCCCCTTTCCATCTATATCTTTAATATTTTTTCCTGCTCCCGCTCACAAAAAATCCCACAAGTACAAGGATTTTTCCATAAGATTCTATTTTTCCTCTTCCCTCTCCACACAATGTTTCAGACCTCACCTTGTCTTCGCATGCAAAAGGAAGGTGCTTTTCATCGTTGCCATGTACAATCAAAAAACTGAGAATATCCAACCCTGTGCTTGTTTAATTTTGTTACTCAATAAATGAATAAGACAAATAACTATCTGTACATTAAAACCATAAAATACATAAGTAAGTTTTTTCTTTTGATATTTATATATTTCTTTACAATTCATCTGTACTCAGCAATTCAAAACTTGTCCTGTGCCACAGTAGTTCCTGCAGTAGTCCTGTGGGAGTGCAGACCGCTACTGACAAGCTACAAAAAAGACAGAAAGTACCGTAGAAATAGGCCATTTGTCTTGCATTTGTGTTACACCATGTCTACACCACAACACAACATGACAAAAGCAAATAGAACCCATTATAATCAATGATACCGTCTACACCCGGACACAACAAATTCCCGAAAGTAAACTGATGCCCCATTCTATGTAATGTTCTCCAAGCACTTGCTCTAGTTCTGACATGGAGAACAAATAGATTTGCAACGGTCCGCCTTGTCACGTCCAGTGTAGACAGCCTCAAGCTGTTGCTGCGTGGCGTAACTTGACTACCGTCAAAACTTCAATAGCCATGAAACCGCTTTGCGTGAGAAATATACAAAGTTGTTCATTAAGTTTGACTTCCACCCATTCAAATCACAATATGGTCAAAAACTTTTAGTTTGCACATTCAACACCATTAAAAAGGCAAAAAAAAAAAAAAAAAATAACAATGTTAACTTCAATGATTTTTGAATTTGTAATCATTAATGTAATTTTCAAATGAATTGTGGAAGTGTGAGTTGAATTTGGGAACTAGGATGGAGGGAAAGATTGTCAAGAAAAACAACTATAGTATGGCTTCAGAAAGGACTTGGATTTATAGAGAATAGAACATGTATGGTTAAAAAAAATTGCATCTGAATTTGTTGTTGTTTTTTTCTTCTTTTTACACACCAGCTGGCGAGGACCCTATAGTAACCCAGGAGGCCATGATTGGAAGAGGAGCCGCACAGGATGAGAACGAGGAGGTGATGCAGGCACTCCTCATTCACGAGAAGAGGAGCGGAGTCGGTCCAGGAGGTGTCGTCGTCTCCAGACCGACCGTTCCAGTGGCTAACGCCAGCGACTCTGACAGCGATACCAGCGAATCGGATGAGGATTCTTTGCCCCTGGCTCCAACCCACATGGCGCACAACGTTACAGCTCTGCGGCCAGGAAAACAAGAGGATATGGAGGAAGATGATGACGATGAGTTTGAGGAGGTTGGGGATGACCCTGTGGTGATGGTAGGGGGAAGACCCTTTTCTTACAGGGAAGTGAGCCAGAGACCCGACCTGGTGGAACAGATGAGCGCTCTGGAGAAGGAGGCGTACATTGAGATGGGCCAGAACCTCTTCCAGGACATGTACTTCTGAGTTCATCATGTCTGTCTGCATAACATCTTTCTGTATCTCGCTGTGCCCGTTATTCACAGGATGCAGTTTCGATCTGTCTCCTTTGCACACTTTATCTCAAACGGTGTTTTGCAGCGTGCCAGAGCTGAGAAATGTAGTGTTAAATCCGTTGACTGTTCTTTTTTCTCAACCCTCTGCCATATTCATATACAAAGCTTCTCTGGTGCCAATTATACCTCAGTATCTCGGTTGTAAACAAGAGTATCGTACATTGGCAAACACGCTCACACCGCTACTTTTTTTTAGTTTGTTTACGGTCTAGCCACATTCAGAGGCTTCCAAATGAATAATAGTGTTGCTGCAGTGTCCTCCAGGACGGTTTTACTCAAAATCTAAAGGTTCTGAGGCTTTTCTGACATGATTGACTTTTGAACGACAGAAAGTGACAGCCTCTGTTGTTTTGCTCAAAGCTACAGAGACTTCTTGCTTTCGTGTCTTTTTCTTTGGGTCTTTTTTCCAACAGTATTTAGCAGGATTTGTAGTCTGAAAAGAAAGCGATTTTCTTGCGACTGACTGCCTTGACATTATATTAAATGGAGTTTTGATGAGATATGTTTGTTTAGAGTGTGATTGCTTTCCTCTCACAGCAGAAATGAGCACTTTCTTCTCTGATATCTGCCTCAGTGGACATTATTCACTTCAGTTTGTTTATGCGTAAGTGGAAAAAGGATGTTTTTTTTTTTATCAATTTGTTAGACCTTTTACATTAATAAAAAGCTGAGTGTAAAAACATCAGTGTATTCATGAATCTGTGTGTGTGAATATGAATGAAAAAATGAGCTTCATAAACAACAGCCCTGCTGTTATAATACATTTAACAGTTTATTTAGTCTAAAACAGCAGGTTGATTTTTGCAGTGACTGTTTCCAAAAAAAATGTTTTTGAATTGACCTCTTATGTGTAATCATGTAATTGAATTGGGAACAGTGTCTCCGGGGATGTGCTTTGGTGCAGCTGCGGATGAAATGATGCTCGGATGAGACGATGCGGGAGATAAAATCTGTGGTGCGTAGATGCGTAGCCAGAGAAAACCGGCAGTGCTGCTGTCACGTCACGTTACAGGTGCTGAACTATGTATCTGCAGCTCAGAGCAGAGGGTGTGTCTAAATGTAGGGGGTGTGTCTAAAGGTTTATGAACTTGGAGTTGTGGGTTTCAAAATCTGTTTTAATCTTTAAAATAAAATGTTTTGGAAAACTGAAGAAAACAAATATTGTGAAAGAATAAAAAAAAAAAAAAAAACCTTTAATCAGATATTTTCATTAGTTTTTGAAATGTTGTTTTTAAATCATTCGTTTTTGTTTGGGAATTTTACCCCTTTAAAGGTGAAAAAAGAAAGTACCTTATCTAGGTTAGTTGTATTTTGTATTTAATGGGGAAATAAGGAATAGATGTACAGTTGTATTTGCTCCTTGGTGTCAGTTACTCAAACAAAAAATAGTATTTCTTTTACAGAATTTCAGTGGACAAGCACATGGTTTGTGAAAATTTGAGTTGAATTGTGGAGGTATAACTTTGTTCAGAATTCTGAGATCAGATGTGGTCGTCTACTGATAAGACTCCCAAAAAGTTAAAGAGCTGAAATGTGTAGTGTACTGTGTTTGCTAACTTTTACAAGGAAACATTTCTGCTGAATTCAGTTACCATTGCAAAAACCTCTGTTTAACATATAAATGAATCTCAAATGAAAAGGCTTTTATTGGATTTTGCATATTTATGAATCTTGTATAACTGACCTTGTTGTTGTAAATTACTTTTTCCTCGTTCCGTTTCTGTGCTCAGCCAGACTGGGTTGATTTGGCAGACTCTGTCCCAGTCTATTTATTAGTCACATTCAGCATACCTATTTTACTCCCTTTTTATAACCTCAGCTGTAAATGAAAGCCATTTCTCAGATGGAAGATTCAGAGAACTCTCGATTATTTTGCTGTTTGTGAGGTCAAGGTGCTCTGCGCTTCATGTTTGTAAATGTATTTGTCTAATACAACTATAGCGTTTCATCTAGTACACATGACTTTCTCTAGTGCTATTCTTGTTAGCAGTGTTGTAAGGAGGCATTCAATATTCAGAAAAAGGATTAACAATTTTGATACTTTCTTTTGTGGAACACAAAAGTGTTTTTTTTTTTTTTCTTCTTGCAAAACAATGAAAGTCAATAGGGTATATAGTTTGGACCCCAGTGTTCATCAGATGAAAGGAAGACATGCAATTTAGAATGACATGAATGTAATTACATGATGGCAGTGTCTATTTACACTCAGTGCAAATAGCGTCCCTTGTTAGCAAATGCTATTTACACTACCTCCTCCAACCAATGTCTAATTGGGATACTCAAGTTTTAAAAAAGACGCAAAGAGTCAAGTAAGGCTTGCAAATCTAGCTTTTAACGTGATCAGTGTGGGTTCGAATGCGCCATTTGCTAAGTTCGCGTTTATTTTCAATAAAAATAAAAATAAGCTAAATATGCTCTAAAAGTGGAAATAAACTGCAAACTAGTGCTTTTAAAAATATTAAAAGTGTTTATTGGGTTGGGTTAGGGGAAGGTGTATGGAGAGTTTTTATTCTCCCAATAAGGCAGCATCCTTTTAGGCCTAATAATTTTAATAAATATAATCATTTACACTCTGATATTATTGCATCCTGTTAATGTACAACAATACTGAGGTGCAAATAGTATCTGCCAAGATAAAGTATAGATTGCAAAGAAGTGATGCTTTTACATGGTGTAAATAGAATCTTTCGCAATTTTCACCTATAGTGTAAACAGCACATCGCTAAGAAAATGCTGCTATTGTCACTTGGTGTAAATAGAATATACTGCTATTTTCACTTATATTTAAGTGCAAATAGTGATAGATGCTATTTACACTTAGTGTAAATAATGTGCACTTCATGTTAATAGCTGCTGTCTTAAATGATTTTACCATTTTTGGTTGAACCATCCTTTTAAATAAGATTTCTCAATGTAGCATATATAACATATGTTCCATCATCATCGGCTTATGGACAGAAGTTACTGTTCTGCAAGTGAAATGAGAAATTCAAAAACAATACCATTCACTGTATGCAAACAATCATTTTAGTGGTGGAGAGTAGGGGGTGTGTAGATCTAACCAGTTTTTCATGGGTTCATTATTTATTATTGGTTTCTTCGCAGATTAGTCCTGGTCTTATCACTCTTTCATCCTTTACATCTTTTTAATGAACACACAAAGAAGAGATGAATTCATGAAGGTTATTTTTGTATCCGATGGCCTTCTCTATTCAATTAAGCGCACAAACTGTCATCTGTCAGTCATTTAAAAGCCATTACCCATCTCCTGCGGCTGCTTTTGCTGTGTCCAATCTGAACATGTTGCTCTTTAACTCACGGCCACTTTGTCATTAGTTACGATGTATTGTTTACCTCTCTGTCTGTTTACTTCCAAACACGCTAATTAATGTTTCTTACAAGGAGAGCTGTGGGTGAGCTGGAAACGGGGGTGTTAAGGCCTGTAACAAGATAATTATATCCCCACAAACATGTTTCAAATATTTAT
This sequence comes from Opsariichthys bidens, assembly GCA_037194245.1. Taxonomy (NCBI): domain Eukaryota; kingdom Metazoa; phylum Chordata; class Actinopteri; order Cypriniformes; family Xenocyprididae; genus Opsariichthys; species Opsariichthys bidens. The sequence goes on from CM074281.1 coordinate 17,121,600, forward strand.
GTCCACCTTGTTTACTTAAGTACAATGTAAACAAGGGCAGAGTACAGATACATATGCTACCTTTGGTTAGGTTATTTTTGAAAGACGTTGCTTATGATCAAACAGGCTGCATTTATTTGATAAAAAAAATAGGCAGTAAAACAGATATACGGTTACAATTTAGCACTTTTAGATTTTAAAGTCTAAAAATGATTCAAAAGCATTCTGAATGCAAAGATGGTAATCATAGTATTTGCATACTGAATTGCAATTGGTGATTTCTGAAAAGTCCTTTCCAACTTTTATTTTCATAATGAATGTGATTTGGTCTATTTATTTTTTTTATAATATTGTACTACATTTCTTTATTCCTTTCTCTGTTTATGTTGGTTCATAACTACAGCTAAAATCACACCTATTATTGAAAGCACTGATCTTTTCTTTCAGGAAATGTAAATCTGTATACTTGAAAAGTATAAGACTATTGCCAAGTACTGTTGGAAAATGAAATCTGCATCTCCATATAGTTGTCAGCAGCAGGAAGCATGAAGTGCTCTAAAACTTCCTGGTATATGGCTGCGTTGACCTTGGGCCTCAGAAAACACAGTGGACCAACACCAGCAGATGACATGGCACCCCAAACCATCACTGACTGTGTAAACTGTACACTGGACCTCAAGCAATGTGGATTGTGTGCCTTTACTCTCTTCCTTCAGACTCTGGGACCCTGATTTCCAAACGAAATGCAAAATTTACTTTCATCAGAGAACATAACTGTGGACCACTCAGCAGCAGTCCAGTCCTTTTTGTCTTTAGCCCAGGCGAGACGCTTCTGACGCTGTCTGTTGTTCAAGAGTGTCTTGACACAAGGAATGTGACAGCTGAAACCAATGTCTTGCATACGTCTGTGCGTAGTGGTTCTTGAAGCACTGACTCCAGCTGCAGTCCACTCTTTGTGAATCTCCCCCAGATTTTTGAATGGGTTTTGTTTCATAATCCTCTCCAGGGTGTGTTTATCCCTATTGCTTTTACTGCTTATCACACTTTTTTTTCTACCACATCTTTTCCTTACTTTCGCCTCTCTATTAATGTGCTTGGACACAGAGCTCTGTGAACAGGCAGCCTCTTTTGCAACAACCTTTTGTGTCTTGCCCTCCTTGTGCAAGGTGTCAATGGTCGTCTTTTGGACAACTGTTAAGTCAGCAGTCTTCTCCATGATTGTGTACCCTACAGAACTAGACTGAGAGACCATTTAAAGGCCTTTGCAGGTGTTTTGAGTTAATTAGCTGATTAGAGTGTGGTACCAGGTGTCTTCAATATTCAACCTTTTCACAATATTCAAATTTACAAGTTTCACTTTTTGAATGGAATTAGCAAAAATATCAACTTTTTGATGATATTCTAATTATATGACCAGCACCTGTATGTATGTATGTATGTATGTATATATGTGTGTATACACACACACACACACTATATATATATATATATATATATATATATATGTTAACAACTATCTATCGTCTATTAACAACTGAATGTTTATTTATTTATCCCACCCATCTCTCGATCTCTCTCACTCACTCATTGCTTTCTCCCATTGCTTCCTCCCAGGCGTCTGTGCCTTTTAGAGTGTCACAACATGTCAGTCTGTCCCTGGTGACACACCTGCTGGCCAGCAGCACTGAGTGTGTGTGTGGTGATTTACACAGCCTGAGGGAAGAAGTCTCTGCAATATTATCCCATTTCATACACACAAACACACTCAGGAAGGATCTCTCCTCTTTGAATTGAACTTCCTCTAAATTGGATCATGTCTGGTTTTGAGGCATGCAGTGGCCCCAAAAAGCCACACATAAAAATATCTGAATGTCACTGAATTAGATAACAACATATCAAAGCAAGTGGCATTTATTTTAAAGACAGAGAGCACAAATACACGTTAAGCAAAACAAACACAAAACAAATATTTAACCAATTAATGTTTGCTAAAATTTAAATGATAATTTTTTTTTCTGTTTTTTATGATTGTGAAATGTTAGTGAATCTCCCTCATAGTTAATGTGATGAACTACACCTGTGTGAGTTTGAAAAGATCTGACTTACATCCAATAAAAGTCACCTTAAGTAGCTAAAAAGTTATTGCAAAGTTTCCTACTTCATTTAAACATTCAACACACACACAACTCCTGGTTTCACAGGCAGGGCTTACAATAAGCCAGTATTAGGCTTCAGTTCAATTGACCCTTCCCAAAAAATCAGCTTGTGAACCAACCATCTCTTTATACTAGTTCATTTATCGCATCCAATAAACATGAATGGACGTCAGAAGGAATGTTGTTTCAAGCGCGGAAAGACGTGAGTACACACAATTTTTCAAGTTCAAATTAACCGTTACCAACTCTTCTGACTGCTTTGTCGAACAAACCGGTGGATTTGTGGTTATGATTGTCAATCAAACTGCCGGCAAAGGGTCAATTAGGATATTTCAGCAGCTTTTATAAACGTTATCTTTACTGGTGTGTATCTTGAGACAAAACAATGGCACTGACATTATTTTAAGATGTCAGTGTGAGTTACATGAGAAATCTGATTCCCTTTCAAAAGCTACACTCCAGCTGCGCTTCAGCGCATATGGGAACGTCTTTAGTCGTGACCGGCTGTGAATATGTGTCTGAACACGTCAATGAAATTGACCTATATTTATAGCCTCCGTGATGTCATCACTATGCGCCAATGAGAGGCTATAAGTAGATGAGCCACAGGTGTGTCTGCAGGTCTTTTGTCTTCAGAGGCCTTGCTGTGTGTGTGTCAAGCACAACCTCTCTCTTTTTCTATCCTCTGTGTTAGGAGTTTGGTTAACAAGACATCTTGAAGAACTTTCTCTCTCTTTCTATTCCTCTGTTTGCACAAGGAAACAACATAAGAGCTGTCATAATATATATATTTAGTTATATTATATTATTGTGATAAGAGAAAGTATGAGCCAACAAAGTAGACGGTGTGTTTCCCCGTGTTCACGTTCGATCTCTGAATTGGATGCACACCAGTTCTGCTTTGTTTGTTTGGGGGAAGAGCATGCTGCCCTTGCGTTAGAGGGAGGCGATTGCGAGCACTGCGAAGTTTTCACAGTGAAAGATGCTTCGTGCTGCGCTCGCCTACTTCCAAGGGCCAGCACCCACAGTGAGATCGTGGGGCTCTCGCCTGGATTTGGCTGACGAGCGGGAGACGGGTCCTGCCCTTTCGCCCGCTTCGTCACCAGATCCAGCAGTCCACCCTCGTGATCCTGAAGCGCACTCCGGTGCTTCTTCGGTTCACGTGGGGGACGATGACTCCTCCTTCGAGTCTGCTGCCTCTGAGCGTTCCTCACGGGACAGTAAATCTGTTGAGGAATTGCTCGAGGTCGTGACTCGTGCTGTGGCCAGATTACAGCTTGACTGGCCACAGGAGAAGGAGCCCCCCAAACGCTCAAAGTTGGAGGATCGGTTTCTGTCCGGTGGCAGGGGGGAGGGATCACAACAACAATCCCTCCCTTTCTTTGAGGACCTCCATGACGAACTATCGAAGTCATGGAGAAAGCCTTATACCTCCCGTGTTTTCGTGCCTTCGACGTCGATTTATTCGACCATCGTGGGTGCGGAGGCACGGGGGTATTCGACGATGCCCCAGGTTGAGGAGACGCTCGCGAGCTATCTCTCGCCTGGTTCAGCATCATCGCTAAAGAAACCGGCTCTTCCATCTAAGCCTTGCCGAACGACGTCAGCTCTCGTCGGCAAGGCTTTTCAGGCTGCGGGTCAGGCTGGTGCTGCCCTGCACACCATGGCGGTGTTGCAGGCGTATCAGGCTGACCTGCTGAAGGACCTGAGTGCGGGTTCCACCATTGACGAGGAGGCATTCACGGAACTTCGTCGAGCCACAGATCTATCTCTCCGTGCCACTAAGCAGACGGCCCGTGCTATCGGCCGTTCAATGGCTGCTATGGTCAGCACGGAGAGGCATCTGTGGCTCAATCTCACGGGCATCAAAGATAAGGACCGCGTGTTCCTGCTTGATGCGCCCGTGTGAAAAAATCAGAAGAAGCTTTCGTGCAATTTCTTCCTCGCCGCACTCAAAGGGTGGGGTCGTCAGCCACCCAGCCCCAGCCTGGTCCTTCACATAGGGAGGCACAAAAGCGGAGCGTTGCGACTCGCGCTCCCCCTCATAAAGATTGGGGACCGTCTCGCCGCTCACAACAGCCTCCCAAGCAAGACCTCAGGGCCATTCTTTCTAGGAAAAAGAAGTCCTGATGGTCTTGCGCCCAGCCCTGTGGGGTTTGCCCCCCTCGGGACGGGGCGCGTATTAAGAAATCCTGTACCCGCCCCTTCTCGAAGTTCCCACAAAAACCCTCCTTCCCCGCCACCTCTGGTGTTTCGGGGGGCAGCGGTTTCCAGCGAAAAGTTAAATGTTCCGTTGATTCCTGTCACACACCGGGACACGCAGCATCTAACATCACCCCTAGAGGAAGTACAAAAGTTAGTTCCCATTTCAGAGAACTTGGCAGCGTGGAAGCTACTGCCAGGGATTTCTGCATGGGTTCTACGGACAGTAGAAGTAGGATACAGGATCCAATTCTTTCGTCGTCCCCCGCGTTTCAACGGCGTGGTCTCCACTACCGTGAAGCCGGGGCAATCGACGTTACTGTTACAAGAGCTTCAGGCTCTCTTAAAGAAAGGGGCCATAGAGCATGTTCCCCTGCCAGAGAGAGAGTCAGGCTATTACAGCAGGTACTTTCTGGTCCCCAAAAAGGACGGGGGGTTGCGTCCAATCTTAGATCTTCGAGGCTTAAACCGTTCAGTAAAAGCTCTCAAGTTCAAGATGTTAACGGTAAAGATGGTTGTGTCTCAAATCCAACATTGCGATTGGTTTGTCACGATCGATCTAAAGGATGCATATTTTCACAAAGAAATATTGCCACAACACAGGAGGTTCCTGAGGTTCGCTTTCGGGGGCGAAGCTTACCAGTATCGGGTTCTTCCATTTGGCCTAGCCCTATCACCCCGCACATACACGAAATGCATGGATGCAGCACTGGCTCCGTTGCGACTCCAGGGTATCCGCATTTTGAATTACATAGACGACTGGCTAATATTAGCACAGTCTCAAGAGATGGCATTACAACACCGAGATGTCGTACTAGCTCATCTCGTTTCTCTAGGGCTGAGACTAAACGAGAAGAAAAGCGTTCTCTGTCCCACCCAGAGAACGACATATCTAGGGGTCGTATGGGATTCGACCATGATGCGGGCACAACTGTCTCCCGCTCGAGTCGAGGCCATTCACATAGCCCTGAAGAATGTCAGGCTAGGCCAGGATTATACTGTCCTTCAGTATCAAAGAATGTTAGGTCTCATGGCGTCAGCGTCCTCGGTGATACCTTTGGGCCTGTTACACATGAGACCATTTCAGTTGTGGCTCAAAGCCAGGGGATTTCATCCAAGGGCCAAACCCCTGAGCAAAATAAAGGTTACGCACCGCGGGCTTCGTACCTTAACTATGTGGCTAAGACCCCGGTTCCTTACCTTGGGTCCCACTCTAGGGGCGCCATGTCGTCGCAAATTGCTAACGTCAGACGCCTCCCTGAAGGGCTGGGGTGCGGTCTTAGGTGGCCGTCCAGCCCAAGGGGAATGGGAGAGTCATCAACTCGTCTGGCACATCAATTGCCTAGAGCTGATGGCCGTATTTCTGGCCCTGAAATACTTTCTCCAGTATCTGAGAGGCTGTCATGTCTTGGTGCGGGTAGACAATACAGCGGCAGTCTCTTACATAAATCACCAGGGAGGTCTGCGCTCACGCCGTCTCAACAAGATAGCGAGACAGATCTTCCTCTGGGCCCAGGGCAGAATTCTGTCACTCAGAGCAGTGTACATCCCTGGGCACCAGAATGTGGGAGCAGACTTACTGTCCAGACAGGAAGTGCCGACTGGGGAATGGAAACTCCACCCCGAGGTAGTCCAACAGGTGTGGCGAAAATTTTACAGAGCGGAAGTGGACCTCTTCGCCTCTTATCAGACAGCGCAATGTCCCCTCTACTTCTCTCTGAGTCACCCAGCCCCCCTAGGTCTGGATGCGATGGCACATACATGGCCCAAAATGCGCCTGTATGCATTTCCTCCAGTTTCTCTGCTCCCGGGAGTTCTAGCCAGAGTTCGCCAACAAGGGATTTGCCTCTTGCTGATAGCACCGCGTTGGCCGAACAGAATGTGGTTCTCGGAGATAATAGCTCTCCTCGACGGCTCGCCGTGGGCGATTCCGAAGAGGAGAGACCTTCTGTCTCAGGCACAGGGGACAATATTTCATCCCCGGCCGGAGTTATGGAACCTTCATGTTTGGCCCCTGAGGGGTACCAACTGAGGCACTCAGGTCTTTCACCAGACGTTATCCAGACTATATTAAGTGCTAGAGCTCCCTCTACCAGAGCAAGTTATGCCAATAAATGGGCTATCTTTCAGAGATGGTGTACTTTACACAATATAGATCCCATGAACTGTCAGGTTTCTACAGTTCTGGACTTTCTACAACACAAGCTATCGACAGGCACTTGCCCCGCTACGCTAAGGGTATATGTGGCCGCTCTTTCGGCTTGCCACGCTCTTATTGACGGGACACCGTTGGGCCAGCACTCCCTGCTCTCTCGCTTCATTCGAGGAGCTAGGCGACTGAGGCCCCCTGCTAGAACCAGAATTCCTTCTTGGGACCTAGCTGTAGTCCTGGAGGGATTGGTTCAAGAGCCCTTTGAACCGTTAGAGTCAGTTTCAGATAAGCTGTTAACTCTGAAAATGGTTTTTCTAATGGCAATAACTTCTCTGAAGAGAATTGGGGATCTACAGGCTCTGTCCATTGTGCCATCCTGTTTAGACTTTGCCCCAGGTATGGTGAAAGCAATTTTGCATCCTCATCCCGATTACTTACCTAAGGTGCCTTTCTCGACTTTACATCCGGTAATTCTCGAAGCCTTCTGCCCTCCGCCGTTTACTACGCCGGATCAGGAGCGACTTCACAAGCTGTGTCCAGTCCGTGCTCTTCAGACCTACGTCCACCGCACTAGCCAGTGGCGTAAGTCAGAGCGACTTTTCGTCTGCCATGGAGGCCGTAACAAGGGTGCTACCGCAACGAAACAGACTATGTCACACTGGGTGAGAGATGCTATTGCCCTTGCCTATGAGGCGCGTGGTCACACTTCGCCAACGGGCATCAGGGCTCATTCCACCAGGGGGGTTGCCTCTTCAAGAGCTCTGGCAAGGGGTGCCCCCCTGCAAAATGTTTGTGATGCGGCGGGTTGGTCCTCCCCGCACACATTCATAAGATTTTATAGTTTGGATGTTCATATTACTCCGGGCTCTAGCGTCCTTGAGTCAACATCGCAAGCTAGTGTCTAAGACCCTTTTGCGCTTTGTGACAAACTTCACAGCCAGAGGGTCCGGACACACAGTGCGGCGGCGTGGGTATTCTCGTTCCCATATGCGCTGAAGCGCAGCTGGAGTGTAGCTTTTGAAAGGGAACGATTCGGGTTACTTAACTGTAACCCTGTTCCCTGATAAAGCGAGAACGAAAGCTGCGCTTCTTTGCCGCACTGGGATGTCCCAGGACAGCTCTTCAGACAAAAGTACCTGCAGACACACCTGTGGCTCATCTACTTATAGCCTCTCATTGGCGCATAGTGATGACATCACGGAGGCTATAAATATAGGCCAATTTCATTGACGTGTTCAGACACATATTCACAGCCGGTCACGACTAAAGACGTTCCCATATGCGCTGAAGCGCAGCTTTCGTTCCCGCTTTATCAGGGAACAGGGTTACAGTTAAGTAACCCGAATCGTTTTCCTTGGTCTTCTGGCATATAAAGGTCTTTGTATCATTATTACATTCTGGTAGTTCCATAACTTAAAACGTCCATGTCATCATCAACAAAAAAAAAAAGCTTTTATATAATCAAGCTGTAAAAAAGCTTTGTTAGAAACAGAGGTGGCATGTGACATCACAGGGGCACAATCATTTGCTTATGACTGCCTCTGGAGCAAGACAAAAATGCCTACTTCTATATATAATCGCATCATTGTATGCACCCACTGGTCGATGAGCAGCGAGTGGATCTAAAGGCCTAGTTTGTTGGATTGGGTGATAGTTGGCTTGATCGAAGTGCATCAGCGCTAAGATTACCGATCAGCATATCAGACATTAAAGTATTTGAGCTTTGAGAGCGTACTTGAATCGCTTTCGCGGTTCTTTCATTTCATATGTCGATCGGTCTGCGCAGCACCGACGCACCGATTCGCGAACAAGCCTATTAACTACAGAATTGGGATGACACGCAGACGAGCTTTTCCTGGCGGTGGGAAAAATATCGTCTTTGTTTAAGCTGCTGAGGGATCCCGATATCAGAGAAAAATGGATTCAGTTTATTTTTAACGAACGTCCTAGTCACGTCAGTGCTGGCACACCGGAATCAACTGTTCTGGGATCAGCAAGGACCCCGGAAACTGTAAGTCACATATTTCAATTTAAACCGCTAATGACAGTTAAATTCAAAATGAATAATCCTAGTATTTTTACTTCAAAGAATCTCTTTATAATGACTGGAGCAGCGCAAGCTTTTCTGGACACTTGCCAAAACTCCCGCTTTTACACTAAATAATGAATCTCTTACTGTATTTAAATCTACATTGCATTGTTAGTTTTAGTGAAAGCATTTCTTGACAGTGTGAAGATCACAACATCACGTGATCAACAGACTGTCTCATCATCATGTTAATCACTGCAACCTTCCATGTGATAGGAACTAGATGTAAATAAATATAATGTAGTCATCAAAAATGTTCACGATTCGTTCATCTCGACAGCTGTATTAGTAAAAATGTGGTAAAAGGATTCCACACGTTTGAATTGCACAGATGTCAGCCAATCAAAGCAGTTTCTCTTGAAGCCCAATTCATCGACTGGCCGCTAGGGACAGACTCCAAAAGAGAGCAGAATCTCATTGAGCACCATGTTAAAATGCCCAACTTTACAACAGACAAAAACATGTTTACAGCCTGGTACAAATTGTGGTTTTGGTCTATCCAGCAAATTTTGCCCTTCATGACAACTGTGAGGGGGGTGAATTTTTTTTATAACTCATCCGTTTAAATTATGTTAAGCCTCAAAGTTCTGCATATTAAGGGCGTGGCCACTTGAGTGACAGGTGCATTGCCGCTACTGTCACTATTAGCTGTTTGTCTGCTGTCAATTAGCCCTCACATCACCTCAGCTAATTCCAGCCGCTGAACTTGGCATTTCTACCGTGTTTGTGCTCTTTTCTGGATTATTTCATACAATTATCAAAATGATATTGCTTGCTGTGCGGTTAATGGTTGAGACAGATGTGTATCTGTGTACATGTGTACACATGCGGAAGATAAAAAGAACACACTTTGGATCGTCTTGACATTGGATGAAAGTTTTGTCCTCCAGATTTACTACAATGACAATGGCTGGAGAATATGCCTCTCAAAACACCACAAAAACTGCTGCACTATATTGATAAATTATACTTTGAACACAGGCTCATTTGCTCATTTCTTTTACAACATAAACGGTGCTCAGATTGCATAATTTCTTGAACGAAAAAAGTGCTGCAAACAATAGACATTACATCAATATTTCATGGATTTAGTGCTTTTGTGGACAAAAAGTGATGTTGGGTGTTTTTCAATGGACGCTATTGGACATTTTACCCAAGTGCGACAGATTGGATTTATCTTGCTATCGCCATTTCATTACAAAGGATTGAAGTCCCATTTTGATTTTGTGTGTTATCATTTGCACACCCAACACAAATTACAATATTTCTGTTGCTGGAGCATCTATATCATAAACTGACACCATAGATTGACAGTAAAGAACTTCTAAATGATATAACTTGTTGTCTTTATTAATATTTTAGATAGTATCTAAGATGGATAGATAGGTCCTTACCCTGGACAAACTTGGTCACGTCGAGCCAGGCAGGCGTGGTTTCAGCAGCCAGGCCAACCTCACTTCCAGCCACGTCCTGCCTCTTTGCCCGTTTTCTGTTATCCGGGAGTGACGCAAGAGGACGCGCTACCAAGATGGCGACGGCCCATTTTGGCCTCAAAAATGCTTTTCAGAAACCTACGGGTGATGTCACGGACACTATGTCCATTTTTTTTTTTTTACAGTCTATGGTGTTTACACAGGAGTCTCACAGCAGACATGCCCCTTGAACTAAGCGTTCAAATCAGAGACCTAAAATCAGGGTAGAAAATAGCCATTTATTTCTAAATTATGACAATTATTTGATGTAAAAATCATATTAACATTATAAGTGCACCTCAGGAAACATTATATGCCATTTCATGACCCCTTTAAGATAGCTCAAATATGCATTTTAATCTGCAACTAGTCTTAAGCTTTGTCTGTGAAATGGGGCGTTAATATTTTTGGTCATTTTAGGATGGACTGAATTACATGTGGATATTCTGGAGTCCTTCTGGAGGTTACAGGTGAGTGTAATTGTTTTCAGGTATGCTTCCTTCTGTATTAGTTTAATATTCAGACACTGTAAATAAGCCATTGGTACAAGTACTTCAATAAAACAGGTTTTGCTACCAACTTGGAGCAAACAGTAAACCTTAATTTTCATGAGCCATGTCAACCTATGGCATGAACACCACCTGCATGGTAGGTTTTACGTCAGGTTTCTGTGTTCATTATGAACACACATAAACTACCCGTCTAGGGTTGACTGAACTAATTCCAACCTGGTTTTCTGAAACGATAACCCTGAGGATTGATGTCATTGTGTGGCCTCGTGGGAGCTGTATTCTGCTCTGGGGGAAATGTTTCTATCATAAACATGCAGTTCCTGCTATTGGATCCTGATGAGGGAACAAAGCACCCTCTGAACAGGAAATGGTCTATCAATTACTCTACTTAGATCAATGAAAATGTGCAGAATGGAATACTAGCATACTGTGCAGTATACACTGTATCTGACTTTCTAGTAGTTTATATTACTATAGCATGTAAAACTTTATTGTCACATGTCCATATTACACTACATGCTAATTTATGTCCATCTTATTGCATTTCTAATTAGTTTTTCTAATTCAGACTCTTGGTAGTCCAAACAAATAATCAAGAAAGAGTCAAAAAAAGATGTCAGTGCATTGCATTATGGGAATTGTCACTGGGGCGGTACCCTGACAGCCTGCTGACAGTTTTAGACGAAGCAGTCCAAATTGCCTCTAATTTTCTATGCTGTAAATATTATGGCCACAAAACCCAAATTGGGCTAGTGTCCAATCTATTTCTACAAGCAAAACGCAAATGTGTTATCAGTCCATGAAAGGTCACATTTCATATTTTCTCTGTTTGGATCTAATCTGGGTGCCCTCATTAATGTCTAATTGATGTCAGTGTGCAATTATGTGAGTCAGTGAAACGGTGCTCATGTCGAGAGGAAATGCTAGATTCACGCTTTTGATGTCAAAGCCGATCTCGCCACCGAATCTATCTGAAAGCAGCATCTGCCCGTAGCTGAGCGATACTAATTGTTTTGATACCTCCTGTCAGCTTGTACTTGCTGTGTCTGAAAGATAGAAAGAGTAAAAGAGAAGGATATACCGAACATTGAGTTCTGGAGTGATACGTCTGAGACCGCTGGTAATATAATGCGTTTATATATGAGTGCTGCAGGTTCCATTACAATATCTAATAGGCCTACTTACATTTCATGTAAATTCTTTTTAAAAATCTTTATGAGGTCACCAGTGGGAACAAGAAGAAAAATAATGAGAATAAATGAGATTAAATGCTTGAAAGTAATTAGTTGATTACACCCTTCCATCCTCAGTAGGCTAGTTACTCAATAGCGAATACTGCAATTATTTTAATTTATTTAGACATTTGAAAATATAATTATATACAATCTCCTTACAGTCTTAAGTTCCAGAGGAATGCATTCAACAAGCTCTAGTTTGATGGAAGTATCATGAATTCCTAAATTAAACCAAGCTGTTCATCTAACAAATCTGGCTGTTTAGATAATGTAACTTGTCTGTCCAACACTATATGTTCTTTATATTTCTCAATCAATGATTCAGTCCATTGATTCATGGTTCAGGCAATTGAATGTTCTGCCCACTGATCAATATAGTAATCAGTCAGACCTTCACACGTCAGGGCAAAGGACTACTAAATAAGGAACCTTATTACGCATCCATGTCATAAATGAAATGAAAGAAGTTGATCTGTAGGGGAATGTGAGACTCGCAGGCGCATGTCCTTGTATTACAATTTCATTTATGAACCTGCAGCATTAAATCACATATAAAACATGCGCATGCAGGCATGCACAGCTGGTTGCACGTGCTTACGTGACCCCCTGATTTATGACCGGGCTATTGAAGGTGGCGCTGTGGTTAATTTGATTTATATGTTTCTTGAGCCACACCTCTTCTTGTTAGAGGTTAGCCATGCGGAAAGGCTGTTCAGGATTATTGTCTATTTAACCATGACCTCTAAAATGCTAAATCCTGATGCAGGCACCAGGGTTACCTTGAAGAATGCAACGTTGCATATAACTCGATCATCCGCATATTTCTGATTTATTTATTTTAAATGATTATATTATATTATATTATATTATCATGTTTTACTCATTTACTCACCCCCATGTAACACAAAATGTTAATTAATTTCAGTTTAATGAAATGAAATTAGGTCTGGGCCTGTCACACTTCAAAACATCAAAAATCAATGTTATAATTACAAATATTTCTTTCTCAAGTCTCCTGAAACCATATGTAAGCTCTGTGTGAGAAAGAAATGCATGCCAATTAAAAAAAAAAAATCTTTTCAACAACTTACTTGATCCCTTTCACAATAGTCTTTTTAATTTGGGTCAAATTTAAGCCAACTTGGATCACAACTTGGTGCTATTTCTCAGGAAAAAAAGTGAAATTCATCATAAAATTGATGGATTAGCTTTTAGATGATGTTAAGCAATATACTTTTGGCTTCTCTTTTCACATGAAGCAGGGAAATATTTCGGTTTGATTTAATGTGTGACAGTGTAATGAGATTATCATGTTTTATATATGCTAAAATCCAGTAAAAGCACATCCACTCAGAGAGGGAGAAAAAGATAAACGTCACTTATGGGTAATGGATTTCAATGTGTTCAACAGAGACGCCTAAAGGAATAAAAACTGACAAAGCAAAGCAAGTGTTGCAATGTAGCATTTTAGTATAGAGAGAATAAAAAAGAAATGCAAAATATACTAAAAATGTCCTTTAACACTCTCTCTGGGAATTATAGTAGGTTCTAGTTTCAAGTACAAGCTTTCTGGTCTCACATCAAGCCTTGAATCCCTTATCTTTGTCTGTTAAACCGGGGGCAAATGACCTGTGCTGCATTCCAACTCTTGTGAAAGCAGACTAAAGCTTAGCTAAGTTGAAATTTGGTCTTGCTTTATATTAGGTGGTCTTCGCTACAAAAAATACAATGTACTTATTGTGTTCATATTGTATTGAAAAACACTTTTGCTGCTATTGAGGTGGGATACGGCGAAGGTCAGGGACAGGTTTGATGGTATGGGTAGGTTTAAGGTTGGGTTAAGGTGTAAGGGATGGGACAACCGTGTAATTATATATGTAATTACATGCAGGTATTTTTTTTTAAACATAAGTACAATGTAAAAATCTGTATGTACACATTGTATCAAATTATTAATTTAATTTAAGTATATAGTAATTAAGACCACCTAATATAAAGTTGGACCCGAAATTTAACAACATGAATATGCATCACAATCACAGAGAAGCCAACATCTTCCTTTTCAAACAATCAGTCAAGATGTGGAAGGAGGGGTCAAATAGGTTAAAGGTTTAGTTCACCCAACAATGAATATTCTGTCATTAATTACTCACCCTCATGTTGATCCAAACCAGTATGACTTTCGTTCATCTTCAGAACACAAAAGAAGGTATTTTTTAATAAAATCTGAGTGATTTATTTCCCTCCAGTGACAGCTACGCAATTACCATTCTGACAATTTAAATCGTTTTATACACGGAACAGATTTAATTTAGGCTTTTATTCACATATAAACATTCATCAACTCACACATCAGCTGTGGTAAACAGAAGCTCAAGCATGTTTGCTTGATGTGCGAGAACAAATGATGTTCATTCTCGTGTGTTACAGAGTGGTTTGTTCTTGGTTCCTCTTATGAAACAGTTCTGTATGTCCAAACCTTAAAACAACCCTAATGCATACAAATGATCAGAAACGTAGGCCTTAGTGAGTGTAGACAGACCATATTTCAAATTATATTATATTAAAATAAAAACACATTTAAACTATTTAAAAAAAAAAAACTTCTTTTTAAAACATTTCCAGTAAGAAAATAATCATTGGCAATATCAGCCAGTGTTAAAAATAACATGATAAACTCAATGCAGAAGTTACATCAAGATCAGATGCATGAGGTTTGTTGCAGCCTAAACAGTGAAAGTGTGTTTCTCTGTGCATGTGTTGTACTGTCATCCTAATTCACACTGTGATGCTCACAATCCCTCTCTGTAGAGTTAAGAGTGCGAAAAAACGAAATTGAAAGAGGGAGGGCACGTGGTGGATAGCTCCGTTCCACTGTCATGTTGATTTCTCTCCTTTAATCCAATTCAGAAATCAAATGTACCAAAGGATATAATAATAACAGATGTCCTAATTTTCCTTCATCTCCATATAATCTTCTCATAACATCTCCCTCACTGGGACAGCAGCCATTTATAATTATCATGATTATGTTAATGGTGATAATGTTAATAATGACATGAACGAAGATAATAATGTTATGTTGCATGATGATATGAGTATTACGATCTGTACACTGTCTATCATATTCATGTCACACGATTACAGAGTTTGGAATGAAAATGGCACCTTGCGAAGCTATACTATTGAGATGATGCTCTCGGTGTGTTAGAACGGAAAAGCTGTGCTTGTCCCCTTTCATCGCCTTCAGTGTGTCTAAGGAGAATTCGCTTGTGAATCTGTTGCATTGACCGAGGTGTTCAGACAGTCATATGCTGATGAAGTATTGTCACCTATACTGATTTATGATGAAGAGAATGAGGGATAGAAAAAGTAACACTAGATATCTGAAAATGGCATACAACCATAATATTTGTACAATTGTTTTGCACATTATGCAGATTTTCTGTACGCATTGAATGCCCAAATGAACTACTACTATTAAAATCTGCCATAGGATAAACTATTCTGTATCCCAAGTGTGGACATGACTGGACATGAACTGTTTTTAACGAATCTTACTGCCAAAAGTAAAGCCATTGTTGAACAAAATTCAATAATTACTAGCTATATTTATTTTTGAAATGATGACTAAACACACACTGAATTAAACAAGGTAGTGAGTTTAGACTAATGTAGAATACTTACATTGGTGGAGATAGAATGCAGTAATAATCTTAGTTTTTTTTGCAATACTTAGAAGCGCCACAACACCTCTACTGAATCTACAATGACCAATAGTATGATTGCAGTGACTCTTATTAACTGGCTCTTGAATCAAAAACATACAGCTCAATCAAGAGCTCAATCAAGAGACGGTGACTAATGAGTCAGCATGAACACACAAAGCTCTTAACTAACTGACTTATAAGGAGTTATGGCAACATGTAGTTGGATACACGTGTTTTTGTCAGTGAAAACAGTAAAACAGTAACACTTTACAATAAGGTTCATTAGTTAAACATTAGTTAATGTATTAACTAACATGAAGTAACCATGAGTAATATATTTGTTACCTTATTTACTAATCTTCGTTAATGTTAGTTAATGAAAATACAGTTGTTCATTGTTTGTTCATGTTAGTTCCCAGTGCATTAACTAATGTTAGCAAGATTTAATAATGTATTAATAAATGTTGAAATTAACATTAATAAAGATTAATAAATGCTGTGTAAGTGCAGTTCATTAGTAGTTCATGTTAACTAAATGTTGTTAACTAATTTTAACGCATGAACCTTATTGTAAGTGTTATCTATAAAACTAAGTACAGCCACTTTTTCTTTGTTTGCTTATTATTGTTGTTTAATAAATAGTTAGGGGTGAATTCAGGTTAATTGGGACACTTTTTCCCAAGTCATCTCAATGGCAAAAAGTGTCCTAATCAACCTGAATTCACCCCTTTATAGTTAATTATTGAATTGCATTTATGCCACACAATTGTTGTTGTAAATTAATGTATTTAACAAGTACCCAGAATCATTCAATTCTTTATTATTCTTACACTCAAAAAAAAAACAAAAAAAACAACCCAAGTTGGTTTGAAAATGGACAAACCCAGCGTTTGGGTTAAATGTTTGCCTAACGTGCTGGACAGTTTTATTCAATGATCTATTGTTTAAAAATGACTATATGGCTGGCTTAAAATGAACCCAAAATTAAAAATCAGACAACAATAATAATCAAAAGGTCAAAAGGTGGACATTTATTAATAAGCAATTTAATAAATGTTTATTGTTTAATTATTATTAATTACACTTATTAATAAATGTTCATTTATTAAACACATTAATACATGTTTTCCAACATATTTTATGTTATGTTATGTATTTAAAGCAAGCAGTACAGTTATTTTTAAACAGAAGTTGACTTAAAACTACCCAGCAGGTTGGGCCAACATTTTACCGAACCGATGGGTAAAACAACCCAATTGCTGGGTTTGTCCATTTTCAGCCCAACTTGGGATGTTTTTAACCGAGCATTTGAACTATTTGTATTTGTGAGAAGAAGAAAAAAACTGTAGGCCCTAGACATTTACAGTAAGGATAGTATGCCATGAATTCTCAAGGACAATGAAAGCAAGCTGCAGCCCATGGTAATGATGTGACCCTAGAGAGTTGGGCAGCCCACTCAGTCACTTCCTAAGAAAGAGAGAAATCTTGTGGGAGTTGTAGCTCATCTTTACTGGTAGCGCAACTGCCTTACACCAGTTAATTGTCCTCAGCTTGTTCTGATTATCTCAGCCCCGCTCACAGAGTGTTTGGTTACGGTCGACCAAGTTGACGTCAACTGAAGGAGCCACTGTTTATTTAGATGAGCTACTTCAGTTGCACCAGATGTCATAGCACTGAATAAATAAAGGCACTCACACACTGACCAAAGAAACTGCCACGCGGCCAATGTATTCGGCACAACGCAAAATAAAATTTCGTATATTGAGGGCCATGAGTCATAGGCAGCAAATGACAGGTACACAAAGAGCAACAGCCTTGGAATAGCTTCTCTAAAATAAGCCGTTTCCTCCCACTTGGCCCTCTAGCTTTTGGAATTAGATTGGTACATGATTTCCTTATGAAAAACAGCTGCTTAATCTGACATAAATGCCTGCTCTGCTGGGCTTAGCCTTTCTGTTTAACGCATAAATGTAAACAGTAAGAAACATAATCATGATTAGCAGTTTTGGTTTGCTCTGAAGTTTCACAGGTACTTTGATGTTAACACGGTCTTATTGGTTTGTCTTTTGAGTGTGTTTTTGAGTTGTTTTTAATTTATTGCTTCTGAATGAGAGAAATGTTTTCTTTACCACTTATTCTCCTGTGCGTCTTTGCACTGAAATGGAACACATGCTGCCATGCAAATCGAAAAGGGGCAGGCACTCATTACCCTCTCCTCTTAGCCAGTCAGGCGGGCTGATAATGGCAGGCATGCGTTTACCCGCCCATTTATATGCAAATCAAAGAAAGCTCTCGAGGTATAAGTCTGTTCCTTCTCTCAAAGTCTCTGGCACCATTGTTACTCAATTACTGTTGTGACCTATGTAAATTCTAAGTCGATTACAAGTGCCCTGTGCCTGTCTATGAGTAGGACCTGGAGCACTTCTCTGTGCTGGATAAATGGGAACTTCATCAGTTGTCTTAAATGACGATTAAGGCTTGTGTGGGCACTGATGTTAATGGAACTTAGGTCAAAAATGTTGGTGGAATGATTTACCAGCTGTTGTCTGAGGACAATTGAAAGTTTGATCTAATTAGTAAATGGGATAGGTGCGTCTTTTTCAGTGGTGTTTGTGATTCAGATGTGAAAGAGGATGGATTGCCTTGACTGGGCCATTTCCTCCTAACCTCCAAACAAACTCCACAATGCCTCAAACTCATTATTTCATAATGGTCTTAAAACCTTAATTGGACTTTTATGGCTTTCAGTTCGTGTCTATTAACTATGAAGCCATGCAACTTGGCAAAATCAATTTTTAGCCAGGGCCTTCGTCAAATTTGGTGAATGTTGTTGCAGTGTCAACTGTTGTCTCTCTTTGTAATTCATTTCCCCCAAACCAGTTAAGCCAAACCTCACCACACAGCAGATTCAAAAAAATTTTTTGGCCAGGTCAGTCACGGTGCCGACTATCTAAATAACTCTGATAATTCAAATACTAACCTGGCTTACCCTAAACTAAACTCTAACCTTAACCTCAGTGGCCTACACTGTAGCACATCCTGATAGCAGGACTTTACTTTAACTTTTTTTTGCACATAGCACTGGTGCTACAGAGGTGGAAAGTTTTGTAGCACATAAATTAAAATGTCTGTTACCATCTTAAACACAACCACAAGTAGTGCAGTTCATCCCTTAAACAGTCATGTGACTGACAAAGGACTTTAATGTTCCAATATCGCTAATCACAAACAATATCCATCCGTTTTGGTTAAGCACTCGAAAATACTGCTTCAATTTCCTATAAATCATTGTCATTTTTGTCAGGGAATCCTTTGCATTCACTAAGAGAAAAAAACCTCCTGTACACTTCTCTACACTGAAGAAAAAACTTATGGATTTGCATGTGTTTACTTCAAATTTCTTTAGAGAGAAGTATTATTTTTCCTAATATTACCAAAAATAGGGTGTTGTGACTGTTCGCATTAGTGAATACACATGTATAATGTCTGTTTCATTCATACTCATAGCCGAGGGGTGTAGAAAGTCACGAAGTGAGACCCAGAAGATATCAAACTTATGACGTTCCAGGAAATTTCATATATGGACAAACACCTCCAGCTATCGTGGAGCTATGTTTTGACGATAAACATATGATTTCGATAATTCATGGTTTATATTGCACTGTACAACCCTGGATAGATAGAATTACTGTCTGTCACAATGACTCTCTGACTCTATGAAGTCTGACCTTTTCTTGACAGGTGTTTGAGTTGACCAGTGAAATCGACTGTGATTTGTAAGGGGAAAAAAATCACGTGGGTGGAAATGCCCTGCTCTCACATAAAATGAAAACAGAAATCAAAGAAATTGCATTGAAGTTGCTTGTGTAGGTACTTATTTTGAACAAGTAATTACTCTGTGACCACAAATGTGTGTATTATGAATGTAGTCTGAGCATATTACATTTGCTATGTTTTCATTGTCACGTGTCCTACCAGCATCAGTTGTGTCGCTTCACTGCCTGTCACAAATCCTCTCCCATGGCCTCATGGGATAGTAAAGCGTCCATTCTATACACACTTCATTGCTACTTGCATGTGATCGCAAATAACGGTATCTCTTGGGTGGCACCAGTTTCTCTGTACAAATTAAGCAACCCCATTTATTTTATGGATAAATCCTTTCCTGGAGAAGGGGATTGACATTTTCCCCTCACATTTCAGCAATCATCTTGGGTGTCCCTTATTTTCTGCCATCTATAACTATCTTTCTGTCATCTACAGTACATGACTCTTATACCGCAGACATTATTTTCTTTGCGACCTGCAAAGTATTTTTGTCTTGTTTTTAAGTACAAATATCTAAACATTCTTAGATCTATTTCAAAATATTGTATATGAGCTGTTCTTGTCCTATATATAACAGATATTTTAGAATGCATTTTCTATTTAAAATTTAAAAAAAAAAAATGTTGACTGACCAAGCACTTTGTCAAAATAACTGTCAAAATAAAATAACATGACAGCACTTTTCCCCCCAATACAAATGTAGTCACAAAAAACTTTATACTTTTGTGTTAATGGAAATAGATTATTTTAGCTATTTTTTAAAAGGTATTAGCCCTTTTATGTGTCCTGCCCAAACTTTCAATAGGAAATACGTGAATGTAGAAAAAATAGTACGACAGCAGTTTTGAGTCACTGATACATTCTGTATAGGCTCTGGTGAGTCACCCTGTTGACAGTGGGATAGTGACACAAATTCTGTTGTGACAGAAAGAGAGGATATGCACCCCTCTCACCCCACTGAGACTGTGACAGTGACATCCAAAAACAAGCGGCCATGACATTGACATCGCTCTCTTCTACTGTGCAGTCAGTAGACTCGCTCAGCACTTGTGATGCTGAATTTCTCTGTAGACCAGAATTTAGGTGATCCATATTTGTGAGTTTTTCTTTTAGCTTCATGTACAAATAATCATAGGTGTGTAGTTCAAAAAGGCTCTTTAAAATGTGTGAGTGAATTATCAGTATTGATTTGTTGATTGATTGTCACGCTTTTCACAGTTATTCTGGGCTCTTGTCTGGAGTTGTTAAAATAATTCCTTGTCAGGACATGTTCACTGGTATATGCTCCATGTGATGAAAATATGATGGAAATAGGACAAGTCAACTGGGGTCATGCAAATGAGAAGAAAGAACAGGCTGTATGGTCACATGAAGCTGAAAGATGGAGCGAGGCCTCTTGATAGCCATGCGTTTGAAGAAGTGCATTAGGCTCTGTGAAGATGAAGGTGGGGAGGCTGGAATGAAGTCCTTTGCTAAGGCTCTCGCCGCGAACATTGTCGCGGATTCAATCATCAGTGTTCACATTCATTTTTGATGAAGGGGCCAGAATGAATGGTTGGATCCATTCCTCTTTGTGTGGGTGTGTTTCTTTGTGTCCTGAAATCCAACAAGGAACAAAATAAGTAGTATGAAGCTACAGCCAATGGCAGCTGGGGCCACTGGTACATCACGTGACGTTCGCATGTCATATTGGTGATGAAGACTTTTGATTTTTACTCTCTTTAGGGGGAACAATAATAACATTTTTCTTTCTTTCTTTCTTTCTTTCTTTCTTTCTTTCTTTCTTTCTTTCTTTCTTTCTTTCTTTCTTTCTTTCTTTCTTTCTCTTTAGATTTTCTTTATTTTCTTTACTTATTTTAACATTTTTACTCATTTAATATCACATAAAGTACATAATATTCATAATATTCATTTTGTTTTAATTTTGACGTTCTGAAAATTAAGAATCATGAATAGGATAAAAAAAAAAAACTTACACATCACCATACTTCCCCAGTTTACTGATGACATAAAAAATTGCAAACATTTTTAGTATTACAAGTTTTCTGAAATGTTAGGCACTGTCGAATTAAATGTGAACTAATTTGCATAAATGTCTAGAACAAAAAATCTGAATATTGAATGAGGTCATGTTTTTTTTTTTTTTCTACATATCATAGAGTCAAAGGTTTTTATATAGGGGATTTTTGATATCTCTTTTTATCCCTCCATAAATAAGAAAATACTGTCAACAGCCAGTATGTTTTTTTTTCTTTTAAATAAAATGAAATCAGACAAATTATATATCAGCAAACCCTTTCGTAAAAACCTTCAGAATATAGATATTAATAAAACTGTTTGGTGTATGCAAGTTCAGCTGAAGTGGAGATTTATGATTCAGAGCAGGAGAAAAAACACATTTTGAGAAAATGGGCTTTAAAGAAATTTGCTATAATTGAAATCTACAGACGCAAGTAGATAAAGTGCTATAAAAGATACACTTAAAGGTGTACTTTGGATGTTTTCTGTCCACCAGTCTTAAAAAGAAAAACACTTTATGAAAAGCCAAAAAGTGCAAAATCGCAAAAATTGACAGGTGCATGAAAAACAGTGTTTTTTCCTGTATGTTTTTTGGCACATTTTTAAATCTTCAGATTTTTGTTCTTTCACTTTATTTTTTTCTTTCCTCCGTTTAGTTTTTTTTTACCATAGGCAGAGAAAAAATTCAGATAAATCCCCATCCAAAAACAGTGCAGGCATGTAGGCGGTTAGATCGATAGTGCAGACAAACAAAAGTAGCTGACCTGATCTGAGGTCAACTGGTGGTAAATGAAAAGGTTTGAAACAAAAATGGACAGTTCTGAGGAATAAAACCGTAGACACTTTAAACTATTCAGTTTCTTTTAATGAACTTGCATAGTATGCCTTAAAATGTCAAAGAATGAGGAAGAAATGCGTTAATATTTCTTATTGTAAGTTTTTACGTTTTTTTATATTAATGGCAGGTTGTCATCAATATCAGGAACTTAGAGGTAAAAAGAGGTAAGTAAATAAGAGCAAAAATGATACAAATACTCATATAAACAAACTAATCAGTTGTGACATCACATCATTGACATAAATGATTGAATTGCAATGTACGTTCGAAGCCATGATGTCTGATTAATGCTTTTAATCGATATTAATTTGCATCTTCGTATTTGCATTTGAAACCAGAACATCTTCTCTTTGCTTTGTCCTTCAAATACTGATGAAAATCAATTTAGGATATTCTCACAGGGGAATATTCAAACCCTGGCTGTCACGTGGTACGTGCTCTCGCATTAGCAACAACATGTGAGAGTAATTAAAAATTTCAAGTCAAATGTTGAAAAACAATGGCTTCATCATGAGTGACTGCTCTTTGTGAACGTCTTGATTGTAAGTGGCGGGGCTGACGGTTATTGCGGGTGCCGAGCAGTAAAGGACAGTTACACAATGCATGCTGTCTAAGACCTGACAATTATATTTTAATAATCATTTTCCTCTCGGTAGGCCGTGAGGTGATTTATGACCCTGGAAGGCACATGTGGATGTGCTTGTGGGGCACATTTATTCTAATTGTTGGGGACAGGAAACTGAGCAGTGGCATTTCTAACTGTGTGAAACACAGGTTAGTGAATGCTAAATTATTCATTTGAAGATCTACATTAGAGTATGTTGGAACAGATGAAGAGGCAAAAGCGCCTGCTTTACCTCAAGCAACATTGGTGCGCACTCATGAACTCGAACTCCATGTGTTAGAGTTACTTTGGCTGTTTTGCGTTTGGTTCTCTCTCTCAAAGCCTGGTGGGAATGTACAATTAAGAACACTTTGTTAAGCTGGGGTGACAAGCCTTTTACATCTCTAAGGGTGTTTTAATATAAGACTTGCTGACAGCTTTGATCATTCTGTGTGAAAGCACCCCAGGTTTTGTCCCCCTTCTGCGCAAGTGTGAATATGAATGAATATTAGCATGACATGCTGTAGGCTGGTATGTTAGTGCTCTTTGTCCAGGTATGACTATTTAAAATTAAGTACAAATTAAATATAATTGAGTTGTTCAAGTGAGCTGGGTCTCAAATTAAAAATAGTTTGCTATTTGGTAGATCATTGAAGTCATTAAGGAGGAGTTATTTAACTGAATCATCCAAAATAAGGACATTCTAGGACAGCAAATTTGATTATTGCATCAGTTTTCTCTTTTAAATGGATGGGGTGGGGTGGACCATCATGCTTATGTTTTGGGGTTCATTGTTGTTGTTGTTGTTGTTGTTGTTTTTTTAATAAACTGTTTGTTTCCTTACGAATCACATTGTATAAGCAAAATCACCACCTCAATAGTTAAGTTTTTTCTTGAGATTGGGTTGGCTTGCCTGTCTATTGATAAAAGTTGGTTGATAATGAAAAATGTAGTTGAGATATTATTTGAGGAGGAGAGGACCATTTTTATTAAAATAAGTACACCAATCAGGCAGAACATTATGACCACCTTCCTAATATTTTGTTAGTCCCCTTTTTGCTGCCAAAACAGCCCTGACCCGTCGAGGCATGCACTCCACTAGAACCCTGAAGGTGTGCTGTGGTATCTGACACCAAGATGTTTGGAGCAGATCCTGTAAGTCCTGTAAGTTGTGAGGTGGAGCCTCCATGGATCAGACGTGTTTGTTAAGCACATCCCACAGATGCTCGATTGGATGGAGATCTGGGCAATTTGGAGGCCAAGTCAACACTGCAAACTCGTTGTGCCCCTCAAACCATTCCTGAACCATTTTTGCTTTGTGGCAGGGAGCATTATCCATTTTCATGAAAGGGTGTACATGGTCTGGACATGGTCTGCAACAATGCTTAGGTAGGTGGTATGTGTCAAAGTAACATCCACATGGAGGGCAAAGCATCACACTGCCTCCGCTGGCTTGCCTTCTTCCCATAGTGCATCCTGGTGCCATGTGTTCCCCAGGTACGCACATGTACACGCATCCGCATCCGCACCCGCACCCGGCTATCCATGTGATGTTAAATAAAACGTGATTCATCCGTGGTCCAGTTCTGATGCTCATGTGCCCACTGTTGGCACTTTTGGTGGTGGACAGGTGTCAGCATTGGCACCCTGACTGGTCTGTGGGTATGCAGCCCCATACGCAACAAACTGTGATGGACTGTGTATTCTGACACCTTTCTATCAGAACCAACATTAACTTCTTGAGCAATTTGAGCTTGAGTAGCTCGTCTGTTGGATTGGACACACAGGACAGCATTCACTCCTCTGGTGCATCAGTGAGCCCACAACCCTGTCGCCGGTTCACCATTGTTCCTTCCTTGGACCACTTTTAATAGATACTGACCACTGCAGACCGGGATCACCCCACAAGAGCTGCAGTTTTGGAGATGCTCTGACCCAGTCGTCTAGCCATCACAATTTGGCCCTTGCCAAACTCGCTCAAATCCTCTTGCTTGCCCATATTTCCTGCTTCTAACACATCAACTTTGAGGACATAATGTTCACTTGCTGCCTAATATATCCCATCCACTAACAGGTGCCGTGATGAAGAGATAATCAGTGTTATTCACTTCACCTGTCAGTGGTCATAATGTTATGCCTGATCGGTGTAGTTGATAATGTAATGCTCAAAATGACGGCTGTAGATTGCTGATTTAGTTGCTGATTTGTAACAAATGGTTTTAGTCGATCCTAGTCTTTCCACAGTCAAGCAAATAGTAGCTCTACTGGTATGTGTATTATCTACATAGAAAATATCTGCCTGAGTGTGTTGCCAAGATAGACGCTGACAAGACTGTCAAACACATATAATAAAAACTGTTTCATTGTGAAAGTGTTCAGTAGGGTTTAAACAAACACTGATTTTTGCTTGCTTGCAATTTAGCGTATACGTTTTATACAGCTTACAGTGCAACAATTTTATGAACAGTCCTCCCTGGTGGCATATGGTGTAAAGTGTCTTTCTCAAGGTATCTCAGTATTCCATATGTCACTTCTACCTGGGATCAAAACCTATAACCATTATTCTGGTGGTCTGCAATCTTAACCCTTCCCTTTTTTAGTTTTATTTCATACATAATTTTGAATTTATGAATAAATGATCCAGCGCTTTATTCCCTAATGGTCTCCCACATCATATTTTAATCAGTGTAATGCCCAGTGTAACTCCCCAGCTGCATTGCACTATGGGATACCTGACGTGTTCATGTTCCCTAATCCATGTCTGCAGGTTCGAGCAGGAAGATTAACGCAGCGGCCCCATTGTGAAGCACACACCCCGTGCCGTTGTCTTGGAAGCTGCGTTATCTTGGATGCTGTTTACCCTGAGGGAGCGATGAAGAGGATTATTTTGCTTTTTTCTCACTCCCAAATCCTCTCAACAAAGGGATTTCTTCTGTAATACATCCACCAAGCAGCAGAGGGAGAAGGCCCCTACTGAGTTCTTTTAGCAACACTACCATGCGCGCCTTGGTTGTGATAGACCACGTAATAATATAACTATGCTATAAGTCCATGTGGGGATGTTTGTCAAGCATCAACCTGCATTAGCACGAGAAACAGGAATGATTTAATTGCATTCTTATTGCATTTATAAGAATGACCATAAACATTTTGGCTACAAATGTTTTATTTATATCTCTCGCCATTAAAGTACACACTCTGATTCTCTCCTTTAGACAATCATAGATAATCTTTCCTGGGGTATGTGCCAAAAGAGAGGTCTTGACATTCATGATGAATTGTATATTTAATGAAGAGATTTTAAAAAGCAATTACATGTGGCAGCCTACTGAGCTTCTAGCCTGTTAATTGGGGGAACTTGAGCCTGATCTATAATTTTATAACCTATAAACAGTCAAAGCAATAGATAACTGAAAATGTCAGGATAAAAATGCTTGAAAGCATAACGTTTGTACCCTATAATCACGATAATTGCGAACTCCCCTCTTTAGTTAGTCTTGTTCCCTGTTGAGATATGGTGAGATGAGCGAGAGGGTGCAGTGTTTCTGGTTATCTCTAGGCACCTTGTTCTTTGAGGAACTTACAAAATATCAAAATACATTAAAATTACTTTAGTACACAATATGATATTTGAGGCACCAAAATAGATTATATAATGTGTGTGTGTGTGTGTGTGAACAAATGCTGTAAAATATTTTTTGAATATTTTTTTCAGTTAACTTATTTTCACTAAATTAAGTCAATATTTGGTGTGGCTAGCATCCTTCTAGCTGCATTTGCACATTACATAACATCCAAAAGAGCAAAATATATAGAAAGCAAAGACATTTTATATTATTATGGCATCAGTACATGCCTGCTATCTTTGCCGAGCTGTTGACTGCCTGTCTTAATCTTATATTCTGTCCTTTTGAATATACTCTATTCAGATGTCAGATGTCTATATAAAACAATCAACAAATGAAGCAAATAAAAAAAAAGTTTTGGATTTATTATAGCTTCTTTTGTTCTGTTATTTTCATCTATTCATAAGATTATGAATAAAATTCACAGAAGCATCATGAGCATCAAAATCTCTGGAGCAGGTATCAACAACATGAGCAGATTTCAGGGGAAAAGACTCAATGGAATAAGCCGTGCCGATGGGAGAGATGATGTAAGCGCTTATGTAATCTGCATCTGCGAGATGCACATCACAGCGCCCCCTTGAGGCCAGCGCTGCCTATCAGAAGACATTATGGACAGGATGGATAGAGTGTGGCTAGAACCACAGAACAATAATGCAGCCACCACTACGCTTGTGAGGTGTCTCCTTGAGTTTGGTGTAGTTTATTGGTTTTTTTTTTTTTTTGTACAATACTATATTTATAAGCGAATATTAATGTTTTAGACAAGTTCATTTAACAATGAACTACTAAACTCCACCTCTAAATTTAAATTGGCTCAGCAACTGGCAGCAGCTCTGCATAACGATACCAGATTCGACGCCAACATAATATTATGGACGTTTTTGGTTTTCTGTGTTTTAAATTTCTGAAATATTTCCATTTCAGATTAATCTAATGAGCTCTATTGGAGTGAACAATGACTGATTTGTAGCTTATTAGCGTAGTTTGGTGCATTGAAAGTAATAAGTTTAATAAAAAATGTGCAAATAATTAAATTACTATTTCATTGTTTGTGATTTCTGAAGCACATGGTGCAATCGCTGCTGCTGAAAGGCGGGGATTACAATAGTGCCGTGGCACATGGTCCAATTAGAACAAAGAGGGGCGTGGCTTTCTTTCGCTCAATCTTTCAGCACCTTGGACAGCAGCTCGCACTCGACTGCGGGAGAGATTCTGGGTTCGGATCGAGGTTACGCGCCTCCTCTGCTCCCAAATAACTTAAAAGAAAGAAATAGAGAGGGGTACTTCACATAAAACCTTTCAGCCCGTGAAATTTCCTGTCTTTTCCAGGCAGTTTGTTATCCATTTTCGACGTTGGCTCGTCGCTATACGTGGCTTCTCTGCGGCGTGTCTCCTCTGCGTCTGGGATCTCAAACAACAAACGTTCAGCTTGACTTTTGGCGTGTACAGATATCGAGTCTCAACAAAAATACGGCGAGTAACATTCATTTTCACCAAAGTGAATTGTACTTTAATATGTTTCTGACATGGCTTCTGAGAATGTCGGCTAGTTGGATGCGATACCGTCCTGCGTAAGTGCCATGAAGTTTCTTGGTT
The DNA here is from genome assembly GCA_037194245.1 of Opsariichthys bidens. NCBI lineage: Eukaryota > Metazoa > Chordata > Actinopteri > Cypriniformes > Xenocyprididae > Opsariichthys > Opsariichthys bidens. Next base: position 17,149,621 of record CM074281.1, read on the forward strand.
CTTCTCCAGCCTGGTTCAGGCTTTAATGCGCACTGAACCTCTCTCCGCCTTTCCCCCAAATTCATCATCTACTCTTTTTTTGTGATCATCAGCCTTATTTTGGAAAATGAGGTTCTTCTGCGACTTTTTGTGCACATAAAATCTTGAGAGGAAGAAGAAACGAGGAGTCTGAATTCGTGCTGTGAAGCCGCGTCATCTCCTATGCCGTTTTAAACGTCTCGACGGCACGTTTTGAAATTTCCAAAAGAGAAACGTTGAAGTGTAAACACGAGGATAAAGATGAAGAAGTTCCGGAAGGTTTTGGACGGGTTGACCACTTCTTCGCCTGTGAATCCAGGGGGATCTCCCGCGTGCGGCAGTGCGGCTGGGACCCCCAGTGCGGCACCAACACCGCGCGAGCTAGAGATCCAGGAAACGCTGATGTCCGAGCACTTCCAGATCTGTAAGGTGGGTGCCCCTTTCTAGCTTGTCGCAAAGGGCTCGTCTGTCATTGCATTGGAGATGAGCCGCTAGTTTTGGCCAAGAGGCCTGTGCTAATCAATGCAGCTGTTGGGAGATCTGTCATTGATACAGAAATTGCAGTGCACCAGCAACAGACACAATATGCGGATAGTTCACCCAAAAATGGCAAAATGACCTCATGTCATCCCAACCCTGTATGACTTTCTTTCTTCAGTGGAACATAAAATAAGTTCTTTTGATAAATGTCTGGGTTTAATCAATGGTAGCCAAATCGGGTTGGTTACCAACATTCTTCAAATCTTTTATCTTTTTTTTGTGTTTTTCTGACAGTTGAAAGTTTTAAAGGTTTCGAACAACATGCTGATGAGTAAATGATGACAAAATTCATTTTTTGGACGAACTGTCCCTTTAAGTTCCCAGCCCTAACAGTTGTCTCTGTTGTAAACAGCTCAAAACAAAAAGGCCAGTGAGATACTGAAGGCTCTCAGTCCCCAAAAAATGGATCCAGAACCTTTGGACTCTTAGTGTTCACATTGACACTAGTTCTGGCTCCCTCAAACTTTGAAGATACTCACCCACTGCTGCTTAGTCCAGTCCCCAACAGCACATCAGACCATACTGAAGCACTGAAGGGGGAATTCATGCATTTACTCACCCTCATGTTGATCCAGATCACTTTCCCGTGGAAGGCAATGGGGGTTTTTAGGGATGGAACTCTGATCTATCTATCTATCTATCTATCTATCTATCTATCTATCTATCTATCTATCTATCTATCTATCTATCTATCTATCTATCTATCTATCTATCTATCTATCTATCTATCTATCTATCTATCTATCTATCTATCTATCGAGATGCTAAGCAGTGAGATATTGAGGATTTCTTGGGACTCTATCATCTCCGCAGTGAAGAAGTCAAGTGATAGGGAATCGATGACATAACCGAGGTGTCTTCGCTTACATAAAAAGTGAGAGAGGCTGCCGTAGTCTCCGGGCTTGTGTATTTTTTTTATTTATTTATTTATTTTTTTCCTGAAGCTATTTTTAGATTTTTTAGGGCCTAACGGAGCCGGTCGGGATGGCGGAAGCTGACTGCAGAGATTCTGCTTCCATTTGAATCGGTTCGGTTCGAGCTTGAAATTGGGAGTAAATAATTCTTTGTACAGCGATCGAGGACGGACGTGTGTTCTCCAACATTACAAATTAGACAGAGAAAAAGCAGTAAGAGAGAAAGAATGATTTTGAAGTACCATCTGAATGGAAGTGCAGGAATGTATCACGTGCAGAAATCACACTTTATGAAGCTGCTTGTGAAATATTCCCACCGCAGCACATTCATTCACTGCCGACCGGCACACGCCTCGTTCTCACCATCTAAAGTGATGGGACCGCGGTGTTTGCTGTGCTCTCCCCGGGGAATATACGGTGAGAGACTCGGGCTACAGACCCAGCATCCCCAAGTGGCTTTTCGTTTTCATTTATTCCTTTAGTTGCCCCTTATATCCGAAGAGACTTGCAAACGATTCGCAACATGTGTTGAATCTCAACAGGCTGGATGTATAGGAAATAATCACGAACTAAATTAATGAGGTAAACCATCAGATACTGTCAGGATGTATTTCCACACAGAGGTAGAACATGGTTCATTGTTACTATTTGCAGTGCCGTTTTTTTTCCTTACTTTTAATATACCTGTGTTGTAAAAGAAGGCCCATTTCAATAATTATAATAAATGCATATTAGAGTTTCAGAAACATGCCCTGGTGAAGCACGCACTTAAACTGTAGGCCTATTATGATAATGAATAAATTGATTTGAAAGAAAATGAACAAGATTAACAAAATGAACAAGACATAAAGTTAGCAATATAGCTCAGAGAGAGATTGAGAGTTAGCTAACATGAAGGTGTCAACAATATTTTTTTAAGAATCTTTAACATTTCTGCATAGTTATTTTAGAAATAGCTGGTAATCTTCACTTTCAGTTCAGTTCAAAATGGAAAACGGGGAAAAAAATGCAAACTTTAAAAAAATGGAATTCAAAGTGTAAGTTTTTGAAAACTATACGGTTCCCTACTGAAAAAAACCCCCATATAGCTCCAGCTCAGGACCAGCATAAATCAGCTCAAATTAGCTTCCATGCTTTAAAACATATCTAACCAGCATATGCTGTTTTTTTATTTTCAATTGTGTCCGTGTAAACTACAAAAATGCAGAAATGTAACAGTAATGTAATATTATTAATAAATGTAATATTACGTGTTCAGTCTATAGGCTTGAAGTGTTTATTTACAAATTGACTTGCATAATACTGTGTTTTTAGTTGTTTTTCCTGGATCCATGTAAATGTGGATCGGTTTGACAACGTTGTCGTCTGTACGCAAAAATATAAAGGAAATACTTTTCAGTCTTTACACGACAATAATGTAGCCCCCATTGTTGTCGTGTAAACGTACCCTGACACCAACAGTTTGCACCCTCCTACAGTACACCTCATAAGGTCATGTGTCCACCAAAGCATTTTTAGCCATCTGAAAATGCCAGTGCTCTTCTGAAAACGCTTTGCTGTGGGTGCTTGAGAGCTCTTCAGCAGTGCAGCATTTCTTTCAGTTGAGACGCTTTATGTGCTACAAACGAATATCTGCGGAAGTGTTACTAGTTACTGATTTCCCAGATAGTTTGTTTCTGAATCTAAAAAAGTCAATACAATGTAAAGTATTTACTCTGACTTTGGTTTTCAATGATTTTGTTCCGGTGTTGTGCTTGTTGTTGTCATCTGTTGCTTTTGTCCTTGCAGGATGTGGTGGTTGGTCGCTGTGGTATTTGTCCAGCTCCTCCTCCACTGTAATTGGAGAGCTGGGTAAAGATTACAGTGATGAACGCTACATATTACCCAAAGTTGAACATTTTTCAACTCTTGTCAACCAGAAAAAAAATGCAGAGTACTCAGTGCTCAGCATGAAATAAATACTCGGCAGCTTGTCACACTCGTTAGAAATGTGGCCCATTGAAAATAATTGACCTTTCACAAAGACCCGCCCCCCTTTAGTTACAGTGGCAATGTCCGACAAGCTATGCACTCTCATGCCACACATCATGTTCTCAGGTGAAAAGTGAAAAATACATCGCGGAGTAAAGAGGACACTGACAACACGTCAAAAATGGTGTACATTATAGGACGTCGTCAGACCTCAGTCATACAACGAAAATGCGTCATACTTCAGACTAAAAGGCTTCAGTCATTGGACAAACCGGCATTGCTCTTCAGACTGAAAGGCTTCAGGTCTCAGGAAAAATTACGTCAGGTGTCAGGTCTCGTACAATTAGGCATCAGACGAAACGGACTTGGACAAAAAGGCATTGGTCGAAACAGCCTCAGAATAAAAGGCATCAGATGCCTGAATACCTTTATGTTTGATGCCTTTCAGTCTGAGGCCGTATTGTCCGATACCTTTTTGTCCAAGTCCGTTTCATCTGATGCCTAATTGTACGAGACCTGACACCTGACGTAATTTTTCCTGAGACCTGAAGCCTTTCAGTCTGAGGAGCAATGCCGGTTTGTCCAATGACTGAAGCCTTTTAGTTTGAAGTATGACGCCTTTTTGTTGCATGACTGAAGTCTGACGACGTCCTAAAATGTACACCGTAGTCGACAGACAAGACGGTGTTACAGAAAATACAGAAATACAGAATACAGAAAATATTGTATTTTTTAAAGAAGTTTAAACAATAAATACCATATAGTGTCTCTTTAATGTGTCTTGACAGATCGCTGTAGTTCCTTCACTCGGCTCGTGAATCAACCATCTCTTCATACTAGTTCATTTATAGCATCAAATAAACATGAATGGACATCAGAAGGAATGTTGTTTTGAGCACGGAACGACGTGAATACACACAATTGTTTGAGTTTAAGTTCACCAACGTTAATCTACTAACTACCCTGACTACTTTGTTAGACAAAATGGCGGATTCAGGGCTATGATTGGTTAGATCGCCTGTCAATCAAACCGCCAGCGAAGGGTCGATTGGAAAAAAAATGCTCTAGCCTCGGGAAAAGGGGGTTTGTCTGGGAACCTTACTAAAAATTGAACATAGTCTGAAATGTCTCTTTTTTTTATTTAGTAAATGCACAACAAACAAAAGTACAATTTAATTTTTCATGACACGACCACTTCAGTGAAAATGAATTTTGACCTATGCAAGCAGACATAAGCCATGGTGAATTGTACCATGATTATGCTATAGACAAGTATCAAGGATCTGTCTCATGGTTCTTTGGGATGTTGTCAGAGACAGTGCTCTGGAGACTCAGATCTGAAATACACTGCCAACACCCTCTCATGTGCTCAAGAACACACTGTGACACCCATTTCTGGTTTTGATCACTCAACTGAATCATGAGCCTTGACAACAACTCCCGTCAAGAGCTGTCATGTTTCATGTGTGGTAGAATGTAGATTTCTCTCTCTCTCACTCTCTCTCTGTTCTGTATACTCCAGGATGGATCTGGCATGCACACAGTAATAATAGGGTCAAAGGCATGAAGCAAAAATAGAAACAAATGTGAATGTGTGTGTAACATCTTAATGGAAGGTCCAAAAAAAAAAAAAAAAAAAAACCAGCAGGGAACTTATATTTTCAAGCCAATCAGGAATCTCTTTTTGCTCTTGCAAATGACAAAAAACAAGGTAGATACTGTGTTTTGAATCTGTTAGTGCTCTGTCAACCCTGTTGGCCTCCTCTTCAGTGTTCTGAGACCGCAGTGGCAGCACAGTCTGTGCTGTAGAGCAGCCCGCTCTGTCTGCATGGATCCTCATCTCTCAACAGGAAAGCTGTGCTCACTGGACCAAAGGGAAACAAGTATGAATTGTATTGTACAGTCTCTATTGCAGATAGATTTTTCATCATCTACACTGATTATAGATTCAGCCGAGTGAACTCATCTATCCTAGGAATGTGCAAAACTTCTTGAAGAGAAGAAGAAAACATTGCTGCCCAAACAATGGCGTACAAATGCTAGAGTGGAAGCTTGTTTTGTTGTTTTTGTTTTCTTGACTTTATATTATATATTATATTAAATGTATATTAAAATATTCTAGAAAAGCAAAATATAATTACTGAAATAGAGTGCTGTTAAAAGAAGGCAAGGGTGCATTAAACTGTATTAATCAAAGAATCCTGAAAAAAAGTATGTTTCCACAAAAATATGAAACAGCACAACTTTTTTCAGCATTGCTAATAAGAAATGTTTCCTGAGCACCAAAATCTGCACATTAGAATAATTTAAGGATCATATGACACTGAAGACTGGATTAATAACAGCTGAAAATTCGGCTTTGCCATCACATCTCTCCACTGACTGAGCAAGGCTAAGGTAGTTAATACTCGTAACAGCTCTGTGCTTGTAATCACCCATAAATGAATAGCCCTATTCAGTCAATCTATATCCTCTAAACCTTTTTCCACTCCACTTCTCTGATGCCCCTTCATTTTCTCTTGTTGTAATTGAGTGACTCGCACAAAAGAGAAAGTGGAAGTACATTTTTTGTGTGTTTCTGTGTATTTCTGTGTACTTATACATTTTGATTTTGAGAACTTAAAAAATACTGCTAGTCGGTATTACATAAAATGACAGTCCTGCATGATGTATTTAATTCAAATTCGTATAGCTGTTAAATTGTCATTATTTCTATGGAAGCCTGTTGTCACTTCAGAGTAAAGCTTAAAAAAATAATTTTATGATAAAGTGTAATAATAAAAATGGTGATAATTATAATAGTGTCACAATAAAATGATGTATTTCTATATTTTTAATATAAAAACAAAGTCATATTGTGGGATATAAAATTAAAATTACAAGAAATTGTCTGTAAATATACAATGATGTAGTCACAATTTGGAAGATAAAAAATGTCACATTGCGATATATAAAGATTCTCTGAATATAAAAAATGTAGTTGCCAGAAATTATGTTGCAATAATGAGAAATAAAGTGAGATAGTGAGGCTTCTGACAGACACTTTTCAGGCTTATTAAAAATACCATGTATATTGATAGTGAAAGCGAAAGAGACAAAAGTAACGTCTGGCTAGAATTGTGCGATTTCATCAAACAGCATCCAATGCTCAATTAAGAAGTTGTTGCCTCACCTCCATGTCAACCTCACTGCCAACATTCATCAATATTTGTTTCAAGTGATGATATCACCCTCGACAGATGCGTTCATTTGTGATTGGCATCCTTCCATAGCGTCCCTTTCCAATGACTTCAGCATTGAACAGTTTCCCTCTCTGGATAGGCTAGTGATAGCTGATATGTCTGTAGACAGAAATCCAGTTAGGCACGTGCACATGCACGCTCAAGTACACAATGGCTTGTAAGCTCAGTAATTGCATTCTAACTCTCGCTCTTAGCGCAGCTTGAAGCCCGCAGCATAAACAGCAGCAGGGTTCAAACAAGCTGCGCCCACACATTCCGTTCAAGTGATGTTTAGATAGATATTATGCACATACACCAGCTCTACCAAAGACTGGATGGGCAGACGGACGAATCAACAGTCTTGTTGTCATTCAAAGGACAAGTGCCCTCAACTAACTTTCAGGTTCTACTGTGTTTGCTTCCAATCTCTTGGTTCTTTGGACTGGATTTTGACTGACCATTTGGTTTCTGTCATCTTCTGTTGTGTGTGTTCAAGATGATTTTCTGGTTTGTAATTGATTTGTGACAGAACTGCTTTTAAAGTGGGCTGCTTGCCCTCCTGTGGCTTCACCGGGGCGATGACACACTTATTGACCCAATAAAAGAGCCTCATTTCTCTTATCTGGTATCAATCCCCCTCCCTCCCACTACTCACTTCTTTCTGTCTTCCTCCCTTTCACTCAATTGTTTTAACGTTATTTGTTGTATTTAAGTCTGATTGAACCAGATTTCTGATAGAGAATGGTTAGAATCCTGCCCTGTTTGTTTTATTCTTTCCTTATTTGTAGTAAGCTTCCTCTTTTCAAAGGAAATTTTCTTTAAATGATGTGGCTACGGCTTTTTTGGGCAGTCATGGCCTAATGGTTAGCAAGTCAGACTGGTAATCCGAAGATTGTGGGTTTGATTCTCAATACCAGCAGGAAAATATAGGTAGGGGAGTGAATGAACAGCGCTCTCTTCCACCCTCAATGCCCAGCACTGAGATGCCTTCAAGAAGGGCACCTAACCCCCAATTGCTTCCTGGGCGCCACTGCAAAAATGGCTGCCCACTGCAGGGTGTGTGTGTGCACGGTTTGCTGTGTGTGTTCATTATTTAGGCTACTGCTTCTAATTTGTGTGTGCACTAACTTGGATGAGTTAAATGCAGAAGACAAACCCCGAGAATGGGTTTCCCAGGCTCCAACCCTATGGACATATTCTGAGTCAAACTGCATTCCTAGTTCATTTTTGTCTTTGGAAGATTATTCTTCTTGACAGAATTTAAGCTGAGGAGACCACAACAAGCTTTTAGTACATGCGTGTGCCAAATATATATGTGTGTGTTTCTACAGTCTGAAAAAGAGTTTTTGTTAGTTTGTTTGATTTTTTATTTGATTTTTTTACCAAAGCAACTTACAGTAGACTTATTGCAGACATGGACCTGCTTGAGTAACCAGAGGTTAAGTGATTTTCTGAAGGGTCAATCCCCAGTACTGTACCTCTCCAGTCACCAAATAACACAACTTTGAAAGAGCAATAAATCTATCCTCTGGGATCCCAGGGATTGAACCTTAGACCCCGAAATGAAACAACATAGTGTCCTACACCTAGACTAGTCTTAGCCTCAGATGGACTACCAATGAAATGTCACAAAAAAGAGCTTTCCGAATTTGGCAGTACGAATCTGAAGAATCTAAAGAAATCTGGATTTGCTGAAGTTGTCACTGAGTAACTGAAAGATAAGGATTTTTAGGCAGTTAGTATTGACTGAATCACATTTACATTTGCATTTATTCAGATGCTTAATCAAAGTAACGTGCAAATGAGGAGTGTGACATAAGCAATTCATTCTATGGAGACAGTAAAATGAGAAAAAGTACCAAAGGTGCTTAGAAAAAAATATTTTAAATGCAAATGCACTTTTGTTTTTTAATTTTACATACATTATTAGATTAAGTGCAGTAATAATTGTAGCATCAAGTGCTCTGTAATAATTTTCTGTAATAAGTTGCTTTAAAGGGATAATTCAGGGCTTACTCTTTAACTGTAAACCAATGCGCACGGCCGTCTGCTGGAAGGTAGTTATTATAGTTTTGGTTTTAAATTTTTCTCACAAAAACCCGCAGCTTTCGCTTCAGAAGGCTTTTATTAACCCCCTGCAGCCGTATTGGATTACTTTTATGATGGATGGATGCACTTTTTTGGGCTTCAAAATATCACGCCCCCTTCATTACCATTATCAAGCTTGGAAAAGTCAGGATATATTTTAATTTAAGTCCAGTTTTGTATGTTTGAAAAAAGATCGTCATATACACCTAGGATGGCTTGAAAGTGAGTTGGCTTGAAAGTAACCTTTTTGGGTTAACAATCCCTTCAAGTAAATGCCCCTACTAAAGGATTGAGAGCAGCAGTACTTCAGTGTTATTTTATGGGATTGACAATCACTTTTACTTAAATGTGTGAGTCTCGAAATGAACTGTTTATAAAGTAACTTACAGTAACATCTCAAATTCATTCTGTATGAACATGCAATGGGAGTCAAGTCTGTATTCACAGTAACCATAGCAACAGTGGCCAACGTAATATCAAAGATGGCGGTGTCCTTAAAACTGAAAAGTCTTATCACTTTTGAATGACAAGATTCCATTAAATCAACTAGTTCATCCATTAAATCTTCATTAACCGACACCAGCTTTTATTAATTGGGTGCAGAGCAGACCGTTTCAGTTGCGTGTAGAACAAAACTGACAGCAGCAGTTCCGGTGGAGAACAATGACTGGATCTAAAACCTTCAAACTCGGTTTCTGTAAATTACCAAATTACACATGAAAACCCACAACACACGATAGACCCGCATTTGTGCAGTACAGAGCGGCTCTTTCACACTGTATGACTTGACAGATGTCTAGTTGTTCAGTCCGGTTCCGTTTTCTAAGAATGAGGTTGTGAATCCTGAAAATTTACAGGTGTGAGTTCAGTTATAGAATGCAGTTGTCACTCCTGTAAATAACTCAACTGTGTGTGAACGTCACTGTATTAAGGACTCAAATACAGAATTGACGACCGTAGTCTTTCGTTTGTTGTGAACATAATTTTGAAATTGAGGTTTGAAGAATGAAGACAACCATCAATTTGGGCAGAAATCTTTTCTATATCTCAGGTTTTAAAAGTTCAAAAGTTACTCAAAAGCTAAGTCTGGCTGAAGGACTGAGAGGATGTAGCTTCGTGTGCATATGAGTCATACATCACAAAGTGCTGATCTGGAAGCTTCTCTTCCTGAAGCATGTATGGATCATCAGTGGGATATTAAAGGCATGGAGCTTATCAGGGAACAGCTGTCGGAGTGTCTCTACCATATGTATCAGGCGTCTCTTATTGATTTGCTACATATGACCACAGAAATTTATTGTAATGTGCAGAAAGCCATTTTTTTTCTTGTTTTAAATAATGAAATTTCAGAAATGAAAAAGCTGGAGTTGAGAAAGAAGCTGGTTCATTTTTAGAATACCAAAACAATTGTTAATATAACAAAAAAATTGTGTTTAAATTGTTTAAATTATATTTTGGCGTGTTACATTCCACCACTTTTCATTCATATAGCACTGTAATGAAATCTATCTTGATATATTATTTTATTTTGTCCATCTGGAATTGATTGGATTGCTGCGATCTCATGTGAGTGACAGGATGTCCCACCCACGCACCGGAAATCATCAGAGATGAGATGTCAATGCAAGTGGTAGGGGAAGTTATTTTGATTAAAGATTTCGAAGTGTACAAGAACTAAAATAATAATAATAATAATGCATGGATAAATAATTTAAAATAAATACTGCAATATTCATAAAAAAAGGAATTGTCCCTTTTGATTTCATGGTGACTTCAATTTACAGTACGTATGTTTATATTAGGACTGTAAAAATTATGTTCTGTAATTTAATATTTTCTGTTTAACAACGCAGCATAGTTTTTTTTTTTTTTTTCTTTGGCTAGTGTTACAATATGATTAAACTATCTGGAAATGGTCCATAGGCAACGCTATCCTATGATCAGCCAATCATATGATTTAAAATCATTTAAGCATGATAATGTTACGTACTGCTTTTTATTGGGACAATCCAGAATTGTAATTCACATATAAGCAAAAGGGTAAACAATCCAAATGAGGAGAAAACACAGACAAAATGAGCAATCCAGGAAACAGGCTGAGAATCAAAAGACCAAGACACAGGAAACCAGGATAACACTCAGAAAGGCAGTGTAACAACAAACAAGACCTCACAATGAATGAGTGAATATACAGGGCTCATATAGGCAGAGTTAACAAGGTAGTGAGATACAGGTGGAAGTACTGATGAGTCCAGGCAAAGGATTATGGGAAATGCAGTCCATGGTGAGACAACAAAGATGGAAGGAGTGCCCTCTGGTGGCTATTATAGGCACTCCAGTTGGAGGATGTAACAAATAAAATGCAAGAGTAGTCTATTCGCTGTCTGTCACCATTATATTATATTATATTATATTATATTTTTGGTCTGCTTTTCAAGACATTCGTTATCAGTGATTGTCGAGCCCATTTTGACTGATTAAGCACCAAGGCTTAATGTGTGGCCAATACAATGACCACTACATAATAACCACTACATCACGAAATACTACATCATGCTCTGACATTCACATGTATATGATATTACAAATTGTCAGTTTGTGCGTACAAAAGGCGTCTACTATGTGTGCAGCATTAATAGTTTCCTCAATGCATTTTCAATACACGCTGCATTAGTAATGATTTCTACAGACATTTATATAGACAATCTTTTGCTTACACTGTGTTATATAGCATTTCAACAACAGATCAATGCCCTGTCATATATATATAAATAAATAAGTGTGTATGAGGAGAGGGTTTTGTATGAATGGAACTGATGTCAACAGTCCTTCCAAGAACATTTGGGAGAGCATATGACAAGACCTGTTGTTTTGCTAAAATGATAATCTGCAATTTGTGTGTGCTTGCGAGAGACACTGAGTGTGAGATCTGCAGTCTTAGGCACAGAGCGGAGCATGGGAGCGCTGGTTGTGTGGTCTATTTTTAGATTGGGGTCTAGACTCGCCCGCCCCTCTGAAAGAAAAGGCTGAGTGAATAAGCGAGAAAGAGAGTTCATCGTGTGTGTGTGTGTGTGTGTGTGTGTGTGTGTGTGTTGGAATATTTGTAGTGATGGAGAAAGAGTGGTTTGAAATGTAATTAAATAGAGATAGATAGATCTAGAGGAAGAGAGATGGAGCGAGAGACCCTTGCTCAGTGTTCTGGAGAGTTCTATAACATCAGTGCCTCCCAGGTCTCTTTACTGTATGTTGCTCTCCGCCTTCCTGTGCCATTCCAATGCAGAATTAAACATGTTGTCAACTACGAACCTGAAGCCAAAATTGAAGGCGAAGGCCAGAGATATAGAATGAGAAAGAAAGAAAGAAAGAAAGAAAGAGGAAAAGAGGGGGAAAAGGATCTTCTTGCCATGAAATATGGATGAGGCTTTAAAGATTGGGGCCAGTAGATGTATTTTTCATCCTCTCTCTGTACTATGTATATTTCATGGAAAATGACTCTCTTTGCAGCCCGTATGGGGCCTGTATGCCTGTATGCCCCCACCCCCCCTCACACACACACACACATACACACACACTCACACACTCACCCACCCACATACATCACTCTTTATGCATGGATACAGGGAGGTCCCAGGGGCTCCTCGTCTCCTTCCTGCCACAGGTCGCATTGCCCTGCTGGGACAGACAGGAGGTCAACGCCCCCTTGTGTGTCAGCCTCTTCTCTAGTCCATGATTAAAGGCTGCAGAGCTGCCAAACCTAGACCACCCGCCCCTACTCCAGCTGTGGGAGACGGGTTTATGTGTGTGTGTGTGTGTGTGTGTGTGTCACTCACTTAAAGGAATAGCTGTTTTCAACCTAATGTCTGTGTTACCACAGAGAATGATTTTGACTCAGAGAGTACAGTATAAATGAATGTGAAAAGTATATATATATATATATATATATTTATAGTATAGTTTGTTTATTTTGTGCTGTAGCTTTTATCTGCACATTTTTTGCATATTCAAATTTCATTTAGACAGAATAAGTGAATTATGACTTTGGTCTGTGCCTAACACAAACTATTTTATGGCTTCAGAAGACTTGAAATACTGCACACGACTTGTTTGTACTACTTTTATGGTACTTTCATGATGCTTTATGGTAGGGTTTGATGCTTTTATAGTGCTTTTTTGGAGATTCACAGAATCTGTTCTTTCTAAGCTTTCATTGTATTGAAATGAGAAGACTGAGAAAATTTTTTGGGGGGTGAGCAAATGACAGAATTTGTATTTTTGGATGAACCATCCCTTTAAACATTTAAATGTTATGGTCATATGATAAATACAGGGTGTTTCTATCATAACTGTATTAACTATAAACACCTTTCTCATTTTTTTTATAAACAGTGAGGGACAGAATTGAAATTATTCTGTGTGGTAATTGATAGCATGCCACAGATGCAGTATTTTCTTATGAACTGACTATTAAAACATTTACACAAATCAAGAAGTCACAAAGCCATAGTTCAAAAACCAATTGGGGCAGTATTAATGTAGCTGTAGAGATTTCCATTTTAATCACGGCTTCACATCAGTTACAAACAGAAGTATTGGTTGAAAGAAGATCAGCAGCATTACTGGAAGTATTTAACTCCTTTCTGTATTATCTACAAAACTGTAAGACCGAGAGATAGGCAGATACACACAGTATGTAGAAGCTGAGATAGCCCGTATGAATGACTTGGAGAAATGGAGAGCGGGGGTGGGGAGGTTCATTTCGGGTTTGCTCCTTGCTTGGCATAAAAGCATGCTACGGCACGCTCAATCACAGCATATGTGGTCCTGGCCTGATTCTCAGCATTAACACACTTTTTTCAGGGTTGTGACAGCTAGACGTGTGGTGTGACTGCATTTGATTCTGCAAGTGTGAATGAACAGGATTGGGTTGTTTCATTCGTATGTTTGTGGCTGAACAAAATTGAATCATGGGTATGAGCTACTAAGGAAGCAAATTAAGTATACAATACTGTTTGGGATGGCAAGATTTTGAAAAGTAATTTTTGATTTTTTTTTAAAGAAGTCTCTTATTCTCACCAAGGCTGCATTTACTTGATCAAAAATACACAAAAAAAAACAGAAATATTATTAAATATTATTGCATTTTAAAATAATGGTTTTCTATTTTGATATCTTTTCAAATATTTTATTCCTGTGATGGCAAAACTGAATTTTCATCAGCTTTACTCAAGTTCTCTGTATCACATGACCTTCAGGAATCATTTATAATTTGCTGATTTGGTGCTCAGTAATAACCATCAATGTTGAAAACAGTTGTGCTACTTACTATTTTTTGTGGAAACTGTAATATATATTTTTTAGGATTCTTTGATGAATAAAAATTTCAAAAGGACATTCATTATTTTTTATTATTTATTATTTTAATTGGATTTCTTTTTGTAAAATGCATCCTTGCTGAATGAAGGAGTTCATTTCTTTAAAAAAAAAAAAAAAAAAAAAAAAAATCTTAAGTGGTAGTATATGTGAGAGAAAAAATGGTTACTTAAAGGCATAGTTCACCCAAAAATGGATATCATAATTTATTAGTGTTTATTCAAACCTGTCTTTTTCATCTGGAAAATACATATGGAAGATATTTTGAACAATGAAATTCACACAGGTTTGAGTAAATCATGACATGATTTTTGGGTGAACTGTCCCTTTAAGAGTGATGGAACAGAATGAAGTAGTGGAAGTAGGGTGGAGAAATTGAATAGCTAAACGGCAGAGACAATAGCCCATATCGTATGAGAGAGAGAGAGAGAGAGAGAGAGAGAGCAAGAGAACCCCAGAGATGCAGAAGGAATGGGAGGGGGATGCTTAAATAGTCTGCAGTAAAGCAGAGCACTGAATGAAAATCTATACGGCGAGGCATTCATTATCACTCGTTTGATTAATAGAGAAGATAAGGCAACACTCACACGCACGTTCTGAAACAGTGAATGCAGCCACGCCCATGCAGACGCAGATCAATGAATCCAAATGTCTGCAAAATCAGACAATAAACCTGCAGCTGTAGTCGCAAGTCGAGAGAATCTGGGCATTACAATGATTTTCATCACAGCTCTATTCCTGCTTAACAGCCACGGATGGAACATCACACTCACTCCATCTCTCTCTCTCTCTCTCTCTCTCCCTCTCTCTTTATCTTTCTTTCGCTCACTTTGTGATCACTCTCCATCTTGCTCATTCATCCAGTACTTGCTTGCATCAATTTAGAGCCATGCAGATGAATTATTGATGAATGTACCTTTATAAGGGAGCCAAACAAATGGGTGAAGTGAGTGAGCGAGAGTGCGAAAAAGATGATTTTTACAGTTAAAAAAGGAAAAACCAAGCTCATGGACTTGAATGTCACTTTCTCTTCATTTCCCAATCAGGAACTATTCTACACTAATCCTCAGAATTGTTTCTAAAATAATTTTTTTTTTGGACAGTGTCACAATTTGCGTCACAGCTCTGGAGCCGCATGTGTGATGGATTTCAGCACCATCTGTGGTGGACAGCGTCAGCGCCAGAGCACTAGCTCAGACCCGCAGGCTGTGTATAGCTCTCGTTGCACGCTTCCAGCACCGATGGCTGTGGACAGCACCTGCTCTTACATTTCAGAGCACACATTCTGGGCAACTTCTGCAATCTGTACAGTTCGGTGCACCAAACAAAACACACCCAGAGCTGCATGATTTAAAGTTAGCCCCTAACCACGTCAATTACAGATTACAGTGATTGCAGGCAGTTTGCTGCAAGTATAACAAGGAAAATGTTCATTTTTGTAAAATGGCACACAAGTGAGTCGCTAGTGAGAGGCTTGGGAACTTTGAAGCACTCTAATTGTTTTGTTGGTTATTTAGAGACTGACGTGATGCCAGCTGGAACAACTGGACAGGTGTGTGGAGCAGAAACTTAAGCAGCTTAAATAAGGAAAAGTTTCATGGTTACCGGGAGGTGTGTGTGTGTCCTGTATAACCAAATATTCAAGCATAAATCAAATTTAAAAGTATTAATACATTTTTTTTAAATGTCCTTGTTGTAAAACCTGAGATGACTTCTGAAATTATATGAGTACACTACAGTAATTATTTTAAAAATGAATTTGTGAATTATTATATAATTATTCATTATTTGTGTTTTAGCGCATTGTTAAAGAAGCAACACATTCTCAACATGACTTAGACTCTAAATTAGTTCCAGTTCATTCGTGCAATCACTTGTGCTTTTCTGCAGATATCTGCATATACTGCATATGTCTAATTACTGTCATTTGTATTGAATTTGTTTGGATGAGTTAATTAATCCACTAGAAAAGCGCTTCAGTTTACTGGTGTTACTTTAACTGATATAGCTCAAACAGATCAATCCCTGACATTTATTTCTTTTGAAAAAACATTTGCACATTCGCTGTGATTTTCCTCATCATATTTTGTCAATAGTACGTTTTAAGTAGAATTGAATTTTTTGTCTTTGTTCTTATTAACTAACCTCTTCAATAATAACTAGCATTTTTGCCAGTAATATTGTTGATGAGATTAACACTAGTTGCAGGTGAATTATCAGGAATAGATTAAAGGATCTGAACCCATGAACTATAGATTTACTGTGTTCCCATGTCACTGTTGTGTCCTTGAGCAAAGCACTTAACCAAATGATGCTCCACAAGGGGCCGTCCTTACAGTCAGTTGTCTGCTAATGGTAGATAACAGCATCTTGACTTTGATTCGTTCAACAGAGTGATAATGTGGGAAAAGTTCTAGAGGTTAAATGCACCAGATTACTGCTCACTGTTCTTAACCAGATTAATATATGAATACTTTTTGTATGTATGTATGTAATGCATGTATTTCTTTCTTTCCGTTTTTGGTAATATTTTACAAAAAGGTTTCATTAGTTAGCATTAATTAACACCTTTGAATGAACAATACTTCTACAGCATTTAAGTTAATGCTAATTTCAAAATTTACTAATACATTATTTAAATCAAAAGTTGTTTTTGTTACAATAGAAATGCACCAATGAGAAGAGAGAAATTTTGTTATCATATAAGCAGAGCTTTGTGGTCTGTTTAGGTGGTTGAATTTTGTCCTTGAATGTGATAGTTAGTCATGAAGGATACCATAGTTTTTGCACAGCAAGCGTTGACAGTTGTGTGACCTTCAGCTGAGATGAAGAGAGACTGAGTGGGGGAGCGTTGGCTGGGGGTAGAGGAGTTCGGTTTTGATGAAGTTGAGCTTGAGTGGTCAGCGAGGTGCCAAAAAAGCATGCTGAGATCTTTGCTGAGATTGTAGACATGGAAGAGGAAATGAAATAGAACGTGGAGTGTTGTCGGCTTGATGGCAGCATGGAGTGCCATATGATTTAGTGACTCAATCAAGGGATCTGGTGTAATCATCATTCATGATATATGATTATTGGTTAAAAGGTTCCTGGGTTCAAATCCCAAGTGATTTTGCTTTTCAGTAAACTAAGTAGCGGGCATATATGATTGCATTTGTTTTGTTATTTTACTGACTTGAGTAATAGATATTTTTAATTTGATTTGACCTCTACTTCATGGTGCCATCAACATAACTCCAACTCCACCATTAACAGGTTGCTTTTGGTAAGAGATTTTGACATTTCCATTTAAGAGTAAAATGGGATGGATAAAGTCCCCCCCCTCACCTTATAGTGTGTTATCAACTCTTTATTATGTGAATAAGGGATCAATATTTTTGCATGAAAAATCGAAAAGTATTTCTTTAATACAAATACAGTATGCAAAATTCTTCATCTTGTATTATTATTACATACATTATATATAAGAATAATATAAATTGTTGTAGGGCTGGAGGATAAAAATATAAAACTTTCCCCACCATTTTGAAGTGTGTTCAACTTCATCAAGTGAATGAGGGGAATTTATTTCAACTGACTTTCGGGCAGATCTATAGACCTCAATGCAACATGATTATAATGTCAAATCAGGTCACGGTTACTCTCTGCAGAGCCATAACCTCCAGCTCCCCCTCTATTCACCTACTGTGGGCATGATTGGTGGAGCTGCATCCCCCACCCAACCACACCCTAATCCTACCCATAACCCTATCTCTCCACCCATTAAACATGTTAAGCTCCACCCTTGAGCTCCAGAGAGGTGGAGCTGGAGGTTATTATGCTCTGCAGTGAGCACTACTTGGTTAATTTACTCCCAACCCTCACAACTGTAGAGTATGATATTTCAGTTATTTTGGCATTTAACCGCATTTAATACTTATAGCTACATTAAGATGGCTGTTTTTTTTTTTAACACAGTTATAGTTTATTGCATTGTTGTAATTTTTGTTTGTGTGGTTTTTAATATTTTATAGCCTATTTAAGATATATTAAAATATTCATAATTAATATTTGCTTATGTTTAATTTTTTAACAGTTTTTAATTTTTAAAAACTGGAATAAATCAGCTCCATTACAGATTCTAAGTGATCAAGGACTTATTCTGTGACAGATTGGAATTTGAATTTTCTCACCTCCTTCTCGGAAATAACATCTGGAATGCTACTCAGAGTCAGATATTCGGTGTGTGAACTTGGAGTACATGTTTTTATTATTATTATTATTATTTTTATTTATTGTAACGCATAAGTTAGCAAGGGGAGGGCATTCATAATTGGACTTCAACGCAGCCCTGATTTTACCATTTCCTTTGTGTATGAGAAGCAAACGCACCAACCAAAAGCAGAACGGAACAAAGCTCGTAGTTTGAGCCACATGCCACTGAACAATTATTAGCTGGGCTTAAAACACAGCGTGATCTGAGAGTGAATGCGTTTACTTGCTGACCCTCTCAATAACGCAGCCACTACACATTGCTGTGAGATCTGGTGAGGAGAATTCCAGTTCACTGCAGAGTTCTCTGATCACAAATCAAATGCCTTTAAAGCCAGATGAAACAGCGCTGACTTTCTCTCCAACACTGACGTGAAAAATAGGAGTCAAAACGATACAATTTGCAGGCTTTTCAATCAGCAATTCACCAATGTTTACCATGATTTAACACTAATAGAAACCAGGGGATTGTGGCATAAATGTGGGATATATAGCATTTTATTAAATTATTAATGTAGACATTTAATGTATTACTGAGTAATTGAATATAATTCCAGCATTTTTGTTATTGTGCTGTCGCAGTTTTAGTGCATTTGTATTATACTAATGTATTTAGGGTACTGTTTCTTATACCAAACGTAATATTAATTTGTGAAATGGTCACCTGTTTGGCAAGTGTTGTCATGTCCTGATTATAAAACCACAATTACCTGTCTGATTTCAACAACTTTCACTCAGGAAAGTGAAAATCTGCCTTTAAGCTAAGAAATAAACATGTGATCATGTGATTGATTATTGATATGGACTGATATGATTTTTTTTTTCAATTTTGATCATTTTTTGGCCATATTGCCAAGCGCTAAACTGATGTAGTTTGTTATTGTAGTTTTCTTATATTGATGTTATTGTTATTTATATTACAGACATGCACAAAAATCACATTTCTCTAAATAAGTCATATCCCTTTTATCTAATTCTGCTCTTTCAAATTTCCTGTTCATTTAAGAATCCTGAAAAAGGAGTTATTTTAAATGGCAATATATTCACAATATTACTGTTTTCTCTGTATTTTTAATACAATAAATGCAGCCTTGGTGAGCATTAGATTAATTACATTAAAATTACATTAAACAAAAAGCGTTAAACAATCTTACCAACCACAAACTTTGTAACAGTAGTGTACTGCCAAACCAATAAAAATGTGGCAGAAGAAATACTGAAGCAGAGGGAATGGAGCGGGTGGCTGCACATTGAGCAGTAAGAACTGTCTCATGTGAGATGCTCTCAGAAGAGTCGCAGGGGTGCAGGCAGGCCGTAGGCTGTGACACTATTGTGTGGAAATGAATGACTGAAGTTGCCTACAGTTCTTTGTTCTTGACACGGCACACCATGTTTTCGCTTTTTTCATGTTTTCTCTGTTTTCATTCCTCTGTAGACGGTGCGTCATGGATTTCCCTATCAGCCCAC
Organism: Opsariichthys bidens; assembly: GCA_037194245.1. NCBI lineage: Eukaryota > Metazoa > Chordata > Actinopteri > Cypriniformes > Xenocyprididae > Opsariichthys > Opsariichthys bidens. Next base: position 17,169,458 of record CM074281.1, read on the forward strand.
AGCTCTGGCATTTGACCCGGTGCAGAAGATCCTTGCCGTCGGCTCTCGTTCCGGAGGAGTGCGGCTGTATCCTTTTTTTCCCTCAGTGATCCAATGCTGTTTCTTCCACAGTGTAATTTCAAGACTTTGTGTGGACTTTTGGGCTTTGGGATAGCTGCCCTCTGAGGTAAGGTTCAAGGCTGTCATGTTTCCTTGCTTTAAAGACTTCCCTATGCCATGAAGGGGTATAAGACCATTTGACTTACTCCCAAAGGAATCACTGCACAATGTTACGAATGCATTAATACTGAGAATGACTGACGGAAAAATAGAGAGAGACAGACAGAGAAAGAGTGAGACAACCAGTTCCAACATAGTTGGATAAATTATAGATAAACATTAGTATTGGCCACTAACAGAAACCCATATTAGCATTAGCTTAGAATTTTTGTTCTGTAATTCTTTGGCAGCATTATTAAACAGGCTCGTGTGGAATCTGTGCCTGGAAAACTCCACAGAAAATGAATTGAGTCAAATCAGTGTTCTTGCCTTACCAGGAAGCCTACAATAATGTTTTATTTTCAGAGATGTCTGATTCGATTTGCTGGGAAATTTCCCGGCTTTGCTCATTGTTTGCACTTACGTCATGTCTGTAAACAATAAAGAAGGGCCAGCTACTTTCCAAAGACTAGTGCGTTTTCAGAAGTACATTTGACGTAAAAAAAAAAAAAAAAAAAAAAAAAAGGTTAATTGCTCCAAAAACATGCAATTTATATTTAAACCACAGATGTTGACAGAGAGCCAAGTAATGTTCCGTTAAATATTTTGCCAAATTTGGAGAGGCTTTAAGCAACTAATAAGACTTTAAGGGCACATCCACAATTGGCAGATTTGGTTCAATTCATTTAATTAAGAGCGATTGCTCTGTTAGTGCGGTTCATTTAAATTAGTGTGAATGCTGCCATCTGAACCCATAATTCTACTGAATTATGAATGCAACACAGACCAAAGACATCTAAACATCACTCCCCCCCTTTTACAAAAGCTGCATTGCCCACAGTTCAGAACAGGTGTTGACACTGTTTCTTTGCATCAGATCTTCATTTGTGTGAGTCAGAGGAATTCCTGGTGCTGTTTAACTCTTACACATTTTATAGTTGTCAGATGATCACATACCATCATATGTATGCACATACAATGAGCACATTTGCCCAGAACACAGCATTTTTTTTTTTTTGGATGTTGGGTAAGCCCATACATCATAAAAGCATTTGTATTTATTTATTTATTTATTTAATATATATATATATTTTTTTTTTTTTTTTTGTGAATGGCAAGAGAAACAGGACTACATGTATCATTCTCTTTAGTGGTCTGGTCCAAAAGAACCAAAAGAACTGAACTCCACCCTAAGACTCAGTTATGCTACATTCTTCCACATTTAAATTCATTCCACAAAATTCTGCTGATTTTCCTAAAAAAAAAATCATCTTACTAAATGCAAAGTCAGCAGATTTCATGTGCGCCTTAATATGAGTTAATTCCAGTACAGATATAATGAATATAAATTCACCAAAGAGAAAGAGCTCACAATTTAGAAGAGAATTTAGAAGCGAAAATATGTGATCTGATTTGTGGTGTGTGTAATTTATTTTCTCAGTCGCATGAATAAATTAATCATGTTCCTTTAACCCGATGCCAGCTCTTGTACAGCTCAAGTGTCTGGAGTGTTTCATGATTTGGAAACATTGCCTGCAAAAAAAAATCATCATTAATTTTTTTTGGTTTGTCCTCAGTGATGATGCTATTTATTTGGTTAATCACAAGAGCCTTCCTTGTGAGATTGAGTAAACAAAGTCTGTGTGCAGAGTCAGACAAAGCAGGAAGTAGATAGAAGAAATGCCCAGAAATCATGCGGCAGACAGATTAAACGATAGGAGGGAGGGAATGAGAGATGGTGAGCCATTTTTGCATCACAGTGAATTAGCTTTGTGCTAATTATGGACCTGTCATTACCGTAGATAACTATGGACTGTGTTACTTAACTGTGAAAAGCATGACTCTCCCTGTCTCTCTCTCTCTCTCTCTCTCTCTCTCTCTCTCTCTCTCTCTCTCTCTCTCAGTCTGTCTCTCACTTCCACTTACTTTTTCCTCTGCTGTTTCTGTCTGTCTGTCTGTCCTACTATCCGCATGTATCGCATTCTAATGAGACATGAAAGGAAGGGGCTTTGACTCCGTTGGGAGTCATTTCTGTGTCAGCTGAAAGTTTTGGTATGGGCTATTGTGAGGAAGTCACTGTGTGCACAGATTTTAGATCATCTTTGTATTTTGCTGCATGATATACACTGCAAGGCCCTTTAATAGTTAGGCCTAATAATAGCCATGGTTTTAAAATTAAATTTTCAACAAGCACATATGACAAAAACGGAAGCTGTGATTTCTTTTTCCTGTTTTCTTTTATGAAAAGAACGTTTAATAGAACAGCATTTTTTAAATCTCATTTTTGAATGCTGAATAAAAGTATACATTTCCATTCAAAAAAAGGTCTTACTGACCCCAAACTTTTAAAATGAGTATGTTTTATTAATCTTTAATCTTTGATGATAATCACTTGAGGATAATTAATATAAATGCTTAAAATTATTATAACTACAACACAATCATCTAAAAATGAATGTCAATTTTTCATCCTGTACATTACAGCAGCTTACTGATTGTTTGTTTCAGATTATGTTTGCATTTTGTTCTCATTCCTGACTCTTTCTGTCTTTTTCTCTGGGCAGAATGGTATATTTAGTTCTTGTTCAGAGCTCTGTATTGATTGAAAGCGCCCAAAGTTAAACATTCACACTGCACTATTGATTATCAACCTCTCTTTGCACTCACTGCATACACTGTCTGCAAATCATTTTTATAGGGGAATATTCAACCGTTGTGTGTATGAGTGTGCATTTGTGCTTGTTTTTGAAAGATTTGTAAATATATTAAAATAGCGCCTCTCTTTATAACTTAGGAAAGAAAGACAGGCGACGGGTGTAAAACATAGGCTTGCATATGTTCTGTGTATAAAAATAGGCACCGTGCTGAGGTAAGCAAGGAGCACATCATACTAACAGGCTTTATTGATGTCATCTATGTGTGTGTGTGTGTGTGTGTTTTGATGCAGATCTTGGCAGAGTGGCAGTATGCAGGGCTGAGATTGGTGTGGCATTCACTTTACTGCAGTCAGCTAACTGCACTAGCCCCATGAATGAAGACAAAGAATCAGTTTCTTACCAATCCAGTAAAGTCATTCTGAGTTCGTGGACAATAAGCAATTTTATAGAACCAAACACAGATGAATAACCTATATTAAGATTCTGTTTTTAAAAAATACAGACAAAGTCCTTGAGCAAATGAGCTTGACCCCTGACCTACACTAAGTAAACCTGACAGAATGTAATTGTCACATTGATGTGACAATATGAATAGATTAGCTGCTTGTATGCGTCTTGTTAGTGGTCTAGGTTTTGTTTGGATATTGTTGAGACCCATAGGAGGTAATAAAACAAATAGGTTCCGGACAAACAGCAAAAAGTTCCTTCCAAACTCTTCAGAAATGGCACAATTAATGTAATGAAGTGCTGCTGCAATGTATATTAGAAAAGTAGTGTTTGAGATGCGTGTAAGAGACTATCAAAACAAAATTAGGAATAAAACGGCATAATAGGGCCACTTTAACATCTCTAGTTCAGCATCATCTGCATGACTCATGAGTTCTATAACAGCAACCCTGTAGCGGTCAGTTTTAGTTCACTGGCATTGCATGCTAAATTCTTTCCAGTTGTTATAAAATCAGACCGGCGCATGATTTAGGGCGACAGTTGACTCCCTTCCAAACATCGGCCTTTTACGCACAACGTATGTGTCATTCATCTTTTTGTTAGGGTCTGCTCTGTGACACCAGTGTACTATGAGCTGCTTTTTGTGTGATGTAGTCCTTATCATAGCAGGAAGGGAAGAAGGGATTACTGTCCAATCGGAGTCTGATAATATAATTCTCCACCTGTGTGTGTGTGTGTGTGCATATGTACAGTATATGTTCTAAGACATAATTCAATTCCATGTGTATTTCTCTGAGAGTTTGTGAGTTTGTGTGTGTGTAAGCGCGAACATATGAACAGGTAATAGAATTCTCCCCTGTGATAAGCTGTCGATTCTCATCAAAGCAGACTAGTGGAAATAGAGAGAGAGAGAGAGAGAGAGGAATTGGTTGTGGAGTGATGATGAATTTTGGTGAGATGGCAAAACAGAGGAGGGTGTAGCCATGTAACCTTCAGCATCATTTTTTGTTTTCCTTTTTCTGTTCCTTTTTTATTGGAGAAGGGAGAGAGAGTGTGAAAGAGCAGGAACTGTTTTCATTATCAGGCAGGGCACGTTTAGAGTTCACCGCAGCCTCTGTCCAGTTAATGTCGGAATGATGGGCGAAACACACACACCCACTCACGCTCATTCAAACACATCTAACGCAGCCACACAGAAACATGCACAAACACCAAGGCAATGACAGATGTCTTGTGCGTGTGGTCAGAGTGACAGTGAATAATGCTGAGATCTTAGCACTGACGCTGATAGTTAGCACGCTGCTGCCATCTTTCCTGCTGACAATATGTCACCCTTCTTTACAGGCTTATTTATAACATCTTTGCTCCAGTTTTCTCATGCTGATTTTTTCATTTTTTGGCAGTTACACTCTGATACATTTGTTTTTAACATTGGATTTTTTTTGTTTGTTTCCTATTAATGTCTTTAGCTAGCATATAGTATACAAAATTTGCTTATCAAAAAAACAAGCTAAAATCTGATTAGTTAGCTTTTTGTGGGTTCTGAAAGCAAGAGTACACAGGTTTATATCATTTTATTCATGCAATTTTTGTAATTTCATAAGCTGCTATAATACGGTGGCCGAGAGAGCTCAAAGCGCTGCAAATAATAAAACACATGCAAATTAAAAAAGCACATGCAAAAAAAACAAAAAAAAAACACATGCAAATAAAAATAAAAAACGTGATCATCAGTTTGACAACACATGTGCTGCAAATCCTCACAACACATGCAAACGCAAAAACGCGCTACATTTACAAAAAGCGCTGCAAAGAGCACAAACCACAACGGAAATGTTTCAAGGGGGACCCCAAAAAGTGACGAAAGTAAAAGGGCGGCAGTTCCTCACGGCGACTGCCGCCCTTTTACTTTCGTTTTATTGTTTGTTTTTGAGTTTATTAAAGTTGTTGAATGTTCGCCGGTTCCCGCCTCCTTCTTCCCATATTTACGAACGGTGTTACAGGGATCTTCTGAGATTTTCCTTTTTTGAAACAATAATCAGTAAATGGATATTGTTGAAGACAACTATATATTTTACTCTGCTCTTGTTAGAAGCTACCATTCCAAAGCTTGGGGTCATTGTTATTATTATTTTAAAGAGATGATTAGTTTTATTCAGCAAGGACACATCAAATTGATCAAAAGTGACAGTAAACCCATTAATAATATATATATTTTTTAAATTCTATTTCGAATACTAATCTTTTGAACTTTTTATTCATCAAAGAATCCTGAAATAAAATGTATCCTGGTTTCCACAGAAAAAAGCAATAGAACTGTTTTCAACATTGATACTAATAAGAAGAAAGCAGCAAATCTTGAGCAGCAAATCAGCATATCTGAATGATTTCTGAAGGATCATGTTACACTGAAGACTGGAGTAATGATGCTGACAATTCTGTTTTACCCTCACAAGAATAAATGACATTTTAAGATATATTAAAATTAAAAGTTATTTTAAATTGTAATAATATTTCACAATATTTTTGTATTTGACTTTTTTGATCAAACAAATGCCGCCTTAGTGAGCTACCACAAACTTTTGTCAGCTGAACAGTTGCTTTGTTAAACAACAGTACAATCCATTGAGGACACTGTACTTCTATCCTTCACAGTCTCAATTTCATTCCTTTCAAGCATAAATATGATGCTACCCTGATTAAGGTATATAGGTGGTTAAAAAGTTACAAGCAAGAGAAAACCAATCACAATTTAGTTTGCAAATATTACAGTGATGTCACTGACATCGTTAATATTCATCCTGCTAGCAAATATCTGTGTTATGGACTCAGAAAACATTGCCAAGCCATATGCCCACGATTACACACACTCAGACTGTAGCGAGGGACCCATGCAGAGAACTTAATTACATTTGATTTAATTAAATTAATGAACATTTTATGGCTGCAACGAGATACAGGACATACGCACACCTACACACAGACATTTGTTTTTCTGTCATGGCATATGGACTTTCCATGGACTTCTGTTGTTTTTATATTTTCAACCCCCTGACCTTGATAGAAGCCTTTCTGCATGTCTACATTTTCATTAAAACATCATTTAGTATGTTTATTAAATCGTTTCCTTGGTCACAGTGAAGGTGATTTCAGTTTTTACTGTCCATCTGGGAACATTTGGTCCCAGAATGAAAGCAAAACCTGAACCACACACTTTTTTCTTTTATATATAGATTTATTTTTCTTCTAGTGCTACATATATTGAAATGTTATAGAGATATTCAAAACAGCAGACTAGAGAGGTCAATCACGTGCGATTAATGTGTGTGTGTGTGTTTGAGGGCTTTCATTCTTTACTTAATTGAAATAATATTTAGATTATGTTTGTGTGTCCTTGAGGCTTCTGTCCTTTCATGCTTCAGTTAACCAGCATACAAATTGCTTTGGTGTATTATGTGTTGTGTGTGTATGTTTATGCGCATTTCTGGGTGTTCATAAGTGCGCTATGTTGACTTTTCTCTTGATGTGCGTCCAGTGTATGTGAACTGCCTGCTTGACCTGGTCTGAATTTTGATAGAGTGGACAAGTTTTGGCGGATGTGGATTGGCTGATTATTAGATGGACGGAGGGAGCGCGGAGGTGGGGTGTCGCGGGGGCAAGGATGGAGAAGAGAGATAAATGACGTTGTTCGGTCATTGTGCAGAAATGATTGCAATTAAAGTGACTGAAAGAAAGGCCTATGGGTTTGATGAGTGTGGAGGTGGAGAGGTTGAAGAGCAGATCAAAAGAATGATGGAGGAAAAAAACTGATTGACTGACTGACTGCCACACGAGCATTAGCGCGCACACTCCGCGCTCAAGTGTATTCACACTGAGGCAAACATTCCTGCACTCTTGCAAATAGCTTCCTCAGTGGTTAGTTCCATAGTTGCACCTTAGGTTCAGCTGAGAATTTCTAGACATTCTGATCAATAAATATTTTATACTGTCAACTGACCATTGCTGAACAAGTCCTGGTGGACCTCTACAATAAGCCGGTTCTCACCGCATTGAACCACTATGCTGCTGGGAGTCACATGTTTTGAGGATAAAACAGGTCTGTTTTCAATGTAGCTAACTTTGGGCAGCTTCATGTCATCTAGACACTCATTACACTTTGACAGGTGAGGCACTGACAAAAGAAGGTCATTGCAACACTGTAAGTGAGGCACGATGGAGCCATGTGCTTTTTAAAACCATTTTCATAGGTTTAACATCACTTAGAAAACACTAATTTGACTAGAAGCGTCAGAGACCGGAAAAGTGAAGGATAATTCCGCTCGGGGTAAAGATTTCAAATTAATTTAGTAAATATTGCAGAAATGTTTAAGTGCAGGTGCTATTTTCTGTCTTTAATTTAAATTTGTTGACCACCCTGCTGTCTAAAGTCCCGTTCACACCTCCAGCGATATTCGTTTTCAATGGAAGGCTGGCGACTTCCAGCTACAAGAGAGACAGTGACTGTTGGCGACCAAATGTATGTCTGTCAAGTGACGAGAAATACTTGCCAAAATTACTTTATGGAAATGAGCATTGAATTTCGCGACAACCAATAGGAGTGAAGAATTTTAGAGGAGCTCACATCACAGTTTTTGAGTGCAGACAAGACAGGACAGAGTTCCTGAGCAATTCAGGCAATTCTTTGCTGGCAGTTTGATTGACAGGCGATCTAACCAATCATAACCCCGAATCCGCCATTTTGTCTGACAAAGCAGTCAGGGGAGTTGGTAGATTAAAGTTGGTGAACTTGAACTAGAAAAATTGTGTGCACTCACGTCTTTCCATGCTTGAAGCAACATTCCTTCTGATGTTCATTCATGTTTATTTGATGCTATAAATCAACTAGTATGAAGAGATGGTTGATTCACAAGCCGATTGAAGGAGCTACAGCGATCTGTCACGACACATTAAAGAGACACTATACGGTATTTTTTGTTGAAACTTCTTTAAAAATTACAATATTTTAAATATCAAACTGTTCCATATGTCTGTCGACGTGTTGTCAGTGTCCTCTTTTCTCCACCATGTATTTTTCACTGTGTGAGAACATGATGTATGGCGTGAGAGTGCATGGCTTATCGGACATAGCTACAGTAACTAAAGGGGGTGGGTCTTTGCGAAGGGTCAGTTGCATTATTTTATATGATTTGACTATAACCACATCTATGGATATAGTAAAATAATGTGTGGAAAAGAAAAGTCTTAATGAGTTTGATTTATAAATTGATAGTTTGTGTTGTTAATTATATGATGCATTGAGCAGTTTAGCACTGCTGCAGTTCATACAGTTTCCCCTGCATTATGTTGATCATTATGGACAAGCAAATGGATTATTTGTCAAACTCCAATGACGTTTTCGTAAATTTTGGCAGTACGAGTAAGTTTAATTTTTCCAAAATTTAACAAGATCAACAGTCGTTAATCTTGTTAAATTTTGGATTAGGGTTCATTTTTGATTTAATGCACCGAACACTGCTTTATTTCACAGCACGCTCCATCCAACAGCAGAATGCTACTTTTAATTCTTTTAATTCATAACTATAATTCCTAGTCAAATTAGAATGATATCTTCTTTTTATATATCATTTGTGAGTGCATTTTCTAAAGATATGGACAGGCGTGCAGTCCACCAATAACATTAGAGAAACAACACTAGGAATGCCCACAACGTCTTCACAGTACAGAGACTAGCGACAGATAAAGTCATTGGTCGTGGGAATGGGGCTTAATGTATCGGCATTAGCACTAAAAAAAAAAAAAAAAAAAAAAAAAAAGAACTCATATTGATCATCCACTAGTTTTTGAGGTGACTATATGGTTCTTTGGAGAGTTGTTCTTGAAATGTTCTTGATGTAACATTATTGGTTTAATGGTCCAGTGTAAAGTCCAATGTGTTGGTTTCTGGGTACCTTCAACCATGAGCACATAGATGGTTTACTTAAAAACCAGCTAATAAAAAGCTCAATAAAGCTTCAAAATGTTGTCATAAGGTGCATTTAAACTGTAAAACCCCATGTGGTACAGTTGGTACAGTACCTTTTGTATGTAGTGGAAGAGTCGCATGTATTGTATTGTATAAGTCAGAAACAATTAATGATGGGAGTGAATTATCCCTTTAAGTATATGCGAAACATTCTGTCCACACAAATATGATCCCATGAGATTCAGGGACAAAGATCAAATCTCACACAGACACACTTGGCCCTGTGCTCAATCGATATCCTCAGGTCTCCCTGATTGCCTTTCAGGTGTTCCAGATGAATACAGGAATAGATAGAGCAGGAGAAAGGGAAGAGGTGTGTAAAGAATGTTATTGAGAACACCAAAAAGAATATTTATCCTGCGTTAAACTTTTGGATTGCTATCCTTGTGGTATCCAAAACGTAGGGTTTACCTGGTCCACACACACACACACACACACACACACACACACACACAGTGCTAAAAACAGTAGCTTGGTGTGGATATTGCTATACATATTGATATCGAAAATCCTTGTCCTTGTGGTCAGATTTTTTTGGTCCCCATGATGAAAATTGCTTATAAATCACAAATACAGAATCATGCTTTTGAAAATGTCACAATGGGTAGGTTTAGAGGTAGACTATACAGAATATACAGTCTGTACAAATATAAAAATCATTATTTCTATGGAAAGTCCCCATAAAACAAGGAAAGCCAACATGTGTGTGTGCTTGTAAACTGGACCTGTAAGACAGGTAGATAGATAAAAGGAAAACTAGAATATTTGAAAGATAAAAATAGAGAAGATGGAGATGGAATAAAGAGAAAGAGATTGATGGATGAATGAATGAATGAGCAGAACTGATTTGATGGGCCCCTGAACTCACCCTCTGCAGCAAGAAGCATGATGTGTGTTTGTGTTTGTGTGTGTGAACATTTATTCTACTTTTATATCAGAAATGCTGCATTAAAAGTTTAGTTAACCAAATAAATAAGTGTGTCAAAGCAATAATTCAGTGGACTAACAGACCTAGATTACATGACTGTAGCATGTAAACAAAGTCATTTAACTACAATTGTCCTCAGTGTTGTACATATTTATATGCTTTTGTTGTATGGAAATGAACAGTTTTATGTTTCCTGAAAGTAAATCATACAGATCTAGAAAAAGAGGTTTAGGAAATGACAAAAGGTCTATATTCATGCTAGTTCTATAACAATCTCTTTAATTCATAATCAAGAACCATATAGCGGACATATAGTATGTATGCGTACACAAACAGATATGCTTTTACCTGAAAGAAAATGCTAATTTCTGTCATATGTCTTTTCAATTCTCAAAGCAGCAGAGGAGCAGGTGGTTATTTTATCTAAAATGAAGGTTGTGGCGACTGAAAAATCTCCAGCGCTAGGCTATTAACCATTGTCCTTTTCCCCCGTTTCAGTTTTTTTTGTAATCAGTCATCTGTTCTTCTATTATCGTCATCATTATAATTAGTGATTGCCCTTGAACAAGGGACATGCCTGTCATTTAAATATGCTTGGCCTTTTAGATAATGTTAGATTTTGATTCCTGAATTGATTAGAGTGGAAAGAGTGCTTGTGAAAGATTGATAGATGTGTTCTGTTGGGAACTATGACGTGACTTTCATTCCACAAAGTCACTAGCAGCCAACAGACAGAGAGAGTGAGGAAACAAACAGACAGAAAAAGACAAAGAAACTACACCTCTAAACTCTCTCCTTTTATTTATTTTTTTATGATTATTGCCCCATTTGCTCTTACCATTACATTATTTGGTAACACTTTAAAATATTGTTCCTTAGTTAAGCATTAGTTAATGTATTAACTAACATGAACTAACCATGAGCAATGGTTAATGTTAGTTAATGAAAATACAGTCGTTCACTGTTTGTTCATGTTAGTTCATAGTGCATTAACTAATGTTAACAAGATAATAATGTATTAGTAAATGTTGAAATTAACATTAACAAAGATTAATAAATGCTGTGTAAGTGCAGTTCATTAGTAGTTCATGTTAACTAATGTAAACTAACTAACCTTATTTTAAAGTGTTACCCATTATTTTGAGTTAATACAATTAAAGCTACTTTTCTTATGTGTTGCTTTTGTTACATTTGTAGATTATTTTATTTTATTAACTCACTTGCAATAAGCTGTTTTTTCTGCTTGTATAGTGATTCAGATATTAAAAGGTATAGCATAGAATTTCTGCAGTGAAATTTGGAAAAAATGAACAGGTTTCACCAATTGTTTAAAAAAAGCAGACAGTCTTGCCCCAAACTCACCCTATTGGATAAAGCAATTGTTGACATGTCAGAGCTCTCAAACACTCTAATAGATTCTTTGGAAATGGCACAGAGGCATAGTGTTTACACTGTCAGCTTTGATCGGTTGTCTCTGAATAATATCACTGACTGAGGTAAGAGAGATATTGTAATGTCAAAGAAAATTACACTCTTAACCTTTAAGTAACAGTAGTGCATGCCATCATCATATTCAGTATTAACACTGTTGTTGAATGTTGCTGTGTTTTTTCTGACCGTATTGACTGTTTTGCCTCGTTCTGTTTGAACCAAAGTGAATGAAACACATTCCTGAAGCTGTAGCCTCACAATCTCCTGATAGCTTTACATAAGACACATCTCTCACATTTAGAACACAGGTCAGCGTGTGTATGCGTGTGTGGGGGAGTGTGGGTGTATGAGTGTGTTTAAATCAAGATTATTCACCAGCCCACATTGTGACTCACCACTTGTCATCCGACCAGCTCATGTTCCACAAAGAGAGAGAGAGAGCGAGAGAGTAGATCCCAGATCCATCCTGTCAGTATGTGTGTGTGTGTTGTGGTTTACTGCAGTGGTTCTCAACTGCATGTCCAATGATTTTACACCGGACATCATCCTGTTTGTCCTTGTTGAGTCATCTGTAGTTTCTTTTACCTTGGATATTTTCATCTATCTTGGTTTATTTTGGTTTTTGAGGATGAGGGCATACCATGCAAAATTTTGCCATCTGTCCAGTTTAGCTAGCCTCAGCGAAGTGACAGATTGTTTCAAAACACAAGAGTTTAAGGATGTATGGCCTTTAGCATTGGGGATTTTGGGGATTCATCCGACTGACTCAAATATTTTGAATCCTTTTCTCAATCGATCAGTAACTTTTTCTTCAGGTTGCAGCGACATGTAAGTAGGCTGCAACAAGAAAGTCTTTTTTGTTATGAACGATGTGACAAATGATCATTTTACTAATTAGTTTATAAAGATATTCCAAACCAAAGCAAAGTCTTATTTATCTTTCTTTTTTGTGGATTAGTGAAATTTGTGAATCTAGATAGAACAAGTTCGACTTGCTCGACAAACTGAACAGATAACAAGTTCAGTTAATTTGTGATGAACAAAATGAATGACTTGTTCATGAACAAGTTCCAACAAACAGTTCCTGTCATTCATATACAGCTAGATGCATTTTCTGTTCACTTTGTTCATGAACAAGATGCCTTGTTCATTCAGTTCATTCACAAATAAAATACCATGTCCATTTAGTGTTCACTAATGAGATGTATTGTTTTTTCAGATTGTCCATGAACAAGTTGCCTCATTTGTTCATTTTGAAAAAAATATACGAGTACATTTAAATTTGAGGGTACAACATGTTCAAAAGCACTGAATTACACACTGTAGCTTTAAATTATTTAGAATTTTCATAAATGAACCCTAAACATTTCAACTTTTGACATGCTGACGTATATATCACGATTCAAATCATTCCTCCAGTGATGTCAGCTGCAGACAAAACCACCGATGATGGTAATTGGGGCTGTTTTCCGTGGCAATAACATTATGATTGCTGCACTCTCTCTTTTTGCTGTCAAAATCTGTGTGCATTTACGGACACATTTGTGTGTGTGGGTGTTTAGGGGTGTGTATGTTTGTGTGAATGCAACAGTGAACTGCACATTTGTATGGGCTGATTTTTTTGCGTTTATGTATTGGCTACATTATGAAAATGTGTTTGCCAATCCTGTAAATGGATGGAATTGAAACCAGAGGGATTGAAAGGCAGAAATGGCCACAGATGAGTAAAAGCTTAGATATAGTGCATGTGCCCTCTGAGAGCAGTTGAGAGAGAACAACCATATAGAGCTATCGGCCCAACCCCTCTCTTTGCGGTCTGCTTGACAGACTTTTGATTGTGTGCTTTTAATATGTAATGTATATATCTAAATGTCCAGACAGTGGCTTATACTGACAGACAGATCTGGGAAAATTTGTATCTCAATATTTTTAGCCTTTTTTTTTTTTACAGTGTTCAGTGTGTGTCTTAAAGGGATAGCTCCACCAAAAATGGAGTGGAGTAAATTTAATCATTTACTCACCCTCAAGTAGTTCCAAACCTGTATAAATTTCTTTGTTCTGCTGAACATAAAGGAAGATATTTGGAAGAATGTTTGTAACCAAGCAGATCTCGCCCCGCATTGACTACCATAGTATTTTTTTCCTACTACTTCCCTTGAGGGTGAGTAAATGATGACAGAATTTTCATTTTGGGGTGAGCTATCCCTTTAATAGCTGTATATTATTGATAATAATAAGAAATATTTCTTGAGCACTAAGTCAACACATGATGACTTCTAAAGGATCATGTGACACTGAAGATGTAATGATGCTGAAAATTCAACTTTGCCACATGGAATAAATTACATTTTATGTACTCAAATAGAAAAAAATGATAATATTTCATAATACTAGTGTTTTTTCTATATTTCTGATCAAATAAATGCAGACTTGATACACATGAGAGACTTCTTTCAAAAACATTAAAAATCCATACCAACCCCAAACTTTTAGCAGTATATAGGCCTATAAGACATTTTAATATGTTAGAAATGCAATATAGAGACTGGGGGTGGGATTTTTGAAAGCATTTTTTTTATGTACTACAAGTTTATTTATATTTAACATCCATCTCAGCTTATTCTCAACTGATTTATTTTCATTGAGCTTGTGGTTCATTTTAAGATTACCTGTTGGAACATCATTCTTGTCATCAGCAATAATAGCTCATCTTGCTAGTTTTTTGGATATATGTAATATATTGTTCACAAGCTTGCAGGCTGTTACAAGCACAGTTTTCTGTATATCGGGTCACTTCACACACAACACACACACACACACACAGTTTTTTTGCTATAATCAAGTGAGGGACATTTTCAATAATTAAAGGTTATATTACATACAAACTGTACATTTTATCCCCCTAACCTACTCCTAAACATCACAGAAAACATTCTGCATTATATTTTTCATAAAACATTGTTTAGTATGTTTTTAAAGCTATCTTAAAAATGAGGACTCATGCAGTGTCCACATATTTCATGTTTATGCCATGATACCAGTGTAATACCAATGTCATTATACAAATTTCTGTCCTCATAAATCAAAAAACAAACAAACAAACAAAAAAAATGCTTGCACACACACAAACACAGGTTTGTTTTGCTATAAAAGTGAGGACATTCCCTAGGCGTAATTGTTTTTATACTGTACAAATTGTACAATCTATCCCCTTGCACTACCCATCACAGAAAACATTCTGCATTTTTACATTTTTAATAAAACATTGTTTAGTATGTTTTTAAAGCTATTTGAAATATGAGGACTCATGTCTTCATGAAACATGTTTACGTCGTAATGTAAGTGTAATATTCATGTCATTATACAAATTTGCGTCCTCATAAATCACGAAAACAAGCACACACACACCCTATTTGTATAACCGTACAGATTTGTGTAAAACATTCATGGGTGTGTGATTGCTTGTGCGCTGATGATAGAGAACTCTTACTATGCCCCTGATGCTGTAAAAGCCTTTGGGCTACAAAATCAATATTTCTTGATGGTGGTGTGTGTGTGTGTGTGAGAGAGAGAGACAGAGCGAGAGAGAGAGAGAGAGAGAGAGAGAGAGAGAGAGAGAGAGAGAGAGAGAGAGAGGGCAGTGAAGGGGTAATAGGGAGGGACCTGCCATCTAGCTGCAGCAATGTGAGTATGTGTGAAAAAGAGAATCAGAGATAGAGAGAGAGAATTGTTAGGATGCTATATTAGCTGCACTTTATTCTTTGGAGCAGAAAATGCAGGCAGGGGCCTGTTTGCATCCTGCAGGGAATTATCCACATAAAACACAAGACCTTCAGCATGCACTGTGTGCGAATGATAGACAGTTATGGGCAAAAGGACAGCAGACCTCTGCATAACCTTACACGCAGCTCTGTGCAAGAAAAATTCAGAAGCATTTCATTGAGAATCATGCTGTACTAGACTAATCCCAGCATTAGAGAAATATAGTGGGGCCATCCACGGGCCCAGAGAGATGACTGGAGTACGGTAAACTAGAGGATTTAAGGCTATTGGAATGTACTTGGCATTTGAGCTCATAGCGGCAGCATTCAGGCTGGACTTATTCGATCGTCTTGCGGTCCGTAACATCTCTGGTAGTGACACAGAGCTGCTGACTGTGATGCTGAATCACTGTCAGTGCGAGAAGACACTGTATCTGTCAGTTCAATGGTCTTGCTTTACCTCCTGCTGTTGGCAAGTGAGGGGAACATAATTAGCACTGTTGGACACAATTTAAAGCAATTGTGCACTAAAAATAGTGAATGAATTGTAAAAACTACTTATATGACTTTCATGCAGAGGTGTACACTACTTGAATAATTGTACTTAATAAAAGGAATAACTATGCTTTTTTATGGTAACACATTAGATTAGGGAACACATATTCTCTATTAAATATGTGTTCCCCAATCAAAAGTTTTACCTTCCTTACAATTTCATTATGAGCTCTAAAGTACAAGGTACATATTTTACCTGTCATTATAACAGCATTTTTATTTATTTATTTACCAAGTTAAAATAATTAGTACAACATAATAAATAATAATATATGTGTGTTATTAATAATACTATTTTAAAATAAATACTAATAAACAATAATAAAGGATTATTTATTTAAGTTAAAATGAATTGTAACATAATAAATAATATATTTGTTATTAATAATAATATTCATTCATTTGAATATTTTCATTTATCTATTTATCAAGCAATCAAGTTAACAATTACAGTATCTCACAGAAGTGAGTACACTCCTCACATTTTTGTAAATATTTTATTCTGTCTTTTCATCTGATATCACTGAAGAAATGACACTTTGTAACAATGTAAACAACAGTGTAAGTTGGCTGTCCCCTCAAAATAACTCAACACACAGCCTTTAATGTCTAAACCGCTGGCCACAAAAATGAGTACACCTAAGTGAAAATGTTTGGGCTCAAAGTGTCAATATTTTGTGTGGCCACCATTATTTTCCAGTACTACCCTAACCTTGCACTCTTCCACCTTGCACTCCTCCACCCTCCACCTCCTTCACCTTCCATTTGAGGATGCCCCACAGATGCTCAATAGGGTTTAGGTTTGGAGACATGCTTGGCCAGTCCATCACCTTTACCCTCAGCTTCTTTAGCAAGGCAGTGGTCATCTTGGAGGTGTGTTTGAGGTCATTATCATGTCTGAATACTGCCCTGCGGCTCAGTCTCTGAAGGGAGAGGATCATGCTCTGCTTCAGTATGTCACAGTACATGTTGGCATTCATGGTTCCCTCAATGAAATGTGGCTCCCAAGTGGCAGCAGCACTCATGCAGCACCAGACCACCACTATCCTTGACTGAAGGCAAGACACTCTTGTCTTTGTACTCCTCACCTGATTTCTGCCACACACGCTTGACACCATCTGAACCAAATAAGTTTATCTTGGTCTCATCAGAACACAGGACATGATTCCAGTAATACATGCCCTTAGTCTGCTTGTCTTCAGCAAACTGTTTGCAGGTTTTCTAGTGCATCATCTTTAGAAGAGGCTTCCTTCTGGGACGACAGCCATACAGACCAATTTGATGCGGTGTGCGGCATATGGTCGGAGCACTGACAGGCTGACCCCCCACCCCTGCAACCTCTGCATCAATGCTGGCAGCACTCATACGTCTATTTCCCAAACACAACCTTTAGATATAGAGCACACACTCAACTTCTTTGGTCGACCATGGCGAGGCCTGTTCTGAGCCGTCTTGGCCACCATGCTGCAGCTCAGTTTCAGGGTCTTGGCAGTCTTCTTATAGCTGATGTCATCTTTATGTAGAGGAACAGTTCTTTTTTTCAGATCCTCTGAGAGTTCATTGCCATGAGGTGCCATGTTGAACTTCCCGTGACGAGTATGAGAGAGTGAGAGCGATAACATCAAATTTAACACACCTACTCCCCATTCACATCTTTCACTTAGGGGTGTACTCACTTTTGTGGCAAGCGGTTTAGACTTTAATGACTGTGTGTTGAGTTATTTTGAGGGGACAGTAAATTTACTCTGTTATACAAGCTGTACACTGACCACTTTACATTGTAGAAAAGTGTCATTTCTTCAGTGTTGTCACAAGAAAAGATATAAAACATATACAAAAATGTGAGGAGTGTACTCACTTCTGTGAGATACTGTATATATTATTTATGCATTTATTTATTTAACAATTTAACAAAATAATAAATCATTCTACCAATGGCATTATTTAAATAATTGCAACTTTAGTAATTTTCTCCAGAAGTGGTGCATTCATGGTGTGTCCTATAGCCTAATTAAGAAAAAGGAAAAAAAGAGAGAAAAAAAATGATTGTACAGTGCGTTAACGTTAGTTTACTTTAATTAGAACATTTCTACTGTTTTGTAATTTCATCATTCCATTTCCAAAGATAAGAAAGTTTTTACATGAAATACTCAAGTACAATTAAATATGTAAACTTTCTAAGTATATTTTGCCTTGATACTGTACTTGTAATTGAGTAAATTTCATCATGGTACCCCGACTGAAAAACTGTTGTGTGGGTTCAGAAAGACATGAGAGTGAATAAATGTTGTGAATGATGACAGAATGCACATTGCTCAATTATGAACTATTCCTTTAACAATGATGAATGACTTTGCAGACAACTATTATTGTGTATTCGTCAAAATGTGACAATGTATCTCATCCTGTGTCTGTCATTCAATTTTGTTAAAGTCTGTAGTTGAACATAAATACACATTCCATGTCCCACACATCTAACTAAACAGCAAAGACAATAAGTTGTCGCTGGAGAAAGGTCTTACAGGAAGAGGTAATTAATTAGTGATTTAACATTACAGAAACGATGCAGTGACATAGATGATTGTCTGATATCGCCTCTATGGGGTTAAAGCAATAAGATCTCATTTCATGTGAGATTAAGTTTTTCATTTTGCAGATGAATGCTCTATTGTGTTATTATGTGTTGTCAAATGCCATTCATCATTACAAAGGAAATGAAGTGATTTATGAAAAGAGGTCTGTTATGTATTGAATATTCATGTGTTGTTATTAGTATGCATATGAGCAGGCCTCACATTAATATTTGCCGTGTCTTTATGTTCAGCTCAGTTGAATACATGCACCACAAAACCTCAGGTTAGTGTCAGATTAGTGTGTGTGTGTGTGTGTGGGGGGGGTATTCCCTACGTTATGGAGACCAAATGTCCCCACAGGTAAAGTAATACTAGTAAATTTTGATCTTGTGGGGACATTTTTTTGGTCCCCATGTGGAAACAATCTTATAAATCATACAGAATTATCTTTTTTGAAAATCTACAGTAGCAGAACATTTTCTGTGATGGGTAGGTGTAGGGGTAGGTGTAGGGGTAGTGTAGGGGGACAGAATATACAGTTTGAACGGTATAAAAACAATTACGCCTATGGAATGTCCACATAAAAAATGAAAACACAACGTGTGTGTGTGTGTGTGTGTGTGTGTGGTGTGTGAGAGAGAGAGAGAGAGCGAGAGAGAGAGAGAGAGAAAAGAAAAGAAAAGGGTGAGGTAAAGATGCATGAATGTTTTTCGGCAAACAACATAATGAAGTGCCCACTTTACTTTCAGAAGAGTGGGCACACTGCTCTCTTCATTTATATTTCATTTTCTCTTCATCATCTTTTGTCTTTCTTTTCTCTTTGTCTTATTCTGTTCATCTGTATCACAGTCTCTTTTCAAAGATTTTTTTTTCACGTTATAATATATTTTTTAAATATTTAATATATTAATTTGGTGTTTCAGTTATATTATTGTTATATTATACATTACATTGTATAAAATGTGTATATGGACCCTTTTCACACTTCTGGGGTTCTCATCAAAGTTGTGTAAACTTCTATAGTGGTGAACGGGAGATGACGGCAAATATAATTATTGTATTTCCATTTGTTCCAATGGCAAAAGAAAAAAATCAATCATAGACTTTCCAAAAAAGATTTAAAATATAGAGGGATTGATTACGTTGGTCAGAAGAGAGAAGGATGTCAAATTTGCCGTCACTCCGCAGCCGTTGTATTAAAAACACCCTCAAAGTTGTGCTCTTTTTAAAAAAAAAATTTTTAATTGACTATAAGTTAATATAACACTATATAGCATTAGAAATGTGTATAAATTTTTTTTTAACAAATGAAAATATGAAAGATTTTAATAGATTTGCCATGTCGATAACTGTGGAAACGCGTCATCACAGTCTGTAAAAAGGGTCCATTATATTATTATTACTGTTATTATCATTATTATTGTTGTTATTTTACCATTTGAAATGTATGTAAATCTTTTTCATTTTAATTATCCCACCACTTTATTCATTTATATTTAATTCTCATCTTTTGTCTTTTTTCTTATACTTCTTATTATGTTCTCCTTTTAAGGCCATTTCATATTATAGTTAGTGCTGCCAAGTTTTACTTTATATTATACATTAAAAAATTCCCTGTTGCAGATTGCTGCAGATATTTGATACATATTATACATTTTTTTTTAAAAAAAAGGTCTAATAATATTTAATATTAATATATTTAAATAACAAAATATATTAATAATATAATGCTATTGTATTTCAATATTATTAAGTATTCTGTATTAAAATTATATAATTATTATTTTGTTGTTCTAATTCTTCTACGTTTAACCGTACAAATTCATGAGATGATTCTTTAAAAATTTTAATCTATTGGCAGCCATATATTATTCTTTTACATTTGTTACTGTGTCTGTTTTCTTTAGATGCTTCCTTTCCTTGGTCCTTTGGCTTGTCATAGTGATTGAGTTTGCGGCATGTCTGTCTGTCTGCTCGCATTACAGCTCTCTATCTCCAGATGTGCACTGACCCCTTTGTGTGTGTGTGTGTGTGTGTGTGTGTGTGCGCGGACTCTTATTAGTGTAAGTGTTTCTTTGTACAAACAGACAACAGTGGGAATAGTATCTGTACTTTATGTGCTATTGTTTATGAGTGACTGAACTGGTGAATTTTGATCCAATTAGTGGGAGATTTATTGAGTGAACCATATTTTAAAGCAGCCATTCTGATCTGCCATGTCACTGAAAAATAACAACAACAACTAAACAATGTAGTATAATGCAAATGATGTATTTATTCAACAGTTCTTTGGACTAGAAGCTAATGACGTTAAAATAAGTCGTGTTTGGAGCGAGTAAAAAGGATTTTCGTTTTTGGCTGAACTCTTCCTTTAATGAAATGCTTTTTAATCTCTTTCCCTTCTTTTTCTTTTTATCCCTCCTAAACTCATTCATTCTCTCTTTAGAGTTTACACATTTCTCTCTGTCCTTTAGGCATTTCTTGCATATCCCAGAAACCATTTTCTACTGCCTTGCAGGGGAAGTAATTGATTTTAGAGCAGATGGAACAAATTGTTCATTTTGAGCAGGATTCTCGCACTGTCCCCAAAGAGAGAGAGAGAGAGAGAGAGAGAGAAGGAGTGAATTGAGAAGGAGGAGTGTGAAAAACTCAATTATGTTCTCAGCTTCATCTCTGTTCTGCTGACCCTCATCTACACGCATCATACGAGCCCAGCGTCCCATACTGGGGTTGTGCCAATAGGATCATTATCAAATCACACATGTCCCTGTGGAACTCATCAGATCACTTGCAATTTGGCAAAACTTCGCTCTTGTTTCTCCCACACGCCCTGTCATCCTTTCTGGTTTTCCTTTGTCCTTTTTATAGGGTGGAGTGATGGCTCCCCACTCTAGGCTAATTGCAGGCTTTTTCTCTCTGTCCCAAACTGAGTGACACAGTAAGCATGCCCTGAAACCATCACCTTCTGGGATGATCAGCTCTTTGAGACAGCGAGACAGAAAGATGGAGAAAATAGTTTTGACATTATACGCTAATGGAGTGACAGTGATCCGGAAGGCCTGTGTCTGGGACACGCAGGTGTGCTCCTACCAAGATAAGTGCTAAAATAGTGGGAGAAAAGAAAAGAGAGTCAAATGAGGACAGATGAAAAGGAACTTCTGGGAAACATTATTATTTTTATTCATTTTTATAAGTTCTCAATTTCCAACAGCCACCATATGTTACTATGCGCTTACTTGGAGCTATGTGATATGTGACCAGACATGTTTTAGTTTCTACTGCTATGTGTTTTGCTAAGCAACTCAAGTCATCTTGAAATGAGTACAACAATTAGATTTGATTTCTCACAAGTTGTGTGCTGGGTGAGTCGGAGTAAACTGCAGTGCTAATAGTCTCATGAATGCACACATTGCGTAACTGTGTACGGAAGACTAATGGCCAAGATCAGGGGAACATTTCAATGCTTTTGCATTCTCTCTGAAAAGTTCAATGTAGCTTTTATCTGAGAAACTTTGTGTTCATCACTTGTGATTGTACCAATGTTGTATACAAATAGTGATAAAGAAACACTTTGAATCAAATATAATATATTTTTTTTATATTTACAGCTTGGGGATTATTTTATGGCACCAAAATCTCTTTTTTTTTACTTTACAGTAGGGGCCAGTTGTTCAAAAAGTATTTTTTGACTAGTTTTAAAGTTTATTACATTTTTGTTCCTGAAATCCATCCTTCTAATGGGATCAATATAATCCAGATGTTTTGATCTAAGGTATCCCAAAGTCACTAAAAAGTTTTGAACAACAAAAACTAATGATTTGATCCAGATCAAAACTAAGACTGGATTTTGTGATCTAATCTGATTTTCTTTTGAACTTCCCATTTTCAAGATTTGATCCAATCTGACAGCCAAAATCTGATCAGATTACTTTTGAACACCTGGCCCCAGGTGATAATCTCCATTTTTGTTGTCAAGTCACTGGTACCATAAAAACAGAAGTCTTCTCATTCCATAAAGCATTGCGGACGACAGAGATGTTACTATGAGATGTTACAAACAATATTACTATGTTTTTCATATATTTGAATAAATATTAAAATGTGTATTATTTATATTATTGCAGTTAATTTAAATATGTATGCAGACTTCTGTGCAGAGAAATAGAATTTTCTGAAGAAATGGTTAATTTTTAGAGCAAAACTAGAGTCAATTGAGCTAGAGTGTTCAGGGTGGTTGCTAGGGTGTTGCTATGTGCTTGGGGTTATATATATATATATATATATATAATGTTTACTTATTGGGGTTTATAATATTGTAAATGTTTACTGCACTGACAATATCACATGAGAACAAAAATTGAGCTGAATAATGACACTATTGTCATAATTCTAGATTAAAAAAAAGATAATCTTAAAGTAAGATGTTATCAATCATGTTGTCAAAGCTGTCAAGTCACTGTTACTATAGAAATAAACTATAGGAATCATGGCCAAAGAGCTCAACAATGACTTCCCAATCCTATAAAGCATTGAGAATAACATAGATGAAAGCTGCGTCCGAAATCACGTACTGTCTATGTAGTTACTACATTTGAATTTGAATTTAAAAAAGTACGCTCTATATAGTATGAATATAGGTAGTATGAATGGAATTTGGAGGTCCTACATCTGTCATGTTGTTACTGTCATGTGACCTACCAGCGTCAGTTGCGTCACTTCACTGCCATTCATAAATCCTATTGTCCTATGGTCTCATAGGATTGTAAAGTGTCCATCAAATGCACACTTCAGAATCTCTGCAGAAGTCGTAGGCCATCCGGGGACTTTTCATCCTGCTGTTTTTCTAATACTATGTATTCGGACATACCACTCTGGTGGCACGTTGTTTTTTACATACTATAAAGTATGGAAGTATTCGATTCTGGATGCAAAAGAAGTCCTCCGAAACTCTCAAACAACTTTATTTGAATGTTTGCAATATTATTAACATTATATTAATTAAAATGTTTTCTACTCATCCTTATTAACAAAAGTTCTATATTGTATTGTATATTTATTTGTTACTTGTGCTTTTGACTTTTTTCTTACACTTTTTCTTTATCTTCAAATCAAATGTGGTAATCTGATTTAAGTCAGTACTGGTTATTTTGGTTCAGGGATTTAAACTTTTATTGAAGAGTTTTTTAAATGCCTGTGGAGAAAATAAATGGGCAAAAAGTGAGAGAGGTCATTGCAGTTTATGCTATTAAACATGAATTACAGTCAGCCAGAAAATATTGGATGTCACATTGTGTAGTATTTTTTTGCTGTCAATGAGCATAGTAAAATGACGTGACACCATAAATGACAGTTATTCTCCAGTGTAGATGTTTTCATTGACTTTTGTATGTGTTTGGATGGAGCGCAACAAAATGATTTTTTTTTTTTTTTTTTTTTTTTTTACGTGCCCTAGTGTACTGAGGCTGACAAGCCAATAGTAATTTGCTCAAGGGTTATTGATCACTTTTGGACACCCCCTCCCCCTCATTGCCTCCATCTCTACATCGTGTGACTTTCATTGGCTCGTCCCCTTAAGCGCAATCATCCTGCCTTCATTTGATCTCGTCCTCATTAAATGGAGTGTGGTGAACAAACACTGCTATTTACCGCCCCGTCAAGCACTGGTTCCCCAAAAAACATGTGGCCCGGGGCAGATATAATGCAAGGAAGTAGAAGTGAGGGAAGGAGTGAGAGGCGGAGGGGTTTTTATCTGTACTGTAATTATGGTGATCAATTTGGTCTTTAATTTGTCACCCCAATGCAGCTGCCTGACTGTCCGTTGTCACGGGAACAAGCCATTCTGCCCCAGAGGGTAATTAAGACGGTACAGGACGAAACATGCTGGAAAACAGAAGATGGTCAAAACAAGTAATATGGGAAAATAGAACAAGATGAGCTAGATCAAATTTAAGACCTGAATATATATATATATTTAACAAAAGTTGATAAAAGAATTCGCACATGCTGTGAAATATACAAAATTATTTGTTTTCCAAAATTGTAATGATGATCAGACTTAAACTGTTAAACTGTATCTTTGTTTCCCTCAAAATGAAGATTTTATTTGTTCATTGCTTTATTTGTAAATTGTTTCCACAATTTTCCAATTTTTGCACAACATATTATATGCTATAATAATATCGTATGTACAATATCGACAAGGCTGATATATTGGACGACATTTGGCATTTTTTAAATGTCGGCATTGGCCAATACGTTTTTATGTTTGGCCGATGTATTGGGCGTGGGACATTTACCTTTTACCTTTATTTCTGAAAAATACTGTAATACGAATACAGAGTCAAGAAGTTGCCATCTAAAACATGTCTGTTTAATTTAGAGATTTCTTTCAAATAAATTTTTAAATTATTTATTTGTAATGTATTAAATAGTAATTCATATATGTATATATACCGATATACCGATCACGCATAATATTATGACCACTGACAGATGAAGTGAATAACACTGATTATCTCTTCATCACAGCACCTGTTAGTTGGTGGGATATATTAAGTAGCAAGTGAATATTTTATCCACATAGTTGATGTGAAAAATGGGCAAGCGTGAGGATTTGAGCGAGTTTGGCAAGGGTCAAATTGTGATGGCTAGACGACTGGGTCAGAGCATCTCCAAAACTGCAGCTCTTTTGGGGTGTTCCCGGTCTGCAGTGGTCAGTATCTATTAAAAGTGGTCCAAGGAAGGAACAATGGTGAACCGGTGAAAGGGTCATGGGCGCCCAAGGCTCATTGATGCACGAGAGGAATGAATGCTGTCCTGTGTGTCTGATTCAACAGACGAGCGATTGTAGCTCAAATTGCTCAAGAAGATAATGATTAATTTCTGATAGAAAAGTGTCAGAATATACGGTGCATCACAGTTTGTTGCGTATGCATACCCACAGACCAGTCAGGGTGCCAATGCTGACCCCTGTCCACCGGTGAAAGTGCCAACAGTGGGCACATGAACATCAGAACTGGACCACAGAGCAATGGAAGAAGGAGGCCTAGTCTTTTTTTACATCACGTGCATGGCCAGGTGTGTGTGTGTCTCTTACCTGACACCAGGATGCACTTTGGGAAGAAGGCAAGCCAGCGAAGGCAGTGGGATCCTGTTACATGTATCTCTGTTTGGACTGTGTCACATGTGCTCTTTGTGTTTTTTCCTGCCACTTGTTTATCATCATTGGTTCATTGTCCTGAGCTGTGTTAAATTAATTAGTCTTGTCTCCTCCCTTGTATTTATTCCCTCAGTTTCTGTTCAGCCTTTGTCGTTCGTTATTAAGGTTTTGTGTCTTGTGTGGATGTTTATCTGCTGGTTATTTCTCCAGTTAATTATTAAACATTATTCCTGTGATTCTCCATTGTTGTGCTCATCTTTAACTTACAAGACCATAACAGAACGAACAACCAATACCGCTACTGATGACAGTCTGGATTATGGCAGCGGGAGAGGATCAACTGTGGGGTCTGCGGCAGAATGGTCATTCTTTGGAGTGGTATATGGTGGAGTTCATTGAGCTATCCCATCTGGTGAGCTGGGGTGACGCGGCGCTTAATGTGTGTTTCTGCGTGGGTCTGGATATGGATACGATCCGTTATGATGAACCTGCTTGTTATTTGAAGTTGAAGAGGTTCAAACGGATCGTGATCCGCATCCTGTCTCATCAGTGTGCTCATCTTTAACCTACAAGACGGTAACAGATGCTTTGGGCAATGTTCTGCTGGGAAACCTTGGGTCCTGCCATCCAAGTGGATGTTACTTTGACACGTACCACCTATCTAAGCATTGTTGCAGACCATGTACACCCTTTCATCGAAACGGTATTCCCTGGTGGCTGTGGCCTCTTTCAGCAGGATAAGGCATGTTTTGGCAGCAAAAGGGGGACCAACACAATATTAGGAAGGTGGTCATAATGTTATGCCTGATTCTCATAAATATACTCAAACTTTTTTCATATTAAGGTCTTTGTTACATTTGATCAATTTAATCCATCCTTGCTGAATTAGACTATTCATTTATTTTAAAAAAGAATAATTTTACTAACCCCAAACTTTTTAACAGTAGTGTAGTAATAATTTGGATGGAAACATAATTATATTCTTTTCTCTAAATGGTTTAGGTCCCTCCTTCAGTGTAACTCCATTGGATTTTTTTTAACCCATTTTATTGTTTTCCAGACAATGAGTATAGCGCACCCCTTTTGAACAAACTGCATGTTTTGAGGTATCTTTCATGTCTGTAGCACAGGATGAGTTACAGTAAACATGTTAAATGTATAGTAAAAATAACAATGATACTTGCTGCAGTAGGCACCACTAGAAACAGTTCAAATTAAGATACACAAAATAACAGAAGAGTCCTAAAATGTACTGCATAATCAGCATAGACCTGTTATGTCTGTCAATCACTTGCATTAGAGAGGGCTAAAAAAAAAAAAATTGAACAATAGAGAAGAGCATGCCTATCTCAGATAACTGGCAGTCATCATGGGCCGCCGTATGCAAATTGCCTCTCGCCCTTTATTCTAATTGTCAGGCGTTTGGTGTGAAAGGAACCATAAAATGTCACCCTGCAAAAGTGCAAGAGCAGACCAATCAAATGTGTCGCCCCGGGTCAGCAGTCCTATCTGGGTGAGACAGAGCTTTTTTCCCACTGATACTGGAACAGCTGGAGGATCTTCTATCAATAACCGGCTGCCAGCTCGCTCCGTTCTGTAACGAACACCTGTGTCCTCCTATTGTCTATATTATTAAAGACCCACATAAGCTGTGCTTCGTCAGGGTCACATGTCTTTGCAGCTTCCTCGCATTCTCGTGCGAACCGTCTGGCAGATGTGTGCGGCGCAGCCAGAGGGGCTTCAGCGGTGGATGAGGTCATTTGTCAGAGCAGGTTTGGGTGCGGGCGTTAACACCTGGATCCTCTGGCTCGGCAGAATGTGCGCAGCGTAATGAGGGATCATAATTAAAAGCGATAGAGCCCGGATGCCGCTGGCCCCGGCTTGACGCTGCCAACTTGAATCGGCAGAAATACGCAGTAAATGACATGGTCCAGAAAAATCATGTTACCTGCTGACATTTCGTAAGCCGAATGCCTCAGCTCACTGAGATAATCATAACCGTTCTAACTCCCTTCGTTGAACGTTCTTTAAAAAGAGCTTTAGCTTGGGATCTGGCATGAGGAACATGCCCAGGGTGCCAACATCCTCATCCACACAATTATTCTTACCCGGAAAATCACAATGAAAGGCTCACATTAAAAAGGAAAAACATTCAAAGAATCAGGCTGACAGCTTCCCACACACCCTCATTTCCACTCTGCCCTTGAGCCTGTGAGTCTGGATACCAAACCGAATGTCCTTGAGTTAAAAACATCACCCCTCGCTGAATAATTCACAGTATAGAAGGGAGAGGATACGAGAAAGATTGCTTATTCACAATCAATTAATCAAAGTGGACTTACTGAAGGCCGGCTATCTGAATCCGCACAAATATTAATGTATTACATACAAGGTCTATAGACTCTAATATTTCATTCATTTGCAAAAAATATTTATGGTTGCAGCTCTTTTTAAAAACGTATTGCTGCAGTACTTTGTTTTAATTTTTCGACTGTCTCTGACTTGTGACTTTGATATTATGCACTGAATATGATCAAATCTTCTGTTGGTGAAATACTTTATTTTATAGTGTCCTTGTTACATGTAGTTACTGTAGTAAAAACTATAAATTATGCATAATTGCATGGAACTAACCCCTCATCCTAACCCTAACGCTATAGTAAGTACATGTAGTTAATTATTATTACTCAGTAAATGTGTAATTACACTGTAACAAGGATATATATTTGAAAATGTATTCCTGCTATCATAAAGCTGAATTTTCAGCAGTCTTCAAAAATTTTCCCAATATGCTGTTTTGGTACTCAAGAAAATTTCCTATTATTATCAATGTTGAAAACAGACAGTGTTGCTGCTTCATATTTTATATTATATATTATATTATATTATAAATATATTTTATTTTTATATGTATTTTAACAGTGTAACATTTTTTAAGGATTTTTTGGAGAATAGAAAGTTTTAAAGAACAGCATTTATTTGAAATAGAATGTTTTTGTAACAATGTAAAAGTCTTTACTGTTGACCAGTTAAATTCATCCTTCTTGAATAAAAAAAAAAACTAAATTAATTAAAAATGAAATTACCTGACCCCAAGCTTTCAAACTGTAGTGTACTACTTACACCAATTTGCCATTGTCTTTTGACCTGTAAAGTGTTGAATTTAATATAATCATGAAGAACAAATATCTTGGTTCTTAGAACACTTATGGCTGTTTCACTCTAGATAAGTTAGCAGAAAAGTATGATGGGCAGCATGATTCTGCTGCAATGTGACCATATTCCCCTCCTACTGTCCCACACATTTGCATAACATTACACATTCCAATACTTGGCTAGTCGTGATTTGCCAGATATTTTTTTAACATTTCCTGCCACCAATAATCAATACAGAACATAAATACTGCAGTGCGCCACTTATCTTTGAGTGATGTTGTCAGACTGGACTTGCAAACACTGATGAGTGAGTCATTTTTCAGTGGGCCAATTTTTGTATGTGTGATGTAGGAGATTTTTTCATTTTATAGACAGTGGGATATGTGTGCCAGATCTTACTAATTCTGATGCACTCAAATTCAGGAATATATGTGAGCCTGGACCACAAAACCAGACATAAGTTACACGGGTATATTTGTAGCAATAGCCAACAATACATTGTATGTGTCAAAATGATTGATTTTTCTTTTATGCCAAAAATCAATAGGATATTAAGTAAATATCATGTTCCAAGAAGATATTTTGTAAATTTCTTACCGTGGATATATCAAAAATATATTTTTGTAAGTATGCATTGCTAAGGACTTCATTTGGACAACTTTAACGGCAATTTTCTCAATATTTAATTTTTTTGCCCCCTCAGATTCCATTCAATAGTTGTATCTTGCTCAAATATTGTCCTATCCTAACAAACCATACATCAAGCTTATTTATTCAGCTTTCAGATGATAATGTCAAACAGAATAGCATGTTGCTAGCAATGCCAAAGTCATGGGTTCCATTCCCAGGGAAATCATGAACTGATCAAATGTATTCCTTGAATGCAATGTAAGTCGCTTTAGATAAAAATTCTTGCCACATGCATAAATGTAAATGTAAGTGATTACGATATTCATGTACCATGGTATTTACACTTTATAAAGCATACTATGGTATTGCCATAGTAACACAAAAACACATTTGGTGATTTGTTCATTTTAATTAAAGACACAAGATGCAACATGCAGGTGCACATGCATGCACAGCTGTATGCGAGAAATCAGTGAGGTCAAATTTGCATAGCACCATCATAGTGTGTTGATTTACAAAAATCAACTTCACCATGATGACTATATTGGTGCTGTGCTGAGATATCACGTGTAAACACACACACCCTATGGCTTTTTCTCTTCTGCACATCTAATTGATTTTAAAATGTAACAGGGCTCATATCTGTTTACATAACAGAAAAATTTGAATAATAAAAGCTGAATATACTTACTATTTTTAGAATTTAAGCTTTTTTACATTCATGACAATGATTTATGACAGCCTAATCCTAACCCCTAACATAATACTACATCAGTCCTACGTTACGGCTAATACATTAATCAAGACAAAAGTTTTGTGCCTCAAAGATTGCTCTTTCATTGCTCAGGAGACTTAATTGAGTTCTCAGTTACTGTTCATTTAAATAAAAATCACATTTGTCTCCAATATTTCTCTTAAAATTCATTCGAAGAGATAAAAATATACATAAATGAGACTTGACATGAAAGAATCGAGAGTTTTGGGCTATAAAATGAATGTGAACAGCATGGCTCAGTTAATTTAATATTGGATCATTTTAATGGGGAATGTTTGAGTTCATGTTGACAGATCTTACCTTTGAATGCAAGCTACAAATCCGAACATGTCTTGAGCTATTTTTTTTAAATCTCTTCTGAAATTCCATAAGAGACTCTTGTAAGATTACTGGATGCTTTTCAATTTGTTCAGTTTTATCAAATTGATCATTTTTCTTTTTTATAGGTGCTGCATGGTATGTTTCATATTTCCTACAGCAATGATGAAGTGAGGAACGCGATTATGAATTCTCAGATTTAGCAGTGTTTTTGTTTGTGTTTTGATTGATTGTTTGAGCTCTGACTGACAGCATTCTTCACACAAACACCAGCGAAATATTACCAGATGCAATCGGACTCACAGTGACTGTCATAAAATCTCTCTCACACACTCACAGATATTCACACATTTGACTGGGGGATACCCGCTGAAAACAGCTTGGTCTGTAATTTAGCATGGCTACAGTAGTGCCAGTGTTTTTAATTAGCAGCACAGGAAAGACTAGTAGGAGAGAAAGAAAACAAATGAAACGAGCTTTGCTTCTCTTGAGTAATAGGTTTTTTTGTTTAGTTTCATAAGGTTTCATGAGAGAATAGTTTAGACAGTTTCCGTCCCTCTCTGCTATACCATCTTGCACACAATTGTTCTGTCAATAATTCGACCCCTTTTGACTGATTCATTTCTCTTGCTGTGAACGCTCAGTAAATTGTCATGTTGTTCATCAACATAATTTTCTCTTCATATCAGTGGAGGAAGTCTGTAGCTCTGTAGGAAATCCAACAACTCGTTTTTATCTGTGTGAATGGGTCCTTAGCACCGTTGTGTGATAATTGTGATGAAAATCTTCTTTCCACAGAGTATGTTAACAGTAACTGTATAAAAACAAAAATCTTATATAGAGGGAAATGTAATTGAAAAAATTAAAAAGCCATAAGAACCACTCTGTCAAAGTTTGGGTTTGGTAAGATATTTTAATATTTTTGTAATGAGTATAATGCTCAACAAGGCTGCATTTAGCTGTATTTGATCAAATATACATTTGAAACTATTTAAAATAACTGTTTTCTATTTTAATATATTTTAAAATGTAATTTATTCATGTGAAGTCGAACAGTTCAGAAATCATTGTAATATGCTGATTTGCTGCTCAAGAAATATTTCTTATTATTATTGTCATCATGCTGAAAACTGTTGGACTGCTTAATATTATTGTGGAAACAGTGATACCCTTTTTCAGGATTCTTTGACGAATAAAAAGTTCAAAAGAACAGCATTTATTTGAAATATAATTTTTTTAAACATAATTGTCTTTCACTTTTGATCACTTTAATGTCTCCTTGTTGAGAGTATTCATATCAATCAATCAGTCAATCAATCAATTGTAAGGTATTGTTTTTATTAAGTTCATGAGTTGCAGACACAGGATATCAATATTTGATTTTTTTTCCCTAAGAGATGATATTTTTAATATATAGGAAGTATGAAAGAATTTAATTTTTAATATATATATAAGACAACTTTTATATATACAATTTTTTGTCAATGCAAACATTTAGTTGACCACAATCTAAATAGATGGAGTAAAAACCACAAAACTTAATTTCAAGTCGTCACCTTTATTTATGCGCTTTTTACAATGTAGATTTAAAATTTACAGAGCAGCTTTACAGTGATTGATGAACATAATTTTGGGAGTACAGCAGCTCTAGAAGAATATGGTGTCATTTGTCCAGCTCTGTTCAGTTTACATAGAATGGTGTCAATGCAGGCAGATCAAAAACATTATTGAATATCAAGTGTCCCCAACTAAGCAAGCCAACAATGGCGAAATTTCCTAGTTCATGATATCTTTAATCAAGCAGAGATGGAGATTTTGTTGATTTTACACCGAAATATATTTCAGGAAAATATAAAGTAGGAATTATTGTTGACAAATTTAGAGCAAATCCATAGATTTGAGAATGCATAAATTGCAAATAGCCAAATACCCCAGCATGAGTCACCTGTGTGCGTGTTTGTAGCTTTTATGACATGGAAACCATTATTTAAACTCTTCCATTTAATCTCTCTCTCCTACTCAGTCTGAGTCACCACTTCAAACCTGCTGAAGTCTCTCTGTCTTTCTCTGACTCATCTCTCTCTTTCACCTCACTGACACTCTAGGTTTCACCTCTGCTCCACCATCCCATCTTTTCAGGGTCTGAGTCACTAGTCTTTCTATTCAACATCTCCTAACTCTTTCCATCTTTTTCTTCTTCTTGCATGGATCATATATCTTTCTGTTCAGCCTTGTTTCACAATGGAGACATCAATTTAGCGACCTCTTTACCACTAAAACATTTCCCAGTGGTCATTTTGAACCTTCTAAAACCTTGGATGTAGCTATAAATATAGTTCATCCAAAAAGAAAGTTCTGTCATCATTTACTTACCCTCATGTCGTTCCAAACCTTTCTTTCCTCTTTAGTACATAAAAGAAGTTTATCAGGACGTTTTTTTATATTTTCTATACAATCAGAGTGAATGTTGACCGGGGCTGCCAATCTTGAAAACGACAAAATGCATTCATTGATTATACTCAAAAAAGCTCATTCTCATTCAAGTCAAATCCCTGTCTTTTTCATGTGTTTATTCAAATATGAAGCGTCAATATGTGTCGTGCCAAGTTTGAGATCAATGTTGCTAAATATCATTGGTTCTTGTGTCAAATAGCTTATTTAGATGCTCCTAATTTCCATAATGCACAAATCTCTTTTTTTATGGGACAAAGCTATTTCATGACTTTAGGATATGGGGAATATAGTGCACAAGTCATGTGGACCACTTTTATAATACTTTTATTGTTTAACACTTTAGAACATTCACCTCTATGGAAAAAGCAGCAAAGACATCTTACTTAACATCTTTAGGCATTTTTTTTTTTTTTTTTACTGTAGATATGAAAGAATGACAATCATATAAGTTTGGAATGACATAATAGTGAAAAAAAAAAAACTGTGAACTGTCCGTTTTAGTTGAAATGCAGAAGTAGCTTAATCATCAATATGGTCAATATGGTTTAATGAGAGTACTACACAAGTTATATTTCTTTATTTGATTGCTTTTAGCTTGGGACACTGGGTAAAGATAACCAAGGCTTCAGAAGCAAGGTTAAAAACTTTTTTTTGTACACAGGAAAAAAATTGCTAACTTTTTAGAGGCCCTGTAGGTATGTTGAGCCTGTGGTCTATCTGCGAGTGGATATTCATCTTATTAGCAAGCCATTTATGCAGTCGATATATAAAGCACATGTTTTAATCTGGGGAAGTTTGAGCGTTGGTCTCTGTGTGTGTTCAACGGTGATTTCCATCCCAAGCACTTGAACATCTTAATTCCTGAACATGTGGGTTGAAAGCCCATGTTTGTAAACACAATTTAACTAAGCGCAATTAAGAGTCAATCAAGCATGCAGAACTATTACACCTATGACCAATCCCCTTTAAACACACACACATACACTTACACACTGCTATAGTCCTTTCTTGAGTGTCCGTCATCAATAACCACTCTCTGTGTAAAATCCCTAGATGCTTTATTAGTGATTGTAGAGCTTTATTCTAAAACTTTCTGCCTTTTTTCCTTCAATGTACAGTTTGAACTTTTGATTTTGTGATCCAGTGAGCAGCAGACCGTTTCATTGCTCTGTTGAGCACCTGTTGTTTAAAGCTGCTGTATAGCGTGCATAAAATGTCTCTGCTTTCCTGCCATCACTGAAATGGATTAGATGTCCTGAGAAATCACACCTGTCTCTGTGACAGTCCTAAAAAAAATCTGAGCATGGCCCACGCATGTTACCTAAAAAAAAATAAAAAATAAAAAATAAAGAAAAGCCCTGGAGGCACCTCTCTTGGCTGTTAGTCATTTTGCATGTTTGGGTATATTGACATGTTTCTGGACAGTGGTGTTTTGCATAGATGGTTGAAAGGCAGTCAATATATTGAAAATGTCTTTTTGCTGCCTGGTTTTGAGCCCAGGAGCACTTGCATTGAAATCAAAGAACACTACTCATTTATGCATTTGGCAGGTATTAAGCAAATGTATTTTAATGTAAATCCTTGTTCAAGTTTGATGGATATGAGACATGTTTGGTGTCACCAAGACAACAGCTGTGCATTTATATTGGTGCTTTAGGTGCAGGCTTGTAGAAGCCATGTGGAAAATATAAACTACTGTTCAAAAGTCGGGGTCGGTAAGATCGTTATAACAAATGTTTGAAACCATTGCTGCATTTATTAAAATACTTTAAAAACGGGAATATTGTGAAATATTATTACTTTTTAAATGCTGTAATTTATTCCTGTGATGGCAAAGCTGAATTTTCAGTGTCACATGGGCCTCAAGAAACATTCCTTATTATTATCAATGCAGAAAACAGTTGTAACATGGATTTCTATATCTGTTTAGTTTCATTGTGTTATGGTTCTGTTTTTCCTGTTCTAGTTGGCCTTTGTTCCCTAGTTAGTCTCCTTGGTTGTTAATTAGTTCTATGCACCTGTTTCTGTACAGGTGATTATCCTCCCTTGTATTTAAGCCCTCAGTTTTGTGTGTTTCATGGTCTGGTATTGTTTGTTAAGCCTGAACCCTTTGATTCTCTTATGTATAGTGGAATTTACTATTAAAGACTCCTTTTGTTATTCTTTGCGATTGTGCGCTTACT
This sequence comes from Opsariichthys bidens, assembly GCA_037194245.1. Lineage (NCBI taxonomy): Eukaryota > Metazoa > Chordata > Actinopteri > Cypriniformes > Xenocyprididae > Opsariichthys > Opsariichthys bidens. The sequence goes on from CM074281.1 coordinate 17,204,705, forward strand.
ACAGCCTACACAGTGCCTGACAACAGTTTTAGTTTGCTTAATGTTTTTGTGGAAACTAGTAATTTTTCAGGATTCTTTGAATAGAAAGTTCAAAATATCAGAATTAATATGACAGTAAATCTATTGTAACACTCTTCTGTGTGTCCTCTCAACAGTACTGAATGAGTTTGACCTTGTTTGTGTCATGAAAGGATTTTCCTCCTTTGTTATTACCTGTATTTTACTGTCTTTTGAAGTTATCGGACACAGCTGTGTACATGCGTTTTTAGATAAGAGGAGAGACAAATGGCATCATGCACTTTCTCTTCCCACCGTCTTGCGTTCGATTGCTCTGTGTGTGTGTGTGTGTGTGCCTGTGTGGACTGCTGAGATAAATCATTAAGCACATTACAATAAGATCTGTTTAAAACAGGGTGAGGAGCTGCTTTTGGAGTCAAAGCTGTTAATGCCACTTTATGAGTCCATTTGCTCTTGCCACAGCTCCCCTGTCTTTCTCTCTTTCTTTCAGTTCAACAAAGTAGGTTAAAAACTTGGCACAAGCCTTCAGACCGTTTTTACTTGAGTCGCTGTATACTGTGTACTAGATATGCTGTCTTTCTATCTAATCCAGCTTTTAATGCTGTATGGAAAGTGTTGAAAGAGCAAATGAGCATTTACAAACTTCAAAGCTTTTTGAACTTTCAAGCATCAGAATTTCATTGTATATGACTGCCCTTTTTTCCTTAACTCTGTGATGTCATCAGTCTGGGACGGCCTGGAGTGGACTGTCATTGCCAGCACGAGAGTGGGGCGGCAGTTCTCCAACTGCAATTTCTCATCAACGAGGTACTGAACACCCACACATGTAGGCACACATATATTACAGCACATTTTCATGCGCGCAGCATATGCAGAAAGCACGTAGGAGGGCAGAGTGCATCTGTGTGTGTTTTAATCTGTATTTTAGGATAGACAGCTTGTGTGTGTGAGTAATGCAAGTGTAAATGCATGCTCAGCTCTGTGGAGGAATACGTTTAGGTCAAGAGCCGCTCTCCCTCTCGGCCCTGTGGTGTTAATGCAGTCAGTCATTATTTCCCATCAGACGTGTCAAGTGCTGAACGTTTCTCAGCCTCTCTGTCTCGCTCTTATGCACATGCACCAAATCGACTCATGAATAACAAGAAGTTAGAGCGTTAACAAAAGAAGAAAAGTGCGAGAGTTGCCACGGTGGCCATTTTGGAATACAACAATTTAGGAACGCTCTCCACTTTTCCATCTCCTCCTATTATTGTCTCCTTTCTATTTCCTATCAGCCTATATAAACATCTCTGAAATCAATAGAAAATGGCATTCACGAGCAATTTTACTTTTGTAATCAGATGTTTTTCAAAGTAAAGAATAATATTCAACATTAAAACATTTAAGGCTGGGTTTTATCTGTCTGGAATTCACTGGTTGGTGAAATGTGGAGCCAGAACAGAATGTGAGGATTGGGAGTCAGTTGTGGAGATGATGAAATCTTTGCCCTAGGAATCAGACCATTTATATTTGAGCTTCTTACCTGCTGAGAACTGAAGACATGGAGGCTAAAGATTAAAGGGATAGTTCACCCCAAAAATGAAAATGTTGTCGTCTTTTACTCACCCTCAAGTGGTTCCAAACCTGTTTGAGTTTCTTTCTTCTGTTGAACACAAAAGATTAATGAATGTGGGTAACCAAACAGTTGGACAAAAAAAAAAAAAAAAAATACTATGGAAGTCATCGGGTGGCATCAACTGTCTGGTTAGCAACATTCTTTAAAATACTTCTTTTTTTGTTCAGCAGAAGAAAGATACTCAAAACAGGTTTGGAACCACTTGGGGGTGAGTAAATGATGACTACATTTTCATCCCTTTAAGTTCAGCCTATAGCATCCGTTTTTTCATTTGCTTTTTTTTTCAAATCTGTTGTTACTTGTTGATTCTTTATTAACTTTTAATTATTTATTGTATTAACTATATTAACTAGTGGAAGAGATTTCATTAAGGCTGTATTACTGTACCTAAAGCAGTGGTCTGAAATGATACCTATATAGAAAATTTACCACTGGTTAACATTACTTTGCCTACAATAAGTGATGCCAGCTATAAAGGAAAGTTGCTTCCTATGACAAGAAAATTATTTCATTTTGATCAAAAATGACAAAGACAAACATGTTTTTTGTTCTTTGGAATGGCATGCTCTGATGAATTGTTCACAATAAGACACAGACGTTATAACACACACTTTAAATCATCTCATTTAGTGAGACACAAAACTGTAGGAATTGATTGGACAAATATTGAGCACGCACACTCTTGACATTTTATCCTGAGGTGCATTATTCAGATATTACACTTCAGAGGTTCAGTTTTCATTCATACTGATTTCATTAACAACACTGAGTTATCAATGTTAATAACATTGATCACAAGGGATGGTACCTCACTAACCAGATGTTTCATTCATACAATATATCCCATGCCAGTCTTTTCACTTTTCACACATCTCTTTTATTTTCTTACAGTAAACATGCAATCAAAATAACCTTATAAACTTTTAACGTGTGTTCCTAGTCTTATTGTGAATATGATCCATCATTTCATGTTAAGTCAAAGAAAGTATGTTCTTATAACATCTTTCCTTTCCAGCTGACATCTCTTAGGCAATTTGGGATATTGTATAATATTAACCAACTGCCAAAATAGGTGTCTGTTTTGTTTTAACAAATTCTTATCAGTGTTATTTTAGCAGGGCTGCCCCCAAATAAAGATTTTTCTAGTCGACTAGTAGTCGTTCATTTTAAGCCATTAGTCGACTAATCACACGTTTAATACTGACATGTTCTCACCCAGAACCTGAAATGTCACTTATTGTTCCAGGTTACAAGCTGAATTATTTGCTTCCTGAACATTGTGTTTGCCTTTGAAAAGAAAATTAGATACAGATTTCAAAATTGTATAGGTCTTCCAGAAAACCCGGGTCATTCTGACAGTGTCAGTGTCAGCCACAGTAGAAAAGAGATTTTTCACACTCACACTTTTAGACACTTTCACCACTTTTTGCTCTCTCCCCTTGTTCTGTCCTCCATTAACCACGAACACCATCCTGAGCTGTGTAAGAGCACAGTATTACATGTGGCAATTCTTTCTTTTCAGATTATTGTGGTCTCTATCCAAGGAGGACTTTAATATCATGAAATATGCATGAAATGCATGAGAAAACAGCAGAGTTGTAGAGTTGCAGCAGACTGAAACATATCAATGTGACAAAATAAATGAAGGTTTATCATTTCCCAGCAACTATATGAGTACATTTCTATTTCATTTGGGACCAGGAAGAGGCATCATACGCCACATAATTTTCAACATCATAGAAAGTGAATAAAAGTAATTCAATTACAGGTGTGAGAAGTTTGTTATTATAAAATGCATGGATTTTAGGTCAGAAATAGAAATCTGACTTACATGTTTAATATAAATGGTCTTCAATGATGTTTTCTGGCACATGAAGAAGCAAAATGGTTGTCATGAGCTGAAATAAAACACCAGTCGCAAAGTATCACAAACTTGTACATTGGTTGTACCTTACAAAAAGGGAATTTAATTGGCAATTAATTGTTAATTTGCCACCTCATTGCATGGAATGAGTATTGTTGTTACACTAATTCTCCATAGGGGGCGCTGGTCACAGCCTGTGCGGACGACACGCTGCATCTCTGGAACTTGCGACAGCGACGTCCAGCTATCCTACACTCTCTCAAATTCAACAGAGAGCGGTGAGTATAGCCTATACAGTACACAAATCTTTATATATATATATATATATATATATATATATATATATACTTTTTCAGGAATGAACAGGCACAAGGATTTCATTAAAAAAAAAAAAATCATGATACATTTAATTTTACAACGAAAGTGCGAATCCATATGAATATTTCAGCTTGAGGAGAAGTTGCTAACTTCCCAAGGCTGCATATGAGATGGAGTGAAGACAGATAGCTCGAGGCTGAGTGAAGCCAAGCCTCAATATTTTAAACTGTTCTAGCTCCTGTCTTCTCTTTTCAGGTCTGTTTCTGAGCATATAGTGAGGGTTTTCTTGACAAAAAATGCAATGGACACAGTAAAGTATTTATTAAATAAAAATCACAAAATGTTGCGTTAACCTTACCGTGCTGCTCTACATTAAGAACTAGCATATGTTTAGCCATCTTAAAGACAAAATGGAGTTTTTTTCATTATGTAAAACACACACACACATACACACGCACATGATTTGTGTGTGTGTGTGTGTGTGTGTGTGTGTGTGTGTAGGTCTTTGTTGGAATAGTGTGTTAAAGGCTATTATGTTTTTTTTTTTAAGTCCTTTAATATGTCCCATCTGGAACAGTTGGAAGAATATAGCTGAATTTGTTAAACAGTTCATGCGATCTTTAACTATTGACCATAACTCAGTCTTTTTATATTTTATATAGTTACAGTATTCTATAAGGCTTCCTCTGCTTCTCAAACTGTGCACTATTGGAAAATGACCCACTAGGTATGACTAATGTGGCTTTTGTTACTCTTATTTCCCTGTTGAATGAGTCAGGGTCTGCTCTAATAAATGTCACTCTCATTCAAAGCTATGAAATGTTACAGTTGCATTATAGGCAATGGCCTCTTGTAGTTGTACAGAAGTATAGAACACTTTCAGGAAGTTAATAGCAGAAAAACTGACGTATTCTGTACAAACAGATTGGCCTTGAGTGAGCTGAAAAGAAAGTCATGAACAGCTTTTCTTTATTTTTTATATTTTTTTCCCTCCTCACCTAATCACTTGAGGTGTAAGAGGACCTTGTCCAAATGTGGCTTCTTATCACTGCGTTGATTGCTGTGGAACAGGAAAGCAAGGATAAAAGAAAAAATATTTTTTGTTATATTTGAGCCAGAGAGAAAGTGCCGATTAAAGTGCCCCTATTATTCTATTTGAAAGGTTCTTAATTTTGTTTTGGAGGTCTCCCACAACAGGTTTACACTTTCATGTTCTCATAACATACATTGCACATCACCACAAAATAATTTTAAATAATTCTCAAACGACTTTTCGAACGAATCAGTCTCTCTAAATCCCTCCCTTCCGTGAGCCTGCTCTGCTCTGATTGGTCACATGGCCCAGTCTGTTGTGATTGGTCTACCGCTTACAGTGTGTGTCAGAAACAACGGCCATTACTATCACTGATTCAGCACCGGAGGCTTCCTAAAGCTCAGCGATTGTACACACTGTAAAGACAGTAACGATGGCATTGATTTTACTATGTCAATCCAAGCGCGAACCTGATGATGAAATATTGAAAAACTAGTGATTCAGCCTGAACCTCCATCGCAAGGACAACTTGAGTAGGATGCTTCCCAGTGATACGCTACTCAATTTGATGTTCATCATGAGATGTTGACATACACAATTAGCTAAAACACAAAACTGTATTTTGAACGCTTGGTATAAAATATATCAATAATCAATCATACTTACAGGTTGTGATTCTGAGAAGCAAGGTCTCTCATCTTTAACTACCAGTTCTTCACAGCCTGAAATGAAAATAAACCGAACTTACTTTCACAGCGCAGAGCACAGCGTCTTATTGACAAGCTATCCACACAAACGAGTTACAGTGTTTGAGGGGCATTCTGCGTTCACTTGTTCTTGTTAACTTTGTGGGAATGGGATTCAAATTACAAACGACTCGTTTAAGCCGTTCAGAGTTGACTCTTTCTTTTGAGAGTCAATATCTTTATATATGATGCACTTTCACCTTTACAACTTTGCAGACATTTTATCACATACACATTGCATGAAAGGTTATTTTCAAAATTCCATTATAGGGGCACTTTGACTGAAATGCATTTGATAGCAGATAGATGAATATTACTCATATGATGATTGCTTAGTATTATAGCGACATGATTATTTCAGTCTGATTTTAACAGTTTGTGTGTCACATTTTAGCACTGCAGAGTTGTTTTGTGGTTGTTTTTCAATGTAATGAGGCTGTATTTGATCTGACAGTAAACCTGCAGCTTGTGTGAGAGTGCAGGATATGGCTGGTAAAATTTCACATAGAGGGTGTTTATATTAAAATCTCAAAGGCACACCAGCAAAAAAGGTTAGATTAATTGTCAAGGTCAGAGACAGCGTGGAAAACGGTCATGAGAAAAGAAAATTACGTCTGTTTTTGGCTCAAAATTCCTTCAGGCAAAAGAGCTAAATGACAAAATGCTCTGTGACGTTTTGCAGTTCACATTAGTCCAGAAGATGCCAAACAAAAATTCAGTGTTGTCCATGCACATTTGTGTTAAGTTGTGCATTCCCATATGCATTAGCATCTTCATAACATCCAGTGAATGATGATTTTTTTTCAGACTACTGAATATTGCTATCAAGCCAAAATGTAACTGCTTTCTAATGTGTTTATATTGTGAGGCCAGAGGCAGTGTGTAGCATTTCGTTTGTTGTCAGCTAGTTCTGTATTCTTCAGTACATGTCTCCCTCTAAATGAAATCAACATGACCATGCATGTGTTTGCATGTATGTGTGAGAGAAGGAAAGATTTATGATGTGCAATTTGTTTTGTTGTTTCATTTAGCTGATTGAATATTGAGTTATCCTCATGAAGAAATGAAATGCTTACATTTGAAGGCATTTGGTTATTTAGTTTCATCCTCAAGAGAGGGATGAAAGACAGTATCTACGATTACATGCAACCAAATGTGTTAGTAATCGGATTGATGACTCAATTGGACTGAAAACCTTCATGTCAACACCTCAATCAATCTGATTGAGCTTGATCCAGATGAAATTTCGATCGAATTGGAAGGGGTGATGTAGACTTGCAATAATCTGATCAATAGGAATAAATCAAGCTTGTAAACGCTTGAATCTGACCGTTCATGCCATATAAACTAGTCAGTGGAGGAGACTAAATATTTGCCAAATTTTTGCTAAAAGAGACATAAGATATTTTGTCACTGCAAAAATAACAATTATACTCATTGTAGCTCTGGTGACATAATCACATGACTTTCTCCGGTTCTGAATGCGGCGACTGATCACTGTTTGTACTCTGAAGTTTTATTTGGAATATGTGTAAATGTGTGAACTGGATTACAGCATTTGGGGTACATTTATCAGAATTTTCAGAAGCTGAACAAAACAAAACAGGCAAAAACTAGGTGAGAATGGATTTAAATTCAGCACTTTATTCCAAAACAAAGATAATCCAGAGGAGAAATGACAAGAAGATCGCAAGAATAAACACGACAGCATAAGCAACACAAGACAAAGAACTGAACAAACCGAGGGCTATATTTGCAGAGGATGATGAGAACTAAACTAGAAACAGGTGTACAACATAATCAGTTCTTATAGAAACAAACTAGTGACTAGAACAAAGGAAACCAGCAGGAAGGACGGGAAATAACGATATGGAGAGTCCATCAAAACGAAATGGAAACCAAAGCTGAACATGACTTTTCTGAATTCATACATTAAAAATGCACATTTCATTGTCTGTCCAACTTACAAAAAATGTATAATAACACCACACTTCATGGTCGAATACCTATAAATACTACTAATGAGGTCATGTGTCAGTACATCTGAACATGTAAAATGGTACACAGCATTTTTCAGGTCGCTCACCTGGCACTTTTTTGTTGTTTACAGAGCCTTGGGCTGTCACACAGGATGGAATGATTTCTCAGGACACTTATTTTAGTCATATCTGCCAGGTAGAAAGGACATTTTATCCATGGTTTATGTGTGTAAACTTAGCCTAGGAATAGCAGTACGAGGTGGTGTGTGATACAAGTTTTTGTACGTGCTGTGTTTTCTTGGTATGGCTAATGAGCTTTGTTCCCCTGTAATAACTGATGATTGTGTTCATCACCCCATCAGACCATCTGGAACAAACAAATAAAGTCATGGTTTCACCCTCCGTGACAGTTTCACACACACACATTGACAAGGATTGCTTCTATCATATGTATGTGCTTTGACCCTGAAGTCTTTTATATTTGGCTTTATTAAAATTATGCAAATTCACATGTAATGAGGAATGTTTTCTCAGATCAGTAGGTGCCTGTCTGAGTGTGTGTGTGTGCACGGTTGGGTGCATACTTTCGTGCACGGCTGTGTTAGATGACAGAGATTTTCAGCTCAGCAGGGTCAGGAGACAGACTCAGGGGGGCTATAAGACTTATTCAAGACACTCAGCATGCTTGTCTGTCACAAAAATACGAGGCATTTTCATCACGGTACAGAATCGTGTAGTCCTACGATATTCTTTTAGCTGATCAGTTCATTTGAATTTGCAACCAAGGCATTTTTAGCCCACAACATACAGTATGCAAGTATGCAAATACAAAAGCTTGGTTTCATATTCACTACACACTATATTCACCTAACATTTGCCAAGCTGGGGTTATAGGTATGGTTAGGTTAGGTTTAGGGTTTAGGGATATGGTTAGGATTCAATTTTCTGACAGGAATGTTGCTCCAGGATCAATAAAAATATGTTGACCCAGGAACGCGTCTAAATCGCCTTTGTACAAGTGTGAAATTCTGAAATTTTTGCACGTTAAAGAATAAATATGACCTCACATATGACGAAGTGCTGAACACAAAGAGACGCAATATAAAACGTTTTATGACTACTGTATGTGTAACGCCAGTATTTCCCTACACCTACAGTGATTATTTTGGGATTTTCCCACAGCTCCTTGATAAACAAATGGAAATCTCCTTCTTCTCTACACAATCTTAGGATGTTTCCTCTTTTTCTCTTTTTAAGAAGAGAAAGGACAACAAATGTTTGAAGACTCCATTTTGTATTGTTTTGCGAATTTTTCGCAAAGGATTAAATAGGCATCTGACTCAGTGTGCAATGTGCTCTGCACTACACTGATTTTTGTCCAATCAGACATGTTTTGGCCTTGTGTGGTTTTGACCTCGGCTGCCTTAGAGGCCTTAAATTACAACTTAAATTAGTTTCCCATAGAACTGACAAAAAAGCATTCTGGAAGAGTTTACACAATGATAGTCATTTTCTGATCTGGTCTTTTCATGTGTTGCAGTCAGAAACAGGTAACTGCACATTAGCATGGCCAGGTCCTCCATTAGCATTCTAACCTTGACAAGTTTTGCTGTCTGTCCAGCGTCTCGCAACCTTCATTTCCAATCACCCCGACTGTCTGAGGACACCAGGGGCATGAGGGGAGGAAAACAGAGAGAGATGTAATGAGTGTGGACAGCAGTGAATTACCGTGTGCTGGTCTTTATTTTCTAGTTAACCTGCTTATAAGGATGATGGATGATGCCACTGGATAGATTTCAGCGTGAAGTCTCAAACAGACCCTGGATATGTGATAGTTTTATCGATCATTTTCATAATTACGCACCAGACACTTCAGAAGTTTTATGCCGCAAGCTGTGACGCTAAAGTAAATGATGCACATTTGAATCCGGCTCTCAACAGTTCCCATTCCCATTTATTTGTATTTAAGTAATTCAGTGTTGTCCTCATATTTCATTTTGTTTGGACATACAGGTAGTCTCGCAACAATGGTTGATCCAGAGTTTGACTTGTTAGAGCCACAGTTAACCACAAATAACCTTTAATGACTAAACTGTAAAATTGGATGTTTAGCATAAATAATATGAATTGCACACCTTAGTTTTAATGCTAAACCCTGTTTACATGTGTTTAAATATGTGGCATATTATTAGACATATTCCCTGGAGAGTTTCTGTTGTGACAGTAGCAGAGATAAATCAGAGTGCTAATAGGCTTCCTAATTTCGTAATTATTTTGCAATTAACATAGTGAGCATCAGCCAAATATTATCTTACTCTTTTCTTTTAACCTTTTAATGACATTGGAGACAGTGGCACGCTATGGAAAGAAACCCACATAAACACACCAGCGTGGGGGAGTCATTTTATGTCATATACGTGTTTTGCCGGAATAGAGAAAACAGAGTCAGTGTCTCCTATCATCTCATTCATGTCTCATTAGCTCCAGTTTGTCTTGAGGTAATCCTGTTCCAATTAATTGCTGCATCCCAAAATACACACAAGTGTACCCTAGAGGGGCTGACGTTTGACTGGCATGAGCCTTAGAGCAGAGCCAAACCAGGCAACACCATGAACAAGTGTGACAAGTGTTACATCCAACTGCTACAGAAACAGAGAACCACAGAGAGCAATGAATCACTGCCTCTAAACATGAACGACTCAGAATAGGGCTGCAAGATTTGGGCTCTGATTGAAAAAAAAAGAAGAAATGAATTAAATTTATTACATGAGTTGTTCACAATTAATCATATATTGTTTATCAATATATGCTGACATAAACCCCCAAGTGAATAGATTTGACAAAAAGTGTATTTTAGAGGTCAGTAAATTATTTGCATATTATTGAATGTAAGAGGATGTTATCACTGACATACAGGACACAGCAATCCACTTGAATTAAACTGTACGAGGTAGGGGTTCGTTCGCACAGGATGGGTTTTTGTTTTCCCTCTGTGGGTTTTTTAATCGTTGGTCTATGCAAATATGTGCTAAATAAACCAACAACTGTTGGATTTTAGTGCTTGTTGGTGCTTTGCGCTGATGAAGATGAACTGGCCTCAGATGTGGTTCAGCAAGGCACGTTTCTTGTGGTAGTGCCGTAAGTAATTACGTAGTTTTTTTGATACATAATTTGAAAAAAAAAACTGAACACAGTAAAGATTTGGTAGTTTGAAAGTGTCGACGTTATGATTGCAGTTTGAACAGTGTTGTGAAAAATGTTAAGCATCTCATTGTGCTGCTCCATATAAAAACTAAAAGAATAAAGGCGCACATTTTTCCATTCTGCCAAAAGATCTCTTTAAAGAACTCAAACTCAGATTTCATTCAGTTTAAGCTGTGTTTTAGGCCTGTGTATTTGAATTGTTTTGTTGTTGTTTTGTTGTCAGCCCCTCCTCTGTTCACATAACTCCTCTCTGTACGGTTTGTGAAGTAACTTTCAAAAACAAATGTTTGCAATTTCATGAATGTTTACCTGGGCTACTTTGCACATGCATTTTATAGGCAAGCTTCACCACAGGAAAGCAAACTCAAACCAACTCCAGTGAAGCCGTTCACAGCATTCATGTATTGCGAGCGCTCTATGAGACGATTGAAACAAAGCGAGTGTGAAAACATCCTATCACGTGGCCCAAGCATGCTTGTGTAATAGTCGAGAGACAAAACAGAGCGCCGCCCCTTCACTTTGAAGCCCACAGTGCATGCAGACCATATATTTGTTTCATTCAGTTGAAGCCTTTTTCCAGTTTTATAATCACACAAGGCCATGTTGTGATTCATATTTTAATTAACAGTTCAGTCTTAGCTCAAAAGATGAGGAAGGACATGAAAAATGTCCTTGAAAAATGTTTGAGATTGAGCAGAACTTGTACACATATAATTTGGCTCGTTTAGTTTTTGCACGGTTCACTGTCTAACCACATTATGATAATGAATATATGTACAATAATGCACATTACTCTCTTATGGGGTTTTGTAATTACATCTGCAGCTTTCTGAAGAAAATTGTGACTGCAATGTAATTGGCTAAAATGTGATTGTTGTGCATATGAATAAAAATGTGATGCATATTAGTTAGAATGGTAATTACTGGCTTGCTGGTTCTTCATAGTGAGATATTAATTACTCACTTTAATATGATGTTGACATACCCTGTGTAATCTCTTCTCTTGCACAAATATGATTCCTGCTTTTTCATCTCTCTTTTAGGATCACGTTTTGTCATCTTCCGTTTCAAAGTAAATGGCTTTATGTGGGGACAGAGCGTGGAAATACGCACATAGTGAACATCGAATCCTTCGTTTTGTCTGGATATGTCATCATGTGGAACAAGGCCATAGAACTGTAAGTACAAGTACAAATATAAAGTTATGTTAATATAAAAGTCAATGCAGCTAACATGACTAAGAAAGAGCTAATCAATAGAATGGCAGAGCCCACGCTATCAAATAATATGTGTTTCTATCTATCTAATAAAGATGATGATGTGATAATAAGTCACCTGGAACATGAAACAATTATAAATGCAACTATAAATGTAACTCTGTGATTTCATGGAAGAATATTAGAGGCTTAGCACAGATATACTCCTAAAGGAATAATTCATCCAAAAATGAGAATTCTGTCATCATTTACTTACCCTCATGTCATTCTAAAACCTGTAAGAATGTCTTCTGTGGAACAGCAAAGAATATATAATGTAAAAAAAAAATGCTTTTTTTTTTTTTTTTAACTTTTTTATGCCTTCCAGAGTTCATACATTTTATGTATTTTTATTTTTTCACTTTATATTCCAAGTCTGAAAAATTTGAGTGAGGACAAATACTGAAACTGGTCATCATTCACTGTAAATCAGTTCCTCCTTGTTTACAGTGAAAGAAAGATAGTCACATGCATGTCATTTGCATATGGATCAATGGGTTAAGTAAATAATGACAGAACTTTCAATATTTTGTGTGCAATTTCTTTAAGTATTCCATTACTTGTTTTCCAAAGAACCACAGAAGTGCCTCAAAGTAAAGTGGCACTTTTCTTCTTTTCACAATTATTATTTTAAGTGTCACAATGAAATGACACTTAATGACACCCATTTTCACTGTTCATAGTTCACAAAATCCACATAGACAACAAATGTAAACCACATCCCTGCTGATGAATGAATAAGTTATCACATTTAAACATTTAAACCCCAGAGGTTTCGTTTTATCTGTCTGTCTACAGTTATAAATTTAGACATACTGAAACACAAAAACAACGGTTGGTTTGCACACATCTATTCATGATCTTTTCATGAATAAATGTGTAAGTCAACACAAACACGTCACTCCCATGAGTGATAATCTGACAAGCAAATAGTTTGCGAGTGTCAATCAAGTCTCTTTCTACACAAGAGGCTCTTGGCAGAATCCTTGCTGACAGAGATGAACATTAGTAGTAATCGTGGATGCATTTCAGAAGTATATGTAGTTCTCCTATTGCCTACTTGCGACCCACTACAAATCCTTTACCCACAATCCCCTTACCTCCTCAAGAAGCGATGCAGTGGCATAAGTGTGCGCTTGTACATCTGTGTTTTTCAAGTGAGAGAACTTGATCCTTGTGTTTGATTATTCTGAAGGGCTATTTAAAGGTGCTTGATGGTAAATGCATCATTATATTGAAGTTTTTATACACTTCTGCACAGAAGTGGTTTACTGAATTGGTACAAAAATCTGCAGCAGTGGTTAAAAAATGTAATATTCTGCGGTATTTAAGCAATTTGGTATGGTAAATATGATTAAAGGGCTTTGTTAGTATGGTAAAATTATTACCAGAATCATATTATTATTATTATATTCATATGTTTTCTTTTTTTTCTGCACATGATTCTCCAGTGCAGAGTATGAGAGCAGTGCAGAGTGGAAGGGAAGTGGGGAGCAGTGTTGTATGTTTTTGCCTGGAGCAAGGAGTGTTTATTTTAAAGCATTGGTGTTTTCTCTCACTCCAAAATCACTGCTCCATCACAAATATAACACGTCGTCATCATCATCTCATAATGCATGTGTTAGACACAGTTGTAATAGACTAATAGCAGTCAGAATGAATCATGATATTTGTGAAATATGAAAGAGAACCAAAATTACTTTATTTACTTCTTTGTTTGTTTCTTTTGATTTTATTAATATCAGCAGTCTAAATGTAAAATGGTGAAATTAGTAACATTTTATAAAAATAATCATAAATATTTTTTATTTTCTAATATCAATTATTTAAATTCTTAGTAATTTATTAATTTTAAAAAATGATTTTAATATAATTTTATTAATGTTCGTCTCTCCTCTCATATGTAGTCTATGTAGACTTTCTAACTACTTACGAAAAATTTACATTATACTAATGCACTGCAACCTTGAGGAGTAGGACGTTGAAAATATGGAGTCGAGTTGAAGTGGACATATTAAAAAGTACTTTGAGCTGGGAAATTGCTGATGCTCTACCCTTTGAAGAATACTATGACGTTACCATAGTACATGACCAAAAAACATGCTAATAGTGTGGTACATTTTGATACTTTGCTAAGTGGAAAAATTTGCATTTTGTTTTGCTTAATTTACTGTATCTCTGTCCATAAAAAGAATCACAGTATTTATCATACAGTCATGGTCAGAATTATTGAAACCCTGGGTAAAGAAGCCTGTGAAAATTAATCTACATTGTTAATCTTTTGATGTTTTATTTAAAAAATCTGAAAAAAATCTAATCATTCAATGAAGAAATAGAATTTAAAATAGAGGGAAAATCCCATTATGAAATGTTTTTCTCTAATACTCATTGGCCACAATTAATGGCACCCTTTTATTAAATACTTTTTGCAACCCCCTTTTGCCAAGATAACAGCTCAGAGTCTCCTTAATCTTAATTATTGCCCTGATGGGAATTTTCAGTGCTTTAGCTATTTATTTTTTTTACAGCCACTTTGTATTTTGTGAAGCTCAACAATCTTTTTCTGCACATCAGAAGTATATTCAGAATCAGAATCAGAAAGAGCTTTATTGCCAGGTATGTTTACACATACTAGGAATTTTTTTTAGTGACAGAAGCTCCACAGTGCAACAAAGTGACAGCAACAAGACAAGACACAGATAATAAAAAGAATAAAAGAATAAAAATACAAATATACAATATAGACAATATAGACAATTTTATGTACAGTTGTGATGAGTGCAAATTTGAAATGTAAATAAGTGTTTTAAGTAAAATTAAGTAAAATTCTTTGATTAAGTTATGGAATGGACATATCACAGCTCGTTTTCACGAGTAGCAGTCAACCATGCCATGTGGAGATTACAAAAAATACTCAATATCAATAAGATTTTTAAAAATCACTTTCACATAACCACATGTAGTAATTAAAAGCCAATGAAAGCATTAGCTGTTTAGAATGAATTCAGACAGAGCAGTAAATGTCAAAATTGTGTCTACTTTTTCACAGATGCCGCTTTATAATGCAATACTAATACCCTGTATTTAATTAAAAAGTATTCTTTATAGGTCTATGTATTGTTATTTTCTCCTTGAAATAAAATAATAATAAACTATAGAAATGTGAAAAATATAGGCTACACATTTGGATGGGAGTATTAAGAGTGATAGCATAGTTTTTTAATAGGCTACATAGTAGGCTTTACAAGACAATAGCCTTGTGGGCAGCACTACAACACACGCTCCAACTGCTCTTCAGGCCATCCAAATTCTAGTCCCGGCTCAAGGCTTTTCAAGCCAACATAGCTTGTTAACAAACTTTAGTATCTAGTTTAATATTTATTACAAATAAAAACATTTAAAATGTACATTTATTGATTTTCAGAAACACTTTTTGGAGCTTTGTTATATGTTTATTTTTAATTGAAAATAGCATTGGCCAAGATTTTTATGGGACAGCAGGTTTGCATAGTATTCCTTGTGTGTTGTAAAATGAGGAATGCAGAATCTTACTCTTGCGACATTTTACATTTGTAATGGCAATGAAATTGCAGCGTTGCTGTGTGCAGTGAAAACAGTGCAAAATGAAAATAGTACAACGCAACAACAAATTAAGAGCTGAAGTTTTTTTGCAATTGGTTCAGCCACACCAATTGCAAAAAACAAGTGTAACACATTATTTAACCTTTGTTCCTTTAAAGGAACTGGATGCCTTTTTGAGTTCACCTTATGCAATAGAAACTAGATTGATTGTGAAAAAGAGCTCTGTATCTCTTGCTCCACTCACATTCATTTCTATAGAGTTGGCAGGGATGCGTTCCTCAACAGTTCATGTATGAGATCATGCCAGATTGTTGACAATCATGACACACTGCTCAAACATTCTGACACCATATTGAAACAATTGTATTGAACACTTCAATGAATTAAACATTTTTATGTAAAACCTTAAATACATTGCAATATTTATTAGCTTAATAAGATACATTTGGACACAGCGAGACATTTATCCTGAAACAAACTTTTCCTTTGCCTGCTGTGTTAATACACTCATCATCAGGTAGGCTATTCAACACTCTCTCTATGAAAGAGTGGCCATTTACACCTTTACATTATTCTGTACCCACACCATGATGCTACTGAACTGTCCCTTCCAACCCCCAGTTGTCTGTTAGGAAGATCGAGCGTCTGTAAATATAAACATTCAGAGATATTTTATTCATATTTTATTCAGATATTTTCTCTCCACTTTCGATAGTTTTACTTCAATGAAAAGTTAGATTTTTCAGAATTTTTTGAACGATCGAGCAAAAGGATAAACACTGTAGATTTATTATCACAATTACTAAGGGTGCCAATAATTCTGACCATCACTGTATCATGACACACATCCTTGTTTTGTGTAATGCCTGTCGATTGCCCAGCTGTTCGTACATGGTGCTTTCTGCCATGACTTTCTTGACTATGTTTGTGTGTTCTATAAACATGTCAGTTCTTAAACAAGAAAGCAGCCTTTGTTTTCCGGTGGTGTTTGGAAATAGGTGAAGATGAATGCATGCACACTCGTGGTATTTAGAGAATTTCCCTTTACAGAGGCAAAGTGCAGCTCATTTCAATAAATAAATATGAATATAAAGATGGCCCCTATGCGCCGACAGCAGCCATCCTCTGAAGGAAATCAAGTACAAGGATGGAAGAGAAGCCAGAGATTTGTTTTTCTTCCTCTTGTCTCAAACATGAATAAGTGAGGGAGATGAAAACTAGAGAGGGATTCAACAGGGTGTGATGGATTAACTGAGATCCTGTAACCTCATAACCTCCAACAATTCCACGCTGTGCTACACTAAAATCAGTTGCCTTCAGCCTGCAGTGCTCGCTCCATCAGATTTGTTTTTTCATCTGTTTTTTGTGTTAGACCCTTCAAATGTGCAGCTCCTCAAACCATAAGGAACATCACTGCATGTGGTGTGCGCTTGTCTTGATTCTGCACAGTTTATCTTAAAGCTCTGTGCCTGTTCTGAAGATATCTAAAGGGCTTGCTTTGCATGCTGGGAACCCTGATCCTAAACATAATCAGTACTCCAAGGATCTGCCTCGCAGCTGTAAGCTAACGTCACGCCTACATTTTCAAGTAATCTGTTTTAGACTTTCAACATCTTTGCAAATGCCATAGAAGAATTTCATGTTCTAGGTCATGCTGCACGTTTTAAAATGTGGATTGTATGTTATGATATTCAAATCTTTTTATACAAGACTGATGTTTTTACATAACTTCGCCTCTAATGGTTCTCAGGATATTTCAGACACGTGTCAGTGCCTCTCAAGCCTATTAAAGCCTTTAATGGTTTTTAATTTCCCAGAATTTCCTTGCATTCTGGTGCTAACTAGGTTTGACAACCCTCATGAAGCTATAATAACAGAAAAAATTTGATTCTCAAAGTATGATTTTACTAATGTATTTAATGGATGGATAGATAGATAGATGATTATAGATAGATAGATAGATAGATAGATAGATAGATAGATAGATAGATTCGTTCATCAATCAGTTTAAACGGATGGATGGATGGATGGATGGATGGATGGATGGATGGATGGATGGATAGATAGATAGATAGATAGATAGATAGATAGATAGATAGATAGATAGATAGATAGATAGATAGATAGATAGATAGATAGATAGATAGATTCATTCATCAATCAGTTTAAACGGATGGATGGATGGATGATAAATAGATAGATAGATAGATAGATAGATAGATAGATAGATAGATAGATAGATAGATAGATAGATAGAAAGATAGATAGATAGATAGATAGATAGATAGATAGATAGATAGATAGATAGATAGATAGATAGATAGATAGATAGATAGATTCATTCATTCATTCATTCATCAGTTTAATCGGTCAAATGGATGGATGGATTTATGGATGGATGGACTGCTACAACAATAAGATGCACAAGGACACAAATCTTGTTTGTGTAAAAAAGCTGTACAAACACACTTCTATCCTTCTATCCAGCAGAAAATACCCTTCGGTACCCTCAAGCTTTTCAAATCACGCTTACCAAATTGCAACCAACCAATTTCCGGTTCTTCACCATAATATTCAAAGCTATTATCCTGAATGAGATTGCTTCCACCATTGCCACGGCAACCATTGCAAGCACTGAAAGCACTTCTGTGACTCTTATCATAGCCTTTGAAGTTGGACTCAAACAGAGAAAGAGAGAGAGAGAGAAAGCTCTCAGCTAGTGAGCTAGCGTTAGCATGCTCCTCACGTTTGCTTTCAAATGATGAGTTAACAATAAATGAAAAAAAAAAAGTGTTTGTGGATTTGATGACCAAATAGGATGTGAAAGACAGCCCTGCTCTAGACCGCGGCTCTGATCTGCTCCATGAGCTGCTGCATATGCATCTCTGTGTGCTTTTGCCTGAGGCTTATACGATCACACAGGTAGTGAGGGAAGATAACGGTGACGGAGAAGAGGCTTGTTTTTCTTTTTAAGTTGATAAGCAGGGACCTCCTGTTCTCAATTTACTTTTATGTCCTTTGTAAAACATATACACACTCACTCACACATATCCTGTGCTCTTTTACTGTCAGTCTATGGCCCACTTTACACACACACATGCTTATTCTGAGACATTGACGGGTAGAGAGAAGATTAGCCATCAGTTGAATTTCGGAGGCCGACAGTTCGGAGGTGGGGATGTGCTGATTGTAACGAAATGAAAAATGCTCTTGAATGTAAGCTCATGAATATTAATTAGTTTATGCCATTTTCAAGTTAAAACTATCCAAAAATCAGTTACACAACAACTGGGAGGACTGTCTTTGGAAAGGGTCACGGTGAATGAAATCATGAGAATCACACCTTCTTCCTGGCTTTGCATGTTGTTTGTGCAACACGACTGGGAAGAGTGCATGACTGAAGAGAGCCATCTCCACTAGGTCTGCCTGCATGCCTTAACGTTAGAATCTTGTAAAATAGTGTTATGATAACCTTAATTTAATTGGTATAAGTATCAATATATAAAGCTTGGGACTGTTAATTATCCTGACATAGTTGACTTGTTTCAACAATATCTTCTCTCCTTTGTCTTTCTGCTATGTTGTTTACGTCCAGTGCTTCGAGGTTCTACTTCAGAACGCAGACTCAGTATTGGCCTACGCTGTACACGTGAGCAGCACGATGCATACGTGAATATGAATATAAAATATAGTCGAATTGAGCAGCGCCTGCACATTTCTGGCTTATTTCAACACAACCACTAAGCAACAAATAAAGGCGCAGTGGTTTGTTTGCTTTGAAGGGAATAATGCAGCCCCAAGAAACATAATAATGTGGGGTAAACAACTCCAGTGTAGGAGGAATCAACCACCTAGCAATGATGAAGTACATCTGGTACATTTAAGCAGACCCTGACCAGATATAAACGCTGATGTTGCAGCAGCGATCAAAATGAGTAAATGACTTTTGAAACTGTTACGCTTCAAATAAATATTGTATCTATTAATTGTAATGCCAGCCGGTGGCGACCAATGACTGTTAAAATGTATTTGATAAAAACGATTTCAAACGATTGTTTACATAATGCTTTCATTTAAAATAATATCTTTATTTAATAGACTCTTTCATAACATTAGCTGAAACATTTTGTCGGAAACTGAAGTAAATGTTATTTTGTTTAGTTATCTAACCCTTTTTTTCAGAATCGTGAGAAAACCATTGGAGGTATGGGATGCCTCACCTTTGATGAGTTTGTCAATGTAACCACGTCACCATATACAGTGGACCGAAAGAAATAAAAAAAAGCATATTTTACAAGGATATAATTGATTAGAGAGGGAAGTTAAATGGCCTGCTGTGCTCTTCTAGATAGAGATGAACAGAGGAAGAGGAGTACATTCTGGCAATCTCACGATTGTGAGAACATCAGTGTGTTCGATCACAATAACAAGCCTCATAGAGAGAGCAGTGAAAAGAGAATCAACACTGTGCTGGACATTCCATCAGACTGAAATTGAATGTGAAGCCCAGCAAGACAGAGACTCGTTTAGGGATGACATATCTGTCCTTCATCCTTTCTGTCTTTGTCTTTCTATAATATAATCACTCTATTTCATCATTTCTTGACACTGCAAGCGGTCAAAACACTCTCCAAAGGTCGCCCTCCCCACTTTCCAGGTGATGTCTCACTGGCTGACTCAAAACCACATGATTTTGGTTACATCTTAATAATGGGTCAGGGTTTGACCCATTAGCATAGCAAAGTCAGAATCACTTAAGTGAATTGGTTCGTTCAGACAGTTCATGTAAATGTTCTTGTCTAGTCCCCCCACCCCACCCCACACTGTTTCTGTAGTTTCAAAAATGTAAATAACATATTTAAAGAAATAAAAAATTACATAAAAAGCAATGTCAGAATATTTATTATTATAATAGTATTATATTTACTATTATATTTATTACTGGATGCAGTGTAAATTATGTTCATTGTTCTCACCATAATCAAGGTTAATTCATAAACCATTCAGAAATTGTTTATAATTTATTATATTATTACATATAAATTATATATATATATATGTATGTATTACATATGTATATATGTAATTATTTTTTTTTTTAAATAGATATTTCCCTTTCAAAAGCTTTATTGTATTTACCTTACTGTTATTAAATAAAGATTAAGGAAGAGGATGCTTCACAAGAAAAATAAATAATAGTACTGCTTAATCCCAGAGTCAAGAAAAGAGTCGTTGCAGAAATGAAGTTAGCGTGATGGACAGGTCGTGGTCTGGTGGAGTTGAAGGTCAGTCGATTATGAGAAGTGGTGCGGATCGAAGCAGCCTGTGTGAGAAACAAGCAGTAGACAAAGGGACTTCAGGCTAAAGATAAAGGAGTACTGGAGTGGATAGGTGTTCGCAGAGGTATGTGTTTTTGTCCTGTGGCTGTGAAAGCTGTCTTGTAGATTACATGTGTTGTATATACACCTTACAGAATCACCTCATTTGATATATGCACAAAGACCATGAAATTATTTTCTGAATGCTTCCTCTTCACTGGTTCATTTTAATATGAAGAATCATGGTCTTTAAATGACAAAATCTTGTGGATGTTTTTTTTTTTTTTTTTTTTTTTTCCTGAAAAGAGCTGCAAAGTCAGATAATTAATGAAGAATCACAGCATCGTTTTGGCTTTCGACATGAAAGTAGCACTTCAAAAGATCTTACCAGACTTTGGGCTTTGAGCCCAAACAGCTGAATATTTTTTTAAGAAAAAAATTGACAAGCATAGTGGTACTCTTAGTGCATTTATTCCTAGGGATTTCATGGTGCATTTAACCTACGGATGTTTGAGCCACTGGGTCAGAGTTTGGCTGGTTAGTAATGTATGGTCCATTTAACACCTGCTAGTTAATGCCACATCAAGGTAGCAAAAAGTCTTTGAAGTCCTTTGATTTTTTTTTTTTGGAAGCTGGGTTTATGTTGGTCTTGAATATTATCCTGTCTCCTGTCTCCTGTCTTTGACTTAACATCTAAGAATAATTGCTAGTGAGGAACTTGGAACTGCCATTGGGATGAATGGGAATGCTTCTTGAAGGTAGAATAGTTGTATTGGTCTTCATCTTAATTTTCAATTATCTACTTGATATTCATGTTTAATCTAACACAGTCAAATATTCAAAACATGCTTAAACCAATTTAAAATGGCAAATATATAATTGAATTACGGACTGGTTACTGTACAAAAATACACAGGGGTTTAAAATCCTCCTCTTTATATTTATTTTCTTTTGCACAATAATTTATTATTTGACTAAATGAGATTCTTTTCTATGAGGGAAACAAACTTATGGCTGGAAGCATTATGGGATACTTTGGCTTTTGTTGGCCTAGCATCTCTGTAATGACTAGTCCAATTTAGAGCAGACACAGACAGAGACGTGCATCTATTGTCATGTTTGTGCCTTTGCTGCCCTGGGCAAGAATATATGTATATATACAGTATATATATATATATATATATATATGTGTGTGTGTGTGTGTGTGTGTGTGTGTCTCAAATTCAATATGTGTGAGACATTTTAGTCTCATGGTACGGTTTTATTTAGTATTCCAAAGTTCAAATCCCAACCTAATATATAACTTTTTTAATAATGCAAGCACAATTGCAACTTGAACTTGACAAACACTGAACATCACATGTTTTTATGAAAAAGAGCAGCTATGACATTTTTATAATAACTCCATGGGAACTGTGGAGTTTTGGAGTGACATGAGGGTTATAGACGTCAGAATTTTCACTATGTGTAAAGCAAGTGACATGCGGAAGGTACAAATAGTTGAGCTCCTTAGAAAAGCAAATTATTTACTTTTTTCTACAGTAATTATGCAGCTGAAGTTTTGAGTTTAAGATATGTCAGTTAGAAAAGTGTCACATTTTAATATAAAAAATGTTAGGCTTATTAAAAAATAATTAATATGAATTATTTTATAATAAATAAAATATTCTTTAACTATTTACAACTTTAATTATTTTTTTTATTTTTTTCGTTTGGACAAGACAACCCCAAGTGTCTTCTTTCAGATTAAACGAGGACTGAACTGCAACCATTTTATTGTGGGTGTCTCCTTGTCAGCCTTGAAAGAAGCATTAATATATAATATATAACTAATGTATAATTCACCTAAAAATGTAAAAATTCTTCAATTTTATGTACCCCGGGAAGGTTAGACAAATGATAGCATGCCAACGAAGTATGCCAACTAGGGGTGTGACGGTACATGTATTTGTACCAAAAATATCTGGTACTTTTCTTACGTTGTAGCTCATTAACCACTTTTAACCACCATTAATCACCAATAATCACAATAAGTTCTGTGTTTTTTTTTTTTTTTTTTTTTACTTTCGATAAGAAACAAAGTCTCATCAATCAAATTCTGTCCTTTTTATCATGAAATTCAAACAATAAATGCTGTTTTGTCGCTCTTTGATGTGGCGTGATAGAGCGCTGTAGGCTTCTCAGAGCACGAGTGAATGCGATAATGTCTTCCTCTTCCTCGTATCTCATGTATTCGCTCAATCAGTGTTTCAACAGCGGAAAGACATCAATGAAACAGCTTGTAAACAATATGTCATGTAGCATTTACATTAGAAAAGCCATTTGG
Organism: Opsariichthys bidens; assembly: GCA_037194245.1. NCBI lineage: Eukaryota > Metazoa > Chordata > Actinopteri > Cypriniformes > Xenocyprididae > Opsariichthys > Opsariichthys bidens. The sequence goes on from CM074281.1 coordinate 17,227,964, forward strand.
CGTCCACAGCTTGTTAGATTCGCTAGAAAAATGAACTTTTTCGCTACATATATGGACTATATTAGCTTATATATTCATTACATTTTAATTAACCTGTATTGATTATTTAATGTATTTAAAGTTATGACGGTCACTGTGTAAATGATTAGGCTTTATTTTAACAACAAATTGGAGTAGAAACAGATTTAGAAGTTAATGCAAAAACTATATCTAAAAATAAATAGCAACTTAATTTAATCATTTGGGCTTGTTTTTAATCGTGACCTTTAATATTATAGTAATGTGCAAGAAAGTGCTCCTTGTATATAGTTTACAGCATTAGCAGAGATAGATATTCTTTATCCTTAGGAACATTTTAATTATAATTGAATTTATTTAAAGACAGAGACACAATTTGTTCAATAAACCACTGTTTACAAAACCGTGACTTCAATACCGAGGAACATACTGAAACTTCAGTTTGTGTAATGTTACACCCCTAAGATAAGCTGCAAAAGACCTCTTATTTAACTGAAATCATTTTATAAAGCATCTATGTTTCTGTATTATATCATATTTTTATGTTAGTAAGTGGTGCTAAAACTTCTGGTGTCGAGTGTTGCAGACCAGGTGTGGCGAGCTGCTCTGTGTCAGAAAGACCAGGGCCAGTTTTTAGTGGCGGTTGGTCTGAATGGGCATTACGTCTCTGTGTGTGTGTGTGTGTGTGTGTGTGTTTAAAACTCTTTTGTGTCCGTCTCACGCTGCAACGCTGAGACGCTGTCTCACCGTAACTTTACTATTTTTCTATCTCTCTTGTACTTGGCACATCCTCACTCAATACCATGGAAGTCATTTCACTGGAGGCTGTCAGAGTACATTTTCTGACCTGCCGCTCTTTGCCTGTGAAATACTGCTGAATAGAAGACCTTGATGTGCTCAATTTTGCTGAAAACACTTTCAGAACTTTCTGCCTTTTACCAGTATCCTGTAGTTGACAAAAGTTGTCTCCTCCTCCTCCTCCTCCTCCTCCTCCTCCTTCTTCTTCTTCAGTAGATTTTTGTTCAATTTAATGTTTTAAAAACTGTCCACCAATTTTATGCTTTGGCTAAAAGCAAGAGATTACTGCTAAACCAAAGATTTGATCATTAGTTAATTGACTTTGGTGTTATTATTCCCCAAAGTCCCCATAAATGATATGACGGATGTAATGTGTTTTAGTCTTAATGTATTTCCTGTTGAAAAAGGATATTCTTGCTAACAACTTAACAATTTGTTTTGTGCTATTACTAGTCTGTGCAATTTTTTTAAATGCAACGCCCCTGAACAAGAGGTGATTTCATCATGCCCTCAGAGCTAACAGACATGATCTACATTTCATTCCGTCATTTCCATCGTCCTGTTATCTTTTGAAGAAGTTTTTTTCTCTCTCTCTCATCCTCTCAGATCAACAAAGACACATCCAGGTCCCGTTGTTCATCTGAGTGACAGTCCAAAAGATGAGGGAAAGGTAAGGAACGAACTCCCCCCCCCCCCCCCCTGGAATCAAGAGCTCAAAACTTTTCAAGCAACTTAGAACTAGAGAGCACAAAGCCTTCCCATTATGAAAAAATACATTAGTGTTCCTTAGCATGACTGCTGGAGTTCTTTATAAAAGGTACTTTGCATGCATTGACACAGTTCTGACTCATTAACACTCATCAGGATACACACACACACACACACACACACACACGCATACATACACTTGTTATGTGACCTGATGTTCACCCCAACTACTGGTGTTAACATCTTGTATTGAGGATGCATGCTAAATATCTCTCTCACATGCACACAAATTCACAGTCATGTAAAGGAACGTTCATCCTGAAATGACAATTGTATCATCATCTACTTACCCTCATGTTTTTCGACTCTGTATGACTTCCTTTCTTCTGTGGAACAAAAAAGGAGATATTATACAGAAAGTCTGAGCAGTTCAATAAAAGTGGATAGTGATTTATATTTCCAAGCTCCAAAAAGGACAAAAATTAGAGGACAAGAGACTAATTTTACGTCTACTGAAGACATACAATAGCTCTTTTTCGAGCTATACAGTATAATTCAGCATCCACTTTTCATTGTATTGAAAAGAACAGCTTGGACATTCTTTTGTGTTTCCTAGAAATGACATAGAAGTGAGTGAGGAACTGAAATGGCTTGGTGAACTATGCGATACGAAACAGAAAATATGCTGTAGCAGAGACAATATAAGAGATGGAGACAGTCTGATGTCTAATTAATAGGATGTAGAATTTGAATCTGAATCTGAATTTGAATTAAACGAAGAACTGTTCAAATGTGATGACATTTCTATTTCTAAGCTCTAAAATTTAAATTCCAAAATTCGAAATTTCAAAATTCAAACTCCAATTCAATTTCTTGTAAGATGAATAGTTCAGTTCAAATTCACACTCATGAACTTAAAGAGAGCCAATTCTTAAATTCAGTATTTTTGTCCAACACACATTCTGCCAATGTTTGTGACCGAGAAGGGATTCCCAGCATGAAGCAAGGGTCTGTTTTGATCAGTGCTTGCTCCATCATGTCCAGTTAAATAATAAATGTGCCCAATCACCAGTGTGTCTGTTCTGTTCTAAACCAAAACAACCAAAAGGCTCTTGACATTTGTTAGCTCTCTTAGCTCTGTTTCCACTATTTATTGCCGTTCAGTTGGGATTTATAGGCTCCTGCTCTTGCTCTCTCTCTCTCTCTCGCTCTCTCTCTCCTGTGTGTGTGTTCCTCAGTTGCTGATAGGTTTTGAGAGCGGTACAATAGTAATGTGGGACCTGAGGGCCAAAAGAGCTGACTTCAGGATATACTATGACGAGGTGAGTGTCAAGTTTTTTTTTTTGTTTGTTTTTTTTTTTGCACAAAATGTCTGTAATAGATTATAATTGTACCAATGTTTAAAGGCCAGGGAAGAAGGAAGCGGTAGCCGGCGAACGGTCAACGTAAACTTTAATCATAAAATAAACAAACGAAAGTAAAGCTGCAGCCCCTCACAGACAACTGCTGCTTTAATATAAAACACAACATAAATTCTAGGCCTTGTCCTCTCTCATCTTGCACTCATTTTATCCTTCTGGAGCTCCTCCATGAGACTTGAGACCGGTGTAACTTGCAGGTGATGCTCATTAGCACTCGAGTCACTGGCCTCGCTCCTTTCCAATGGCGGCAGCAGCACCTGGGGGTAAGGACAGATGAGGTGAGAGAAAAGGAGACAGAAGGATCTGGAGAGACCGAGACAACAAAGTCAGGTTCCCATAACTGCTGCTCGGTCCTCCACCAGCCAGGGGAACTTTTTCACGATGCCTGATGGTGGCACTGGATGCTGCAGGTGGACACCCTTTTTTTCCCTCCGTCCCCTGATCTGGGAGTGAGTGCCCGTTCCTGCGGCACCTGCTACTCCCCATGCTGGCAGCTGGATGCGGACCCTGACATCGGCAAACGGTGACACCTTTTCCAACCAGATGGTAGCCGCCCTTCCATCCTTTGGTGGACAGATTATCTGTGGAGGCGAGTATATCCGTCCCCTCGCCTAGCCCTCCAGCTCCACCGCCTCGAGAACCTTGGTGGCAGATTCTGCACAATAAAACTTGATGGCACTGCAACTTCCCCACAGCGGGAATTCCTCCTGGGTTTTCGACGCCAATGTAACAATGTTTAAAATTCAGGGAAGAAGAAGGCGGGCACCGGTGAACTTTATATGTAAAACTTTAATCACAAAATAAACAAATAACATAATAAAAGTAAAGCGGCAACCCCTCTCGGCTCGCTTGCCACAATATATATATATATATATAAATTCTTTTAGACTTTCCATTCATCAAAGAATCTTGAAAAACATGTATCGTGCTCTCTACAAGAAGTATATCTATATAAGAATATTATTTACTTGTACTTTTAATGTAATTTAATTTCATTGTTTTAATTTACAGTACATTCAGTGTTTATTTATGTACATAGAATTCAAACACATACTGTATGTTTGATTTTTACATTCATATTATTCTTCGTGTCTCAGTCGCTCTGTGTGTGCACATCTGTGACCCACAAGCTCCGGTTTATTATCTAGTTATAATCCAGCCCTCAACCAAAAACAAGACACACAAAAATAAATTGGAGACAGAACAAAAAACAAGCAGGCTGTATAAATAAAAAATGATGTCTCTCTTGCTCTCCATTGTCCAAGTAAATTTACTTTTTGTACGAAGCACTTGGCTCATCTGCTCATTTTTTCTCCCCACACTGTTACTGATTTACAACAACACTGTGCACAAGTCACTTTTCTGATTTAATTTCCCTTCTTGTGCCATGTGGATGTGTTTAGCATAATCACTGCTTGGCACACAACTTTATCTTCCTTCTGAAATGGGAACTGCCTCCTGCAGCCAGCTGCTCGCATTCATCCTTCCAAAACATGTTTCAATCACAGCTCCCCTTGGCTCACAGCGGCACGCACAGAAACCTTCCAAAAACTCGCCCTTTTCTCCTTCCAACCCTTTACTGCGGGTTTCAATTCGGTGACAGCACCCTCTGATCATCTGTCAGTGCTGCCTTTGCGGAGCGAGTCTGAGGCACCGTCATGCAGCAAGCGTTTGTCAGAGTGGGTAAATGGAAATGTCTAGGGGTCTCCTAATTGCTGCTTTAGATGCCCGCCTGGTATGCACACGTGTGTGCAAAAAAGTACTTTTAATAGAAAGCATTTTGAACGAGGGAGTGAGGAAGGAAGCGAGAAACTAGGAATGAGACACAAAGACACAAAAGGACATGTTTGTTAATCTTGATAGGAATAGATTCGGAAAGGTGCAAAAATCTCTTTCCCTCTCATTCATTTAAAGTATACTAAACATCATCCTCAAACACTATAAACCTCTTTCATACGCACTCCTTGTCCCAACTAACATCAAATAAATCTGACGCCAATATCATTTCACTTATTATTTATTGTTTGACATTAGCGACTGGAGATCAGGCTGCTTTGATGGTGGAGTAATTACTGATATCGGATTATTGACTCTTAGATAGATGAAGGGCTGAGAGAGAGAGAGAGATTTTCACAAGCAGGAACTATTAGTCATGTCTTTAGTTCTCTGATTTCTCTCATTTCCGGAGCCAAACTGAGGATGTGCACATGTGAAGGCATCTCTGCATTTCTTTCTCCCTTTTCACTTCTCTGACTAATTTCTAGCATTACTTCTGTTTTTTTATTATTATGAAAGAAGTCTCTTATGTGCACTAAGGCAGTATTTATTTAATTAAAAAATACAGAAAAAAACAGTAATATTGTCAAATGTTATTAGAACTTAAAATAACTTTTCTATTTTAATACATAAATGTCATTTATTCCTGAGATGGCAAAGCTGAATTTTTAGCAGTTATTACTTCAGTGTCACATCATCTTTCATAAATCCTTCTAATATTCAGATTTGGTGCAGCATTTATTAATCTTTGGTAATGTTTATTTAAACATTTAGTAATACATTATTAAAATCTTGTTAACATTAGTTAATGCACTGTGAACTAACATGAACAAACAATGAACAACTGTATTTTCATTAACTAACACTAACGAAGATTAGTAAATACAGTAACAAATGTGTTACTCATGGTTAGTTTATGTTAGTTGATGCATGTTTGACTAATGAACTTTATTGTAAAGTGTTACTATATTCTTTCTCCTGTTTTCCTTATTTCCTGTCCTCTTACAAATTGAAAGAACAAAACATGAGTTGTATTATGATCTGGACATCATTTTAAATGTTTATTAATGCAGTCCTTCTCACTTCTCTTCTGGTTTCTCTCTGCCTCTGCCAGGCCATTCACTCAGTAAGCTGGCATCATGAGGGGCGGCAGTTCATGTGCAGCCATTCGGATGGCAGTCTGAGCATGTGGAATATGAGAAACACAGCCAAACCTTTTCAAGTCACCTTCCCTCATGGTGGGTACATACATAATAAAGGTCTTTTTTCACATATTATTAATAATCTGGTGTAAAGCTGGTTCACTGTTGTCTAAAATAAATAATTCGACCTTTTAATGAGCCTTTTTTCTTCATTAAATTTAAGAATAATTACACATCCTAAAATTTTTTTACTTTAAACTTTTCAAACATGTTAAAGTTAATTTTAAGTAAAACATTATTTAAACACAATAATTATGAATTAGGTGTATTAAAGTCATGCTCTGTATATGGTATTTTCATTTATTTCTTTTTTTATTGAATTAATTGGCCTGGACACATAAAAAAAGCATTGCCCCCTATTACCACATGAACTTTTTTTATGGTGTTTAAAATGATTGAATAATTACAATTCACAATTAAGTTTTCAGTTGCTTGTGTATCAACCTTTATATCCTACATATCTAAATGAGGACATACAATAGACTTTGAATTACTGTGAAGCTTCTCTGAAACAATCTGTATTGTGTAAAGTGCAATATAAATAAAGGTGACTTTACTTGACTTAATTGTTTTTATATAAAGCAATTTATGTTTACAAGACACTAATGCTAACCCACACCCAAAAGAACCTTAAGCTCTTTCCCCGCCAGCATTTTTTCCAGCCACCATTTTTGATATTTTTTCACAAAACTTCCATGATCCCCAGAATATTTTGTTGTATGAATGTCTGAACATGCAGTATATAAAAAGAAAGAATTGAGCTTCAGCAAAAAAAAGAGAAGCTACCTTCATGCCTTCTTTTTTTTAACAACACTTAAATGTTGGTAAGTTTCATTATTCATTAAAAAAACTAACATTTTGAACAAAAAGGTGAGAACAACTAATTTTCAAAGCAATGCTTTTATCGCTTGTTTCTGCTTCTTTTTTCCTGTGTTTTGATCCAGAGATTCTGTACTCTTTCAGAAGATGTGTAATAGCTCCCCTCTACCATATAAAAGTGAAAACACAAATTGCCAGAAAATTCTGTCAATGGCGGGGAAAGAATTTCAAAGAAGACTCTTCGCATTTGTAGATTTTTTTACGGAAAGATTTATTTAATTTATGAATTGTTTTCCCTAATAAGTATGTCCTCAGAGGTTATACCAGTCCCAGAGTTTTGTCAGGTTTCTGGGGTACATTTTGACCCCAAAGTATAGCTAAGTAAACCCACACAGACAGTTAAAGATCCCTTCAGCCATGACTCACCATCTATTAGTGAAATCTGACTCTGACGTAGTCAGTAAACACACCCCCTCACCAGGTGTGTTCATTATGGAGGATGATTCAGTGTGTGGGTTTACTGTGTGTGTGTTTGTCCAAGTTTGATTTGACAGGAATAAGTGATTCACTCTCAATCTTTGCTGCTATGTTTGGGGTCCTGGCCTTGAGCTCAGTGGTTATATAAAGATGAACACGCTCTCACTGGGAAAAGTGGTTTCTTAATCAGAAAGTTAGAGACATAGACATAAATGTAAGAAAGGTTTAGGTGAAAAAGTGAGGCATTTAAAACTTACCGTATTGTCTGGTTTTTTTTTTTCTCTCTCTTTTTTTTTTTTTCTTCTTTAGGCAAGACTCAGAGAGATGGTAAAAAAGAGTCATGTAAACCCATCCTCAAGGTCGAATACAAGACCTCCAGAAACAGGTAAGAGATCACATAAAAAAGCCACACAGTTCTGCATTCAATTTACCTTGAAAGAGGGATGTCGGGACTGGGAATGATGTCAGGTCAGAAAACTAATATTGACGCGTCCAGACAAAACTTTGTTGTGCTTGCTCTTTCAGAATACAAACTCAGAAGAAAGTGGTATTTTGAACAGATAATGCTGAAGTATCATATCCGCAAATATGATAGCATTGTGTGCACCACTGAGTTTGAGACAAATAAACAGAAATGCAAATAAACAATATATTACTACTATTTCTCTACGGTTGATGTGCTAAGCAGTCATACTGGATTTCCCAGAGTTTCCCAGTCACAGTCCTTTGACGCGAGGGGGGTGTTCCAACATGGAATGCACCACAATATACAGCTAATGAATTATGGGAAAAGCAGTTTTGAGTGTATTGCATGAATTTAATCCTGCTAATCGCTTGTGACAGATGTGCCCAAGTCCCACTCGAGAACATTACTGCTGTTTTATCTTGTCACAAAACAATTAAAGTTTACTGCCTGTTTTTACAGAGCCTGTTCTCCTCAGAAGATGAGCAGCAAAACATAATTTGAAGAAACTTCCATCTTTGATTGCTTGTTTGTGTGTGTGTGTGTGTGTGTGTCCTCCCCTCCCCTCCCTATGCTGTGTTCAAAGAAGTGGTCATAAGTGGCCGCCTCAGTTTTAATATTTTAGATTAGTTTGGCTGTAATGTTGTTTTCCCCGTTTTGTTTCTTCCTATTTGCATAGAGACTGAATATTTCAGGGTTTGTGAAAAAGACTTTAAATTGAAACATTGCATTCCTATCAAGTTATTGAGAGGACTTTCAAAGTCAAAGCAAGGTTGTTTTGTGGCATGAAAATCTCCTACCAATAAGAGAAAGAAATAATTTCAGACAGACAAAATGAGGTTTTCCATTCCTTTTATTTTTCTGTCTTCCAGTAGTGAAGCCTTTGTAGTCTTTTCCGGGGGTCTTTCGTATGATAAGGCAGGACGGAGACCCACCCTAACCATCATGCATGGCAAAGCCATCACGGTGTTAGAGATGGACTATCCAATAGTGGACTTCCTGGTGCTCTGTGACACGCCCTATCTTAACGGTCAGTATGCTGAGCGATTCAGTTTGCTGTCTTCCATATCATTTGTTTTGTTCTTGGTGGGACATTTAATCGGACTGAGTAAACTCAAGTTTTTGTTCTTTGTCTCATTGTAGACCCAATAATTGATGTTAACAGAGAGTGGAGAGAAGATTCATTAAAGTGAATCAGATGATTCTTTCTGACAGTTTCTAATAAATCAGTTCAGACATCTCATTCACATTCCTTTGTGTCATCACACAGTAGAATTCCTGAAGTTCTTGTTCTAGATTTGAAATCTTTCTTTCTTTGAAATATTTATTTAAATCTTATTAGTCATACTGATTTAGCTATTATTAAGTCCTCCACATTTAGTTTTAGTTTTATTTCATTCAAATTTATGTATTTGTTTCAGTTTGATGTCAACACTCTACCTAAGGGCGTTTTCACACCTGGCTCGTTTGGAGCATTTGTTTTGGAGCCTGGTGCGTTTTCTCCCTTAGTTTGGTTCGTTTAGGCATATATAAAAACACGGCCTCCTACACGCTCTGAGATCGCCTGTAGGAAGTATAGATATGTGTAATATATATATATATATATTTATATATATCAATCAGTCATTCATTCAATCAATCAATCAATCAATAAAACTGTATCAAATATTTTTAGCTTATGGTTCTAACATGATTCTTAACTTATTATTTTATCCTCAGAAAAATTCTCCCTTACAAAAGTTATTTTATAAACTAAAATTCAGCGTTTTAAAGAAATGAATATTTTTATTCTGCTGAGATTCATTAAATTGTTCAAAAGTAAAGACTTTTATAATGTTATAAAAGATTTCTAGTTCAAAAAGTGTTGTTCTTTTGCTCTATTCATCAAATAATCCTAATAAAAAGTATCAGAGTTTTCACAAAAATATTATGAAATGTTTGTTGAGCACCAAATCTGAATATTCAAAGGATTTCTAAAGGATTATGTGACAATGAAGACTGGACTAATGACTGCTGAAAATTCAGCGTTGCCATCACTGGAATACAAGCTATAAATTGTAATAATATTTCATAATATTTCTGTTTTTACTGTATTTTTGATCAAATAAATCCAGCCTTGGTGAGTATAAGAGACACTTTGGAAAGGTAATGTAAATGTATTGTGAATTCTATAACATCTGTAGAAAAAACAAGCTCATTTGCAAATCTGGCTTCAGTAAAGGGAGTTGCTACATAAGAATTGATTCTGAATGCTTTGAGAAGTGACAGCTTTGGGACTGCTCAGTCAAGGGGAAAGACAGAGTCGCTATATCTCTTTTTCTTGGCAGACAAAGCCCTGCCAAGCAGATGTACATACATGTACAACCGCAAGCATCCAGCAAATGTGAAGTGATTTCCTTCCTTTCCCCCTGCTACTCTCTGCTTCTTCATTCACTCTAACCAACACACTTTGTAAAACAACACAGTATGTACCCCTACATATTCATGACCTGTAGTTTTCCTTTAGTTTTCATTAAAGAGAAGAATGAGTTTTAAAACAGGTTTCTTGAACACTCAACCCATCTGACATTGCTTGTAAAAACAGATTTCATGCCATTGGTCAGGCTGGTTGCAATGCTCAAATAAACATGTTAAATTGTCAAATAAAAGCAAATGCTTTTAAAAGCACCACAATGGTTACACTTATAGGGGGGGAATCAACCTATAAATGGTTTACCTAAAGGGTAACAGGTATATTACAGGTATATTTCACAGCAGCAAATGAAAATTCTTTAATTATTTACCCACCCTCATGTAATTCCAAATCTGTGTGACTTTCGTCTGTGGAACATAAATATTCATAAGATAATAATAAAAAATTTTAAAAAATCTATCTTCATGTTTTTTCTCCACTACAATGAAAGTCCGATTTTGTACTACATTACTTCTATAAATTAATTAATATTCATAAATCTAGATTATTGAATCTATTCTTGTGCTTTCATTGTCTTGAGTTCATAGAATGTGATTTGTTGAGATGTTGTGTTTGTTTTGACAGAGGTCCAGGAGCCGTATGCGGTGGTGGTTCTGCTGGAGAAAGATTTCGTTGTGGTCGATTTAACCCAGAGCAAGTGAGCAATCTTCTTTTCTCTTTCCACTATCAAACTCACACACTTCATGCCGTGTGTGTGTATCTGAATGATGTAACTCAATGTGATGTACTCCAACAACACCTCACACTAGAACTTCCACCAGAGGCAACCTTGCTCAACACCCAGTAAATATTGTGTGTGTGTGTGTGTGTGTGTGTGTGCGCGCGCGCATGTATGTGCATCTGTTACTTTTGAAGATGCTTTGTGGAAAAAGGGTTTAAATCTGAGTTTGTGTGGGGGTGTGTTTATCTGTTAAAGGTAAATATCATGGAGTTGTCACAACATCCATTAAATGATTCATTATTAAGAATAAAAGCCAAGGTCAGCCTGTCAGTCAAACACAGACGCACATCAACTGGCTGTTTGTCTCTCTTTTAAGTAACACTCCTGCCACAGAGATTTTGTTAGTTTGGCATCAGATGTTTTCTTTGCTTTAAGGCCATTTCTTCACAAAGACAAACAAACTACTGCATTCAAACCCCTCAGAATCAGACAATGATCCACATATTCCATTAAAGTTGCCATAATATAAAATCCAACTCTTCTTATATTGCAGTGATTATTATTAATAATTTAGTTTTTTTATTATTTATTATTTTATTTATTTTTTTATTATATTATTTATTTTTTAATTATGTGGCCTTTTAATCAGAATAACTTCCCCCTTTGTGTAAACTGGCATGAGGGCGAGGCAACCTGTCATTTATTTGCGATCACAGCAATAACAAACCACAACCATTCAATAATCCAATAAGTTCCGATTAACAAAAATCAAGCCCTGCCCTGCATTTTTCCTTGTTCGAAAAGCCATCTTGGAAATACTTCACAATAGGGAAGGAAAGACTATCACAACTTGATAAAAGACACTAACTCTTAATAATAAGATATTATTAATTATTAATTCTTTTTTTAGCAATATAGTTCAGTTGCATAAATGTAGGTCAGTGGCATCAATACAGTACCCGTGGGAGTCAGTACCTGGTAGCCCACATAGAGCATATTCTTGAAATAGCCTCAGTTTCTTTTCTCATGATAACACTCATTCTTAAGTATTTCAGATTTGTAGCCATGTAGATCATTTTATCCCTCCAGGTAGCTGTCACTTAAGTAAGGTTGGAGACCCTCATGTATTCTGTCTATCCTTGCCTGTAGCAACATAATGCACATAATACAGAAGTCAGTTCACGTGTGGTTACAGATTTGTGTGTGGATATAGGATATTTTATGAAAGTTTGAATGTGATTCTTCCAGTCAGACTTAAGAGAAAGCTTCTGTTGTATAAATACCTGTTATTCATTTAGAAGTGTCTCTCTCCTTTAGTTTCCCTATCTTTGAGAACCCCTACCCCATGGACGTCCATGAGTCTCCAGTCACATGCACGGCTTACTTTGCCGACTGTCCCCCCGACATCATACCCGTGCTTTACTCCATAGGAGCCAAACACAAAAAGACTGGCTACAGCCACAAGGTTTGTCAAAGTTCTAAGCTAACATACAAACTTTTTTTCTGGGTTTCTCAATTTTCAGTGTAACCTATCATCTATTTTCTGTTACTATTATTATTATTGTTCGTGTGTTTAGGAGTGGCCGGTCAGTGGTGGCACATGGACAGTCGGTTCGCAGACGTATCCAGAGATTATCGTTACAGGGTAAGTGAATTTGTGTGTGCTTTATGTTCTCAACCTTCAACCGTTACTGAAAGCTCAAAAAACAAGGCTAAATGTCAGCATTAAGTTTTATTTTATTGATCACTTTTGGTATTGCATGCTTAGATCTTAGAATACACTACAGTTCAAGTTTGGGGTCAGTAAAATGTTTGTTTTTGACAGAAGCCTTTTAAGCTCACCAAGGCGGGATTTCTTTGATCAAATACATTTTTTGGGGGGGGATTCTGTGATGAACAGAAAGTTCAAAAGAACAGCATTCATTTAAAAAATATATAAATATATTTTTAGAGCAATGTAAAAATATTTACTTTGACTTTTGATCAATTCATTCATGCTGAATAAAAATATTTATTTCTTTAAAAAAAGGTGTCCTCATTGACCCCAAAATTTTGTAAAGGTAGATTATATAACAAATTGATTTAACATAACCTGTCGGTTTTATGGTTACCAGCTACATTTCTGAAGCTATTTGAGCAGTAAGCTTTATATGCTACTTTATTATTGCATAAAATTATTATAAATCATAATGATTTAGTCTTTATTTGACCAAAAAAAAAAAGTTTTGTGTAGTCAAAACTCCATCCGTGCAAAAATTAGCAACTGTTAAAAAGAAAATTATATAAATTTGACCCTTAGTTGGAAGGAATTGGAAGAAAAAAAAGAATAGACTGAAATTTGTAGCATTTAAAGGTACACTATGTAACTGTTTTGTTCAGAATTAACAAAATTTAAATAACGAATCAATACATCATCAGTCCTTTTTCCAAAACGTGTTTTTGTCTTACCCTTATTCACTATAATAAGCTAATTTTAAGGTCTATATTTTGGACCATCTGGTTTTTGAGCTGAATTTTTGACCTTTTGACCATTTTTGACCTGAATGGTTTTTGTGGGAAATTGCATACATATACAGTCATGGCCAAAAAATATCAGCACCCTTGGTAAATATGATCAAAGATGACTGTAAAAATAAATCTGCATTGTTTATCCTTTTGATCTTTAATTCATAAAATTAGCACAAATCTAACCTTTCGTTGAAGGAAAAGAATTGAAAGTGGGGGGGAAATCGCTATGAAATAAATGTTTTTCTTCAAAATACGTTGGCCACAATTATTGGCATCCCATGACTTTTTTATAAGTAAAATATCTTTGAGGTATATTACCATTCATATTTGCATTTTTAAGGGAACACACCAGATTAATCATGAACATGAAATTGTCCAGCCATGACTTCCTGTTCCTCAGGAGGAAACAAAAAGGCCAAATTCCTGTAATCATTCATCACAATGGGTTAAACCAAAGAATATTGTACTTATGTGCAGCAAAAGATTGTTGAGCTTCACACAAGTGGCAGTTAGAAAATAGCTACAGCATTGAAAATCCCCATTTACACAATCAGGGCAATAATTAAGAAGTTACAAATCTCCCTGGAAGAGGACGTATGCCTGTACGGTCCTAATACGCAGTGTGGAGAAGAGTTTGTGTGGCCAAAGACTCCCCAAGGATCACAGCTGGACAATTGCAAAGATTAGTTATGTCTTGAGTCTCAGAAAGCCTGAAAAAAATTATTAAACACCACCTACAAGTTGCTCTGGAGGGTTTCGAGAAAAATCCTCTGCTCTCATCTAGAAACAATCTCCAGCCTATTCAGTTGTCTGACAAGACTGGAACTTCAAATAGAACCGAATTCTATGGTCAGATGAAACAAAAAAAAAAAAAGAGTTTTATGGCAACAAACACATCAGATGGGCTGGAGGTCCTGGACATCTTGTTCAGATATATGGGATCATGGATTCTATCAAATGCCAACAGATAAAAAATCGAAACCTGACTGCTTCTGCTTGAAATCCTATAATGGGCCGTGGTTGGATCGTCCACCAAGACAATTATCCAAAACAAACATCGAAACCAACACAAAAAATTTCACTGAGCACAAAATTAAGCTTCTGCCATGGCCGTCCCAGTCCCCTGACCTGAACCCTATAGAAAACGAGTGGAGTGAACTGAAGAAAAGCAGCACCAACATGGAGCTGGGAATCTGAAGGATCTGTAGAGATTCTTTATGAAGGAACTCTTATCTCTGATCTCTCGTCAGGTGTTCTCCAAACTCATCAGGCATTTTAGGTGAAGACTCAGAGTTGTTATCTTGGCAAAAGTAGCTTGCAAAAGAGCTGAAGCACAACAAAAACACTAAATGCACTAAATACATGTATTTTTTATTTTTTAACTGCTAGAGGGCCAAAAATTACATAGTGTACCATTTTTTTTTATCTCAAACTGAATATGTGGGTGACACAACTGTCCCAAAGCAACACACTTCATGTTCTTACTTATTTTTTGTGTGTGTTTATCACATTGTCAGCAGGTTGAAGGAAACATTGGGAATAAATACTGAAAAATCACACTTGCATCCAAATCTCCACTAAATGATTTTAAATGGAATATATTAATGGGTGTTTCTTTGAATATTGGCATTTTTTACAGTGTCAGTACCACCACTTGTCAATTGATGTTGATATGATTTCATATGTTTATGCATTTATTGTTTATGCATATGTTGTTCCCTTTTCTTGCAGTTGAATTTGGAAAGCATATTTATCTTGAACTTTAGTAGCTTCAGAAGGTTTGTTGTGCAGGTATAATAAACGGCCCACACAAGGCTCTTGGACGCTTCTTATCTAAAATAGTTTGACACCCCTGTCTGAAAAAGTGAAACTTTCCACCCACACATGGAGGTCATTTATAGTATTTTTATTTGCTAGAAAACTCTGGATTGATTTTGTTTTTGTTCTGAAGCGTGCATTGATTGCGTTTGTTTTCACTTGAAGTCAATGATGTCTAAAATGTGCCCTCCTGCTTGGCTCTCATTGGTAAATGTATCGCACTTCTTCGCTTTAATTCAATAGTGCTATTGACCATGCCTGTTGTTCTCTCTGCCTCTTTTTCCCACCTTTTCCATAGCTGTCATTGCCTGCTTCCTCTTAAGCGGTTTAACACATACACTCATTCGCTCATACGATCGCTCTTTGTCCTTCCTCTTTGTTGTCCCCCACAGACATGCAGACGGATCGATAAAGTTTTGGGATGCCACAGCGAGTAAGTATCTTCACTTTGAAGAGCTTGTTCAATTCACCCCCCACCTTCATGCTGTTTTCGTCTCAACCTCTCTTACCTCAGCCATATGATTCCTCATTTTTCATTTCATTCTTTAAAACTCAAACCAACGATATATGGCCAAAATGGATATCCAAATACCACACCCATATGTGCTGGTTTCACAACCATGGCCATTACTTAAAGGAATATTCCAGGTTCAGTACAAGTCAACCTCAGTTGTGTCAGCAGTAATGGCACAGACAGACGATGAAGATGATGATGATGATTCAAAACACAGAGTTTAATAAAAATCCACACAGTAACCACAAAAGGCTGAGAACAAATGCAACTAACACAGACGCTAACTCAAAAGAGACCGGACATCAAATACAGGAACGGGAAGAACTTACGTACTGACACAAACAAGGTAATTAATGATACACAGCTGAAAGGAACAAATTAATAATATCGTTAACCATGGAAACAAATGGAGTAGTGGGAAAAATTGAACAAAGGAACACAGGAACTAAGGAAATACAAACTAAAAGCCCATGAAAACTAAATACATTTGTAACAAGTTGGCAGCATTTGTGGCATAATGTTGATATCCACAAAAAATGTGATTCTGACTCACCCCTTGTTTTCTTTTAAAAAAAGCAAAAATGAAGGTTACAATGAGGCACTTGCAATGGAAGTAAATGTGGACAATTTTGAAGAATTTAAAAGCAGAAATTATAAAGTTGGATATTATTTTACACTGACAATATTAAAGGGTCATTCTCCCCCACCCACTAAAACCATGTTAATGCTGATATTGTTTATGTGTTGCGGCTATACTGTTGAAAAATATGTCCATTTTATTGTTAACAGATTGACTCCATTCACTTCCATTGTAAAGGCCTGTTCACACCAAGAATGATAACTATGAAGATATCTATAACAATAACTATATTAGTGTCCGCACCACTGAACAATAACATTCTGTTTATTATAAGCGTGTGCTGTTATGCGGTTATGTCATCTTCTGCTTTTTGTTTATCAGCTGAAAAAATTATTCTGAATATGATTTCTCTGTGTTGTTATCGTTGTTATAGTTTTGGTGTGGACTATTCTCAAAGAATTATAACAGTTATTAAAAATGTATAATTATAGTTATCATCCTTGGTATTAATGGGCCTTGAGTGCCTTGATTTAAACCATTTTTTCCTCTAAAATTAGAGACACTAATCTTCGTGGTAGTCAACATTTTGCCACCATTAGGTGCTGTAGATTAAGCTTAACTTGTACTGAGCACGGAATATTTCCTTTAAA
This sequence comes from Opsariichthys bidens, assembly GCA_037194245.1. Taxonomy (NCBI): domain Eukaryota; kingdom Metazoa; phylum Chordata; class Actinopteri; order Cypriniformes; family Xenocyprididae; genus Opsariichthys; species Opsariichthys bidens. The sequence continues at coordinate 17,244,850 of CM074281.1, forward strand.
GCATTGTTTCCGTTTTAACACCCTGTGCATCACATTCACTATGAAAAGATGTGATGAGGACCTCATCATGAGGTGATAACCTCCATCCCTGTCAGTCACACTGCAGATGTTGTATAAGCTCAAGACGTCAAAAGTATTTGAGAAGCCTAAGAGTGGAGACGTGGGGCGTAGCGGCGAGCTTGTGGAGGAAGACCCCTATGCCGTTCAGATGATCAGCTGGTGTCCGCAGAGCCGTATCTTTTGTGTAGTCGGCATCAGCGCCCACGTCATCCTGTACCGCTTCAGCAAACATGACACCAACACCACCATCACGGTGAGTTGAGAAAACTTCTGTTGTCTTAAAGGGATAGTTCACTCAAACAATTAAAGTATGTGAACATGTACTCACCCTCATGTTGTTTCAAACTTTCCTGTATGGTCTCTCTGTGGAACACAGAAGAAAGTATTTTAAAGAATATTTCAACTGATTTTGTCCATACAATGAAAGCCAAATGGGGTCCAAAACAACTTTTTTTGGACCCAATTGACTTTTATTGAATGTACAATCCTGGCATACTTCTTTTTATGAGTACACACGATTTGATTAATTAACTTTACATTGTGTTTGAATACTCCTTTAAAGTCCTTAGAGGTGCGGCTGCAGTGTGAGATTGAGGACGTCATCTCTCCGTCGGATACAGAGAATACTCCATGTTTTTCGGATCCCAGTGGTCTCTCACCCCAACCCCAGCCCCCCAGTCCTCGCAGCAACACGCCAGACAGCGCGCGGGACAGCATCCCTTGCCTCAAGTTAGTCTACACAAAAATCTCACAATGTTTATGTTTTCCCACTGTATGTAGGACTTGACAGGACATTGTTAGCTTACTTACTAGATAATTTGTAGTGAACATTAGGGGTTCCTCTATAAGCTTAATCATAGGTTTATGACCTGAGGCCTAAAAGATCATCCTGTCTTAGGTATAGGGCTTATAGTGTCTTTTCTTTTTACCATGTGTGGAAAAGTACTGATGTTAAGAGATGTAACCTTGAAGGATGTGGAGTGGTATATAAGCTGAGGAAACCCGCCCTTCTTGGTCACACTCTGCATTAACCTGTGTTTCTGTAGGACTGTCTGACCTTTCTTGCAAGAAATAAATTCTTTATAAAGACAATTTGAACAAGTTTGTCTCTTACGCAGTTTGAGTTAAATTTTTGCCACAACAATTGGTTAAATTAGAAAATATTAGCTTAAATGAAAGTGCAACAATTATATTAGATTCCACATAAAACTGAATTTGAATACTTACCTCTCAGGGTTAAAGATCGTATGATCCGAATGCCTCCTGGATACCAGGCAGAGCTGGTGGTTCAGTTATTATGGATCGATGGAGAACCGCCACAACAAATCACCAGCCTGGATTTAAACTCCGCCTATGGACTGTAAGTGACTCCTCCTCTTTTGCCATCCATTTTATTCAGCCAATAAAATCTTCACTTTTTTCTCTAATTGAAATGACCCTTGCAAATAAATACCAATAAAATATACCTTGGTAATACCAAGTTTTTTTGTTTGTTTGTTTGTTTTTTGGACTATACCATGGTGTAGGAGTATGGTTATCAAACAGTATTGTGTGGTATATGAGATTTAATATCTCTTCTTCTATAACTCGTAATGTCAGTCCTCCCATATTTAATGAAATTGATTTTGTCACCATCAAAACTCCAGACTCATGTGTCCAGCTGTTAATATCCCAGCTCACGGAGTGTTTGATGTTTTCATTTAAAGTAATGGAACTCTTAATTATAATTTGGTCTCCTTCATATATTTCATTTGTTGTCATCCTGTTTTGATTCAGTTGCAACCACGTGCAACCTTAATCACCAAAGCATTATTATGAGCAAAGGTTGCCATGGTGATATTTCGCTACAATAGACAGAAAGACTTTGAATTCAGATTAAATGTCACTGCACACAGAGTTTTTTTTGTGTGTGTGTGTGTGTGTGTGTGTGTGTGTGTGTGTCTTGAGACTTGTTTGTTCATGACTGTGCCCAGGGGTGAGGGTTTTACATGTGATTGATTGAACATTTTAAAAGCAGTCTCTTTCAACTAATCTCATAAAGTTGCATACCCCTTGTAGAAATATAAGTAAAAAATGTAGGGTTTTAATATTTCTGAAAGAAATACTGTAAAAAACAAACAAAAAAAATTATACAACTAAATAACTGTTAACTGTTAAAAAACGGTTTTGTATTTTAATATATTTTAACGTTTTAAAGCATGTTACATTGTTTATCAGGATACTTTGATGAATATAATGTTCAAAACATCAGCATTTATTTGAAATAGAATTTTTTGTAACAATGTAAACTATAATTTTTGATAATTTAATTATTTCTTGCTAAAAAAAATTGAACTGACCCCAGACTTTTGAACGGTTGTGTATATGTATTTTTATTTTTAGTTAGTATTTTTAGATTTTTGATACATTCAGAATTTATACTGAATTGACTTTTAATTGGGCATGCACCGATACAGATAGCAATATTGGTATCAAGCCCGATACTGTACTCATGTACTCGCACTCATTAAAATGCTCCGAAAGCAACAGCCGATACCACACAGCAGGTGTACTGTCCTTATGACTAAGAATCACTGATAACAGAGCAAACAGAGAGCAGAATAGATACATCAGAGGAGGATGTCTGTGAAGTAAATGTATTGAATTAATAGAATGTTATATAAATTAATTATTTATGCCTATACTATATAGCTGCTGTGTGCACAGAGTGGATTGAGTGTGCAGCGGCACAGACATGCCACCTTCTCGAGCACACATCCTTTTTTCACAGACATCGCTGGAAAGTTTGTAGTTCGGTCGGATATGTCAATAGCAAAGAAGGTAAAACAAGGCACATGTTAATAACGTTAACTGACAACAAAAAGAGGAAGTGAGCATACTTCTGTTGCATGCTCTTGATTGCTGACTCTCGTTTTCTTCGTAGTAATAGGTTTAGGAAATAGTTTCTCATGCGCACCCAAAAAGTTTTTCACACAAATGTGAAAGTTTATATATATATTTTTTTATAAAGGTCCCTTGAGGGGCTCTGTAACATTTAGCAGATTCTGGTGGGGTATATAAACTGAGCAGAGCTGCATGTTACATTCATAAATCATGTTTAATCAAAACTGTGATAGTAAAAGTATTGTTAGTCCTAGAATGAGCTTGACTTTTTAAGGATCTTTTGTATAACTGACACTTTTAACATGAAACGTAGTTGTGTATGATCAGTGAGTGTGTGTATTTGTCCAGGTTGGCTCTAGGAAACTGCAATGGTTTGGCAGTTGTGGACTACCTGCAGAAAACCATTCTGCTGTGTATGAACACTCTGGACCTGTACGGATCCGCCGATCCTTTCCAGCGACTAACACGCTCTCCTCGCAAAAACCGGCAGTCCACATCAGGTACGCATGGACAATGGGTCTCAGAATCGCGCAAATGATCAAATAATGTTCAAGCCACTGGCATGTACCTGCAAACATCCTCTGCATTACAGCCATAAAAAACAAACTTTGCAGATCTCAGGCTGTCTAATTTCTGTCCTTGCCTGTAAATATTCTGTCTCTCTTCCATTAAACATACACACAGTCCCTCTCTTTAACTGCATGGGACAGACTGCATTCATGGTTGCCTTCTCTGCATGTCGTCTGTTGAATCTCTGTTGCTGTTGGTCTTTGCCTGAGCACGACACCTAACAGAGAACACAGCGTAACCTGCCATACGGACTCACTGTTACTAATCCAGCACAGATCTTGCTCCACCTGCCCTCCTCTATCCTCCTACCGTCACTGCTCTCACACACACACTCGCACAGACCATCCAGAGAAAGATGTCATAAGTGAAAGCTGGAGATGAAGATCTGTTTTCATAGAGCTTCATCAAAAGGAAGCTGTGGGGAGGCGGCCATGCTGGCTCCTCACTTCAAAGCGGTCGCTCTCTCTCCTCTTGTTCAGGCAGCTGTATCTTTAGAAACCAAGAGGCTTTGAGCCGACATGGAGATGCAGAGGTGGGCAGAAAGGTCGTTTGGTGCGGTCGATGAGTGATTTTGATCCGTACTTTATGTAAGCTCTTGAAAAGAGAGAGAGAACGTCTTAAAGCTCTCCCACACACTATGGCTGGTGTGTATTCCCATCTGATGACCCAAAGGCCCAGAAGTCCCCCTCAGTTTTCATACTATCATTGATTACGTGCTTTAGTCTTTCTCTTCTTATATGGTGGAATCCATAAGTCTGACACCACTGGTTAAAATGATGATTGCAAATCATATCACTACACTCAATAATTTTCTCTCATTAAAACGGTTAACATTTCTTACTTTATTAATACTACTTTTATATACACTACCATTCAAGAGTTGGGGTGCTCACCAAGGCTGTATTTATTTTTATTATAAAAGCAGTAATATTGTGAAATAATAATGCAATTTAAAAATAACTGTTGTCTATTTTAAATTATTTAAAATGAAATTTATTCCTGTGATGGCAAACTGAATTTCAAGGCCATTACTCCAGTGTCACATGATCCTTTAGAAATCATTCTAATATGCTGATTTGGGTCTCAAGTAACAATTCTAATGGCTAATCATGGCTGATTGAGAACTGGTCACAAATAAGCTTGTTTGATTAGTGACAGAAAACAAATTGTTTTAAATATTTCTTATTCATGGTTTATCATAAAATTTCTTTGTTTAATTAAATTTTGAATCCAAGCATTTCATTCAGGTCTCAGACTTCTGAACCCTCCTTTAGCAGTTATGTCGCGGTTTGCGCTGTAAAAATTAAAATGGTTGGTTACCATATATTCCACAAATGCAATGTTGTAATGCAGCGGCTACCAGTGGGAGTGAAGACAGTGTAGCTCAGGTGATCCGCCTGCTGTCAGATTCTCAGACTCGGTTTAGACAGGGAATCTGTCCGCAAGTTTAATTCACACATGCTCATATACACTCTTAGATAGGCACAGATGAGAGGAACCATTTTTATTTGTTCATGTTTTGTATTTATGTTGGTTTGTTTGTTTGTACAATTTCATTGCCACAGTTGAGGTGGCTATTAATCCCAAAAAGCTGTTTCCTTGTGTTTAGCTCTTCTTGTTCTTTTTTTTTTCTTTCTTTTTTTTTTGTTGTTGTTGTTGTTTTGGGAGAAATGAGAAAATACAAAAGGTTAGGCTTCATTTTCCAAGCTTCATTCCTTCATTCTCTCCTTCAATACACTGGGTCTTGCTCAGATTGTGGTCACACGCGTTTTGTCACTCTGAGCCTGTTTTGTTCTTCTCTCCTCCTCTTTTCCTCCCTCGCTCCATCTCTCCACTCGTGGGTGGCGGTGCTGGGGCATGGGGGCGCTGTTGCAGACTTTTGCATGCGCGGCCTGTCTAACTTTTATTCAGATTCAAAGAAACGGATCCGTACTTCCTATCAGAGTAAGTCATGTCTCAGTGAAACACCGACGGGGGCAACACGACAGCAAGGAGACAAAGCACAGACAATGGGATGTCATTTATCAAAAATATGCTGTTTACCAAAGGTAGAATAACTATTTCACACTACGTTCAGTACAAGATATTATTATTTACAGTAATTCAATTAATTGTTACAGAATATCATAACATATCCTGAATTATTATACGTTGAAACATCCAATAACAATCTTTGATTGTCTTCTTGCTAAGTGTTTTATTGATTTGTGCCAAAGGTTTGTGTAATGACCCATTTAACCATTTCCATTTAATCAAAAAATAGGACATTTTTTGTGTAAAAAAAAAAAAAATTTTTCATACTATTACAAGTCAACTAATTCTACTAATTCATGTAAACATGTTAAAAAGCTTTTTAAAAAGCATTGGAAGCGACCTGTGAATTTAAAGTGTAGTATAACGTTTTGTTTAATCTGACATATTTCTGGTGATCGGAATGGCCCAAAAATTCAGCATACAAAAACATACGGAAATTATCACATTTGTAAAAATGAGGCTTTCACTGCATCCCTCTGTATGACCATAATGTTTCATTATTACTGATATTCATTCTTTTAAGTCATCAAGATCTGCTAAGCATCTACTTTCCAGAAGATCTTTAGTTCGCACACACTCTCATGAATTCATTGATATTGCTGCAGTGCAGGCCTTATCATTTACCGTCGTGCCTCGAGTGACATCAACACGTTTTTGTTTCTTCTTTCTCTTCCCTGCATGCACACATGCATGGAATTGTTGGTGGTGTTGGTGCACGTTTGATTCTGGAGTTAATATACCTGTATATATGTGGTTGATCAGCTCATGTTCACAGCAGACAAGAGTAGAACAGCCACATCATGGCTGAAATAAAGTATATTATATGGTTAGTTAAAAGAGTTTAAAAACTGTATGTTATGAAGATGTATGCACATCTTTCTTGTATCGCTCCAGGATCATGATTGTGTCTCAGACCACACTGTTTGTCCTGGTTGTTTGATGCATGCAGATGTGTGTGGTGCTAATGGAACCTAGTGATATTATCATCTGCTTCCTCTTACTGTACCTTCCATGTTCCTCCATGGCAGGTCTCACGGAGCTTTCTGATAATCAAGTGTCTTTGGACATGGAGAGGAGCAAGTCACCCACTTCAGGTAACCACATCCACTCATGACCACATCCACCTCCGATATTCTCACTACTTCTGATAATCACATATACTTCTACCTTTGGTAGGCACATCCACTTAATATAACCCCACCCACTCATGACCACACCTACCTGGAATACAAGGTGTTTCCTGGGTCATAAATGGTCTGTGAGCCCAGTACTGACAATAAATCCAAAATAAATGCAAAGAAACAGTCATAAGATCATAAGACAAAGCGCTTAGACCTATTTTATTTTTTAAAAATCTGTATATTTATATGTGAAAAGTCACTCAATAACTGATTTGAAAAGTAAGTAATCATTTGACCAAGCACACCTCAATAGCATTATCACCTTTAATAATTGCATCTAAGGTGTGTTCCAATTTGCACACCATTCTATGCCATTTTTAATATAAATATTGTGAGTAGTGTGTTCACACTGAAAATTCTAACAAGAAGTGCATTTCAAATACCCGAACGATGCACTGCAAAACAAAAAACGAAGGGTGGAATGTTGGTCATTTAACTGTTTCAGCTTTCCTTATGTAGCAAAAGGGGAGGGGCTGCCAGGCTCCTATGCCAAAATAATCTTATAAATTTCATAAACTAGATGGTAGAGTACATAGAGCAAAGTATGAATGTATAGTATGTCAGTACATTCGATAAAATGATGATCACTCACCACAGGAAACAATGACAGGGAGAGTGTTTGAAAAACCTGTTTCAAGAGTCACTATTTTTAAAATTCCAATTAAAATATCACACATTCTAACTTTAATGACAAAAACTCACAAATAATACTCACAAAAAAACCTTCAAACCTCTTTTTTTTCCCCCTCTTCTGTCCTTGTTTCAGTTTCCTCACAGCACAGGTCTTCAGTCCCTGGACGATTTTTCCACCACTCTCTTACTTCCAGTGTCTTTGTTTCTTCTTTCGTATTTAAAGCTATCATAACCTGTGCAGAATTTTTATGAGAATATGATAGCATTTGCAGAGCTTTACTCAATGTTTGCATCGTCTCAGTGGGTTGAACATGATGACAACAATAGTGCTTGTCCTTGAGGATCTAAATAGAGCTCTTAATTTAGAAGTATTTCAGTAAACCTTTGATTTCTCAGGGGAAGAAATATTGCATTGTGTTTTTGTTGTTTGAAATATCAGAGGCACATTTTGTGGGGTGTCTCAAGAATACACAATTGGTGTCTGTTTTTCTCTCTCTCCGTTCACTCTCATGTCTCAGTGTAGTTGAAGTTTCTGCTTGTTTTCCCAGTGCTCAGCTCAGCAGGCAGGCTGAAAGATGGAAGTCGCTTGGGAAGGCGAGCTGAGGGCTGCAGCCTGACATTAGTAATTTTAGAGATCGAGAGGAGACTTGAAGTTTACTTCTAAAATGTGGCTGTGTATTAAGCATTTAAAGGAATTCACCTACAAAAGAAAATTAGGATATTGTTTAACCTAATCTCAACCTGCATGAATTTCTTTCTTCTTTGAAACCAAAAAAGTGACATTTTGAAGAATCATTTCATACTCATTTTTATATAAACTGTTCCTTTAAGATCTCAAGTCTCTAGTGAAGAATATGATTTTGAACTGGTTGTCAGAACTGTATCCTTTGTGTGTTTACTTCTGTGGGATTTGTTGCATTGTCTTCAGGCTGCTGAGTAATTCAGATGTGTTTTTGTGGAAGCAGCTGTTATTACAGGAGTCAGGAAATGGTCTTCTACGATTGGTTGGGGAATTCTGCCAAAAAAAATGGAATGAGATTCTGGGCATCAGCCACTGAAGCATTAAAAGAGAGCTAGTAGAAAAAAGGACTAGTAGAGAAAATACAAATGATGATGATGATGAGGGAGAATAGGATGAAGAACACATTATTTAGAAATATATGAGTAGATTATATTGCATTTGTATTGGTTTTTCGAGAATTTAAAAGTGCCTGGGCATTTGTTTAAATATGAACAATTTTTACCCTGTGAACTTTTAGAAAACAAACACTAGTCACTAGTATATCAATGTCCAAAATACTGTACAAGCGTCACAATAGAAGTGCATAATTATCTTTTTTTCCTCCACATTTCAAATTTTGGACAATAATGTGTTTAATCGCATTCTTTGGTGGAAATGACGGTGATGGAGACATTTTTAACTTTTTTTCAAATGCCAGATTTTCATAATTTTATGTATCCTAATACATAAACATGATATTTTCACACTTTTTGCACAATCTGACACAATTACTGCTGATTTAAAATAACACAATAATGTAAATATTATAATATATATAAATAAAAATATATATAAAAAATATAAATATATACAAAAAAATTAGAATACATATTCTGCTCATAATTGATATTGACCTTGATTTCTCTGTTTTCTTCACACATTACACATCACATATTTCATCTCAAACTCTTAAGTGCAACAGAAATGTTATTTGGGGCAAAATAGTTTTTTTTTTGCGGTGGAAATTACATCACAAAGGAGCAGTTCCAATTTTACACAAATTCACACACTAAATATTGAATAAATTATTATTTGTCTTTGTGTAAGTCATATTAAAAAATAAAATAATTAATATTATGTTTTTTCATATTTGCAAGGAGAACAAAACAAGAAAATCTGTATGTGAAAGGCATTTAAAAATATTAAGATGAAGACGGCATGTATTATATTCATATAAAAATTATTGGGCATAAAAGTTCCTATAGTTGAAGAAACATGAGTCTAAACCTGATATTTGAAAGTGAAAAGTTTGAAAGTCTGGAAAACAAGCATGGTTCAGGAATCCAGTTCCTCTATTGTGCCTTACTCTAGTTACAGGTTACATGCGAAAGGCTGTTATTAGCATATCAAAACTATTCATTGTGCTAAATTCACAGGAAAGATTTTGAACCTTGTGATGATGGAAATTGGCTGTGTCAAATAAATGTTTGATGACACAGTTGTTATTTGACCTTTTTTTTTTTATTTGTCATTCTATCTCAGCTTTTAGATGTGTGCTTTTGAAAGCAGCAATAAGCCAGAAGAGATGAATAATGAATGAACTCAAGATTGTGCAGATGTTTCTGCTGCTGTTCTTCATGTGTTTGCTCTGGGGCACAAACCCTTTACCATTTCAAGCACTTCCTGTGCTAGCTTCACCTCAGCTGACATAAAATGACCTTCTGTTGTAGCTGCTAATGTATTTACTTTATCTGTAAATGGAGGTTGATGCCATCATACTATCTTTTGATTTTTTTCATTATACAGTTTTTCTCTACCTCATATCGCATCTTTCTCTCTCTATTTTATTTATTTCCACGCTCATATCATCTCTGACCCCCAGCATCATCTCTCCTCTCTGTTTTTTTTTTTGTTCTTCCCCTGCTTTCCATCAGGTCCAGTAATTGTGCCGCACTCTACTTTGAAGTTCTTATAAATGATATCTCTCTTTCTTGACGACTAGGTGTTGTTGTTTGTGCGGGTGTTGTTTTTGTCAGTATTTGAGGTGGGTTGCTGAGACCCTGTTGATTGTGCCACTTTTCCAGGTAGTTAATTAGCCGAAATGTCAGCCGTTGTCTGTGACCTGCAAAGATGTTTTTAGTAGAAAAAAAATCCTGGAAAGGGATCAATAAGAGCAGAAGAAAATGGATGTGAAAGACCTGAAAGCTGTAATTTGTTTTCCGTTTTTCTGATGAGCGTCTTGTTCCTGTCTAACCTGGAGATGAGTGAACATTAAACCCCTTCCAGAGCACAAAAGTACTTAATGTGTCATATCATCATGAAATATTCAAAACATTTCGTCCTGATAATAGATGACTTTTATTGTGTCATTTTCAGTCTAAACCTTGCTATCGCTGTATTTTGGAGCTTGTTTCCAAAAGAGCTTGTTTCTCTTTATTAGCTGGTCTAATTAGTCAATTTAGGTAATTAACCAGCTTAATTATGTAGGGCAGTTAGCCATAATCACCTTAGACCAGCTAGAAGTCAGCTACTCTTTTCAAAACCACTAAACCAACTATTTCCAGGTAAATGCAGGAATTACATTTGTGAAAGTAATGTTATAAATAAATACACTGGTGTTCAGAACTTTGGGCTCTATAATATGTATTTAATGTTTTTGAAATAAGTCTCCTATGCTCACCAAAGCTGCATTTATTAGATTAAAAATACTGTAAAAACATTATTATTATTAAATTTTTTTTTTTTTTTACAATTTTTACCAAAAAATTGTTTTTTGTACATTTTTTGTACATGTTTTCTATTTTAATATGTGTAATTTATTATAAAATATAATTTATTCCTCTAATGGCTAAGCTGAATTTTCAGCAGCCATTACTCCAGTTTTCAGTCACATAATCCTTGAGAAATCATTCTAATATGATTTGGTGCTGACGTAAAATTTCCTATTATGATCAATGTTGAAAACAGTTGTGCTGCTTCACATCTGTGTGTAAACTGTAATACATTTTCAGGATTCTGTGATGAATAGAAAGTTTAAAGAACGCTTTAAAATCGTTTTAAATATCTTTGCTGTCACTTTTGATCAATTTAACGCATATTTGTTGAATAAAAGTATTAAAGGTAAAGTAGTCAATATTTTTCATAAACACTGTTTGTTATATTGATTGAACCTCTCTTCACATCCTGATAGCAATCAATGATAGAATTGGTCTTAATATTAAATGTACATATATCTTCTGTGAAAGTCTAGAAAATGTTCATCCAATCATTACATTTGGTCCACACACCCTGCGCGCACAGATTTTATGTCATCACCTTGATCCATGAGGCTTTGCTAGTTGTAGACACCTTAAGTTCTAGCTTCTGCTGTTTTCACGCTATGTTGTAATAATTATCATAATTAAGAGATGGCAACCTGTGATGTTCTACTCAGAGCTGTTCATGTACTTGGACTTGGAATTATGAGTTTCTATGGCAACACAATCAACGCTGAAATTTATTATTATTGTAATGTTATGTGCTTTGAGACATGAGGTAGTTTAACACCATCTCTTGTGATGCTTCGCAAACTCTGCTCTGGCCATGCGTGATGTGTTTTGGAGGAGGCGTGGCTTTAGAGAGCTCTCTGAAGGGAGGCTTGGATCTTTCAAAGCTAGCTTGCAATTGCTAGCCTCTGTATGAAATTGCCTACCCTACCTTTAATTTCTTCCAAAATAGTCTTACTGACTCCAAAATTTTGAATTCTATTGAAGGATGGATAAAAAATGTGAAATTATAAGTTAGTTTGGTGCGACATACCACACATTTGAATGTTACATTTGTGTTGCCTCCTGTGTCAATTTTTAGACTGGAAATAACAAATAATGATTTGCTACCGTAAATGCACTAACGTTCGCTTTTCATGAACAAACACCTTTTACATTTCTCTGTTTTCACAGAAAGTCAGAGTCACGCTAATAGTATATGCTTTGTTGTCCCTTACATGTCCCGTACATTTCCTTCCGTTTGTCTGTAAACTCTTGATCTGCTCTGAGATTTTTACCTCTCTGCAAAACCAGTTCTTTTTCTATTTTATTAAACAAATAGTTTGAAGTTTTAAAAAGAGTTAACAGGTTATTGGTTTTGTCTGCTTGGTTGTTGATTATCGCACACAGCTGACAGGAGCCAGAGGCATGAACTGATTTAAGAAAGCACTGACGCTGCATATTTAAGTATGGCTACTATTGAGAGAGTGAAATTTTACAAGCTGATGTCGCAGATCAGACGGGTGAAACTTTGGACACCTTTGAGCTTTATATCGAGGCAAGAATTAGAAGAGAGCAATCTGAAGATTTCGGACAGGGAGGGCAGATGGTTCAATAAACGACTGAGGAAGGCCATTACTGTAAAAGTCGAATAACCAGGAGGCCTGCGATATGCTTGTCAGCCTCTTTCAACACTGTTCTCTCTTTACCCTCGGCAGTTTGGCCTCAATTCACACAGCAATCATGATTTATGTCGTCGGGTCGACACCTGCAGTGAGTCTTATGAATTCATCATGTGTGATGAGGTTAAATGCTGGGGGAATCTCCACCATTCTACAACTGATGAAGACACTCGTGTGGTATGAAACATCTGCAAATGAAAAAACACATCAGGTGCTGTTCAGTAAATTCTACCAGATATTTTCCAAGAAACACTTTTCTGTGAAGTGCATACTGAACAAAGGTCAATGCAAGGGCATGCCTAAGATTCCTCAAATTAGAGACAAAAAGCTCAGTCTCTTAACTGATTCAAAATCACGTTCACCAAAACAAGTTACTTTTATTAAATTGCATGTGTATAAATCTTATGCACATTAGCTGGACCAGCCCAAAAATATAGAAAAAATAAGTATTAATAATAAATATTTTGCATTTTACTTTTTGTATTGTACAATTTGTATTGTGTGTGTGTGTGTGTGTGTGTGTGTGTGTGTGTGTGTGATATATATATACATATTTAATGCTGTCAAACAATTAATTGCATTCAAAATAAAAGTTTGTATTTACATAATATAACTGTGTATATTGTGTATATTTATGTCTACATAAATGCACATGCATGTAATTATTTAAGAAATAAATAATATAATACACATGTATATTTATATATGAACTTTTATTTTGGATGTGATTAATCATTTGACAGCACTATATATAAAAATCAAATACTCAAGTAGCATAATTTCATGACACTATTGTTGTCAGAAATTATTCCTCGGTTGACATCCATTATTCAAACCTAACATGATAATTTCCCCATTTAACTAAATAGGATCTGTACTTTCAGCCTGACCAAGATGGGCACAGAATGCACTTGCTTGAACAAAAGAATTTCATTTAAAAAAATAAATTGCTCACGTCAACTATACTCCACTCCGTCAACTGCTTTTGGCATTAACTTTTTGTAAAAAGAAAGAGAAATTTTTGAAAGATGGAAAGTCTTTTGGGTGAGGATGAGGATGTGTTTGAGCTGTGACAATAGCAGATTATTTTAAAATTCTTGTATGATTTTCTCTTGTTTTAGCATCCCTCTACAACCTCGTCTTATAAATCCAATGACCCATAATAAGAAGCTGTTTGGCTATTTTGTGATTCAGCCTAGCATGTGACAGTGACTGTGTGATCTTTGATTTCCAGCACCCTACTCCCCTTCCCTCCATAATGACCCTCGAGGCACAGGGGAACCTGTGTCCAACCTCCGGTCCTGCCACTACAGTCCTGTCTTTTACCTGTTGGACAATGGTAAGACTGTGTCCAGACCCTTAACAACACCCACACGCACCTAGCCCGTGGCTCATGCGCTTCTCCGTCTGAATCTGCGTGTGTGTGGGTGTTTGTTTTTGGGAATTGCATGCTGCAGTAGATGTAGCCTCACGCTCGTAGTGCCCTGTGCCACGTTCTGTGCTCCTGAGGTGTAGGTGTGTGTGAGTGTGTATGCGAGCGTGTGTAAGTGTGCTTCACGTGTGGCTATTGTAGGCATGTGTGTGATTGGGGCATGGTAGTAAGTAGTATGTGTTGTGTATGTTGACGAGAGGGGTGATATTGTGACTAGCCTAGACAGAGCATTGATCGTTGAAGTCCTGTGGGCTCAAATAACCCTATATCTTTTAAAGCTTTGTTTAGACTGTTTTTTCTTTAGCCTTCAGTAGCTAAACCATCCATGCCTGTTTGTATGTTTCATTGGGAACATGCTAGTTTTTTGCTATCCCACATGCTAATGTGGTTGTAAACATTTACAATGCCATCTTGCAATTGAATTCATTCACTGGTTAACGTATCTTATCGATGACTAGTACTCAGCATGTAGGTAATTGTTTAATCTGTAATCTTGTGGGGTGTTTTTATTTAAAAGTCATGGAAGGCATGGCAAACACGTATAATTTAAATGTATAATTAGTTGGTTTGGTGCAAAGTTGTCCTAGATGCAATTTTGGAATGACTAGCATTAGCAGCTATATGTTATGTATGCCTACTATTGATAGCAGTTACTTAACTAACATAAAATGGGACACGAATGCTACACAATAAGCCAGATTGCAAAGATTTCAGAGCATGACAGAGAGAATGGCTACAAGCATGAGACTTATATCTATGCTAATGATGATTTTGTGCTGCATGTGAATGGCCTTAATTGTTGGCTCATTTTAAAAATATATAAAAGTTGCTAATGCTAAAAAATTCGAATTAGTGATGTATTCTTTTGCCAGACAGAAGTAAATGAATATATTTTTGATGAAAGGCTTAAAAGAGAGTAAAATGGTCAAGATTAGCCTTTTTATTTAAGCAAAAACAACATTAAGGCTCCAAAATGCAATTGCATGTTTCTGAAATGAAATTCCTTTGAATTCATTGTTTGAGTTTGGCATCTGCATCTTTACTTCTGATGTATATCCGTCTCTATGAATTAGTGGAAAATGACCTGAGCTGAAAGCAAAGGAGTCTGTAATTTATGCAAATTGCAGTGCAGGATAGCAGAAGACATTTTTTTGTGATCATTCCAAAAACAATCCCAAATTACTGTTCGTCTGAGTCAGGCTCACAGAGGAGTCGACGGGATTGAAGCCACGGTGTTTGGAACGTTCTAACGAGCAGCTAAACGGCTCCTGAAATTGTGCCCATGGAAAAAAAAAAACAATAAAACAGGGTGGCCACTTGAGGCCTGATGTTGAAATCAATGGATGCCAGCTGTTATGTTTGCCATTGTAGTTGTGCTGCTGGATAGCAATAACCAAAGATGTCCAACATGGCTTTATTCAAACAGAGATGGGTTATATATAAACACACACACACACACACACACACACACAGATAGATATAGCTTGCAAAATGTCTTTAATGTGCTTCTCTCATATCAACATGTAGGTAGTCCACACCTCATCTTGATCTGTCTTTCATGTTTGCACACCTGCACATGTGTGTTCAGACTGATCCTATCAGCGTCAAGAGTAATGGGAAGGATTCCACATCTAAGGCACAGGTTATTGATCCTGGAATTTTAATTAGTACCATTTCCAGGAGCAATTTCCGCTTTGTCTGATGCTCAAATCTCATCCATCACCAAATCCCTGGAAGAGGAGAGGGAGAGAGAGAATGATACTGCTCCATCTCTGTAGTATGAAATTATACATTGTGTAAATCGTTGACCTTGTTATGTTTAACTGTTTTTTAAATGTGTTCCTGATATCTGAGGTTTAATCCAGTGCTTTAAAGACCAATTATTATAAAATTTTAATATTGTTGCTTTAGACCATGACTGTTAGCAAATTCTAAAAAAAAAAAAAAAAAAAAAAAAAAAAAAAACTCTAAAGAAGACATGACCTATTTCAGCTTGTTTCAGTAGGAAATCAAGGTTTCCCTGGTCAAAAATCATTCAAAATTACAATTCAAATTTTTTGCAGGCTACATATAAAGGACTCTTAAAATTGTGAAATGAGGGCCTTGCTCCAGCCAAGATGAATGGGAATGCTAATGGATAACTTTCTCCAGATTATTACAGACCTCCTTGGTCAACACAGGAAAGCAAATTGCATTCATCAAACCATTACAAGGAGGCCATAAGTGGAAAAGCATTAGCACTGTGCTGAAAATGACATTCTAAATTCACACCCTACTTTAAAAACATTTAATTGAAATGAGCCTAAGGAGGAGAGTGTCAACTTGGGAAGTATTCTGCTTGGTGTGTTTTAGCGTGAACAGAGTGCATCATATAAATAGAGATTTTGAGAGATGTTCTTTGCGATAAGATGCCTGGTTAATACATTTCTCTGCCTACAATGGAAACGGATGTTGAATTAGTACTCTCATATATATATTTTGTTAATTGCTAAATCCCATTTCTGCAGTAATCTTGCCATATATTGTTCCTGATATTCAGCTCAGTATACACTCTGACCTTTGCGGTGCAAAATGCTTGCAAAATGTTGACCTTCCTTTATTTTCTCTCTTTACACTTTATTTTGAACCTTTGCGTTATGTTTTGCCAGTTGTGTGTGCATGCGCAAATGTAATTGGTTTTTGTGTGGTTTCTGTCATAGTGTACAATAGACCATACATTCTATTCATAGATATTTTGCAATTATTCGAATCAATTCATGAGTTTTTCCCGTTCAAAATGGGAGGAAATGAAAATAAAAAAGGGATACATCATGATTTATTGTTTTATGCGTTTGGGCTTAGATGCATTCTGCATGTGTGCGTTTGCTTTTGTAAAGACATGTACAGACGAATCTGTTTGTCTGGTGGCAGTATGCGATTGGGCATGACTGTCGAATGAAACGTCACATGTCAGTGTGTACACCTTCATGTTACATTAAGGATTTTCTTCTTTTTTTCAATTTCAGTTTGAGCTGATCTCTTTATTTTCTTGACCTCTGCATCTTTTGCCTTTTGTTTTGGTTTCTTAAATGGATTAATTGCTCCTTCCTGTCCTATTTTGTTTTGTTTCAGTCAAGGGACCAGGCAGAAAGTTAAGTCTACCCACAGATCTTAAGACTGATCTTGGTACGGTAGGCCGAAAGCGAGCAGTTCTTTTTTCTTTATTCTTGCCTTCGATTCATCAACTTTCTCTGTTTCCATCCTGTTGAGAATGACGTGATGAAGCGCCTTGTCTTTGCATTTTAAAGTTCATTTTTAATGCATTTTTTATTCTTTCTCTTTCTTCTCATTTGAATTCATGAAGTGGCGCAAAATTTCCCTCCTCACATTTCTGCGTGTAGCTTTTTTTAAATTATAAATATGCTTCTCAGTGTACATTTTGCAAGTGTTTACAAAGGTGGTTTGTTCAACATAATCATTTTTAAGTTGAGAAAGGTATCACTCTAAAATCTCGCTCTTTCGCGACTGGTTCATCCTTTACGTCTAAGCGGCCTTGCTTCATCGTAATTGGGTCATTCTGTACCTCCAAACATGCTCTAACCCTATTGGACCATTCTCTAACTCTATGAAAGCCTGCTCATTTGTGATTGGACCATCCTCTACTTCTGAACGACATGCACTAATGTAATGAGCTCATTCTCTGCAAGCGAGCTTGTCTCATCGTGACTTGGACCATTCTTCAGCCTTTTATGGATATACTCGAATTGTCTCACTCTGTCTCTTTCTTTGAGTATCTATCCTTGTTCTCTTTTCCTTTTTCTTCCCTCTTGTCTGGCTTTTTGTTTCATGCTAGGCTGTGACTAACACACTTCTCTCTGAGGGCTGAACAATTTCCTCTCCAATTTCTTGTGCCAAACATGACCTAATGTGTAATAACGAAAGTGTTCCTTCAACAGGTCAAGCTTTGCAGCATTACAATGGAAAATAGACCGTCTGGGCCACGAGTGATTACGTTTGTTTCTAATCCTCGAAGGTTTAGATTTGTGCTTGAAAAATAGTTGTAGAAAGCACAGTAGAGTCTTGGGTCATTTTGTAATTTGAAAATATAACATAAAAAATAAATACTTATTAGAAAGCCAGTTTATAAGTGTTGTGAGAGTGTGACGTATGTATGTGAGGCTGAGATGGTTTGTTAGTGTGTGTGGAAGTGTACAGGTCCAGGTTGAGTCGCTTGATGTCGTTTTGTGCTGCAGAACTGTCTCCCCTTGAATGCACTGGGGCTTCCTCAATATTTTTGCTATCCTAAACCCTCGATTTGGATTTTTTCATTGTCCTGGGCTGGGCCCTTTTAGAAACATTGTCCTTGGTGCAGGCAAGCGAAAACAGATGTGAAGATGTCTGCGGACTGGGCTCCATGTTTTGGGCTTTCTCATCCTGCCTCTCTCTTGAGGTCTAAGATGATGTTCTCTGATCTTCATCAACAGAAAATCAGACTTGCAGGAAAATCCACGTGAAGATAAATTTTTTGATACTACCATCATGATGATGGATTTTAGTTAGTTTCATAAGTGAGTCTGTGACATAACAAAAATTGCTACAGAATTGCATAGAAATATACTACTGTTCATAACTTTGGGGTCAGTACGATTTTTTTTCCCCTGTATGTCTCTTATGATCACCAAAGCAGCATTCTTATTAAAATTAAATTAAAATAACTGCTTTCTATTTTAATATATTTTCAAATGTAAGTTATTCCTCTGATGGTCAAACTGAATTTTCAGCATCATTACTGTCTTTAATGTCACACGATCCTTCAGAAATCATTCTAATATTCTGTTTTGCGGCACAAGAAACATTTACAGTGCGAATTATTGTGTAACATTGCTGTCACTTTTGATCAAATTAATGCATCCTTGTTGAATAAAAGTATTTATTTATTTTTTAAAAATCTTACTGACACAAAATGTTGAATGTTAGTGTGTAACTTTAGAACAAAAAAGCAAAAGAAATAACAAATGTAGTCTTTTCACAAACTTACTACAGATGGTGTTCTTAATAGTGCTTTGTTTCATCATGAGTCAGTGTCAAAGTTTTGGTTGCCAAGTCTGCAGTGCGATATCAAAAAGGATTGCGTAAAAAATCCCACTGATATGAAATTACAGCAGAAGTCTGTATTTGGATGGCTGCGTTAGCATAAAATTGATTGATAGCTGTAAAATAGAGGAAAGGAGAATGAAAATATACAGCTAGAATGTCAAAATAGTAAGTCAAAATTTAAAGGGTACTGTGGTAGACATAAGCAAGTTACCTCCATCAGAGAGGTTGTGGCTACAGGATACAGTATCTCCTCAGGTAGATGCTAGTAAGACTTTGATCCAGGTGTGTTGGAAGTGTTGCTGAAAAATGTGCTGTTTTAGATTCAGGGAGTTTGGATCTGGGTCTGTTGCTGCATACGCAGCCAGACCTTCCTCAGCCTTCCTCTACAAACAGACTGCAAATGGAAGATTCTGTTTTTCTATCAAATATAGTCCTCCACCTTCATTCTTTCAAGTGTCTGAGCTGAGAAGGAATGAGAAAGCCCCTTAGAATGCTTAATTTTTTGAACAACAACCATTACCTGCAACTTTCCTTTCCTTTTCTTTGTTCCTACTCCTTTTCCTCCTCATTTTATTCCTTTTAACTTTTCCCTTCCTTTTCCTGGCCTTTTTCGTTTTCCCTTTCCTATTTCCTTTTACTCTTTTCCTGTCCGTTTTCCTTTGCCCTTTTTTCTTCCCTTTGCATTTTCTTTTACTTCGATTACTTTTTCCTCTCTCCTTCTTCCCTTTCGATTTTTCCTTTTCCTTTTCAAATTGCTGCTAATATGTGAGCGCTTCCTCTTACTGCTTTCCTTTGCAGCTGCATTGTTTTCATCCCACTGCCCTCTTCACCACTCTCTCTCTCTCTCTCTCTCTCTCTGTCTCTCTCTTCTCTCTAACACACACGCACACACTCTTCTCTTTCTAATCTCAATTGGGTTTTTTGCTAATGCTATGCCCGTTGTTACAGATCATGTGAATGGACATTGCACTAGCCCCACCTCCCAGCCCTGTCCATCTGGGAGGGCCAGAGTCCCGGGGGGCCCTGAAGGGCCACGCCTTGCTCGCAGGGGGCCCGGCCGACCGCCCTTCCGCAAGGCCCAGTCCGCCGCATGCATGGAGGTCTCTTTGCCTGTGTCCTCCCTCACCGAAGGTGTGTGCTTGTTCTCCAGCTCCTTTATCCCTTTAACCCATTTACCCTGTATTCCTGTGTTCCTCCACTGCCCCATCCCCCTTCTGCACGTTTAACACTCATCAAGGGATACAAGGAGGAGGGTATGGGATTTTATTGCTGTGTTTTCTGGCGCTCTGATTTCACTGCCTTTTGTTTGGGCTCATTGTTTTGTTTTCCACTCTGTGTGAGAGATTGGTGATTACTAAAGCGCTATCATGCCACATAGGAAGCATACCCCTTTTACACTGAGGGGAATCTGAAGACATCTCTCAGCACCACTCTGAGCCATATTTGTGATCCTTAAAGGAATAGTTCCCTCAAAAATGAAATCATTTACTCTCCCTTACGTCATTCCGAACCCGTTTGACTTTCTTCTGTGAAACATAAAAGGTCATGTTAGGCAGAATCGTTGACACTGGTGGACTATTCATTCACCATTCACTTTCATTGCATCTCTGTTTACAATGAAAGTGAACTGTGACTGCGGCTGAAATTCTACCTAACATCTTCTTTTGTGTTTCAGGGAAAGGAGGAAGTCATATATGTTTGGAATGACAATTTATGTCAATTTATTTATATATCAAAACGGAACCAGACTGGGCTCTGACACTGGCACCTTGTTGGTGGAAAAGGGGTAACGAATTATCATTCTGCATTTTGCTGAAATTTTGGTAAAAAGGTTTTGTGATGTCATAATAGGTTTGTGTTATAAAGTTCAATTAAACCTAAATCCCTAAATTAAAGTCAGTATAGGATGAATTGAATGAATGTTGATGAAATAAGTGTATTATTTTATTAATCAGCCTTCTAGAAGTAATTTTAAAAGTAAAACAAAAAAGAAGAAAGAAAGAAAGAAAGAAATAGCACAAACCTTTCAAAGTGTGACTCACAGAAACGACTGCTTTTCAAGCTTTGGGGATCTTCTGTCCCTTTTATGTTTGAGACCGTATTTGTGCTTCAAACATGGAGGCTGAGGCAGACACTGCTGTGAGCCTAATTATACTTTTTGTTTTTAATGCTTTTAATTACCACCTCTGTACACAGTCGTTTGACAGGTGCCTTGCTGATGTGAATTAAAAAATTAATGTAGGCAGTCTCTGTGAAAGCTTAGGTTTCAGTTTACAAAACGGGTTGTGGCCTTCTTTTTCTTAGACCATCTTTTTCAGAGTGAAATGAAATGTTGCAACTGCTTCCTTGGGCTCATTAGTGGGGAATTTACCAGAATGGGATGCATGAGCATATGTTGCTACACGACAGATTTCTACAGAACACATAAACACGGCCATCTTTAAATTTTAGAGTGTGTGAGTGTGTTACAAGAGCCCTGCTTTACCATTTCATGGAGATTTTTTTTTATTTTTTTATCTCTTCCTCGATTTTGTCTGCCTGTTTCTCACCTGCTCTGCATATCCTTCAGGGTGGAACTCGGGATAAAAAATACTGTAAAATGGCTGTTATTAATATTATTATTTTATACTGAGGTAAATTATTCTACATATCACCTGCATATCCTTGAACTTCTGTGTGTGTGTTTGTGTTTGTGTGTGTGTGTGTGTGTGTGTGTGTGTGTGTCTGTATGTGTCTGTGTGTGTGTGGTTCAGGTATCGCATAAGTTATGGGAACAAAATGTTTCCACAATGATGGCAATAGCCAAAATCCATTGTCCTTATGGGGACATTTTTTGGTCCCCATGAGGAAAAAAGATTATGAATTATATTTATTATTATAATTATAATTATATATTTTTTTAAATGCAGAAGGTTTTCTGTGATGGGTAGGTTTGGGGGATAAAATATACAGTTTGTACACTAAAAAATCATTATGTATATGAAAAAACCCCATAAAACATGTGTGTATGTGTGTGTGTGTGTGCAATATGATGCATTTCAAGGAATAGTCCACCCAAAAATGAAAACTTTCATTATTTACTTGCCCACATGTCATTCCAAACCTGTATGACTTTTTATTTTTAGGTGGACTTGCCCTTTAACTGTAAACATGGATTTACACACAGCCAAACTTGACTTCTGTGTGTCTTTATCTCATGTCAGTTCTTTGTCCTTGTCAGTCATACATGTCCTTATAGCAGATGTCTTGTTCAAATTAGCGTGATCTGTACAGCAGT
Source organism: Opsariichthys bidens (assembly GCA_037194245.1). Taxonomy (NCBI): domain Eukaryota; kingdom Metazoa; phylum Chordata; class Actinopteri; order Cypriniformes; family Xenocyprididae; genus Opsariichthys; species Opsariichthys bidens. The sequence goes on from CM074281.1 coordinate 17,267,143, forward strand.
AAAGGATCACTTAGATCATATCCTCACTGGGCACAGACTTCCTGTCATTCACTAATCCAATCGCAGCGATAGACAGTGTCTCCTCCTGCGCCGTCATCTGTGTCCATAATCCTGTTTACATGAAGGACGCCAACCAGGACAACCAGCCCAAGTCGAATGGCAGCGTACGAATAGTGTCACAGGGTTCATGAGGTTTTCACAGTGTCTGGATCTTTCCAAGAAAGACGTGCTGTGTGCTTTTATTGCCTTTATAACTTAATAATCTGTATTTGATTTCATTTTTGAGAAAAAATTATGTGATTGCTCACCAGTTCGTCAAAATGCCTTCCCTTCACCTCTTTTTCTCTCTTTTTTTATTTCCACCTGGAGATTCTGACAGTTTACAAGTGCAATATTCATCTCTGAAACCTTCTGCACAGACCCCGCTTGAATTTTTTTATTGAATCATGTCGTAATATTCAAATGAATCCACGTTCGTCCAGTTATAGACACGGTTAATTTTTTTTTCTTCCCACTTCCCACAAGTGTTATTGTCCGTTAGAGGACTACCTACCGCTTCTTTGGTCTCAACGCGTGGCGTGCGTCCCTATCGCTACGGTAACAGGCATGCGGTGCCGCAGTGGGGTCGCGGGGATAATTAAAGGTCAATTAGCAGCAAGGAGAGCCAGGCCGGCGCTAATGAGACACGCTACAGGAAGAAAGAGCTGCGGGACGCTGGGATACGTAGTCTCATATAAACAGATATATGGGGTGGAAAGACACTCTCACACTTGATGTAAGCAAAATGTCAGAAAATAATAACAGTTAGAGAAATGTTTCAGAAATTTAGCACAATAAATAAGTGGCTGGAAGTTTGAGTTATCCGAGACTCTTTGACTCATCCCATTTAGCAAAAAATATTCTCTCACTGATTGATTTTCGAGGGCAGTTTCTGCAGCTTACATCATAAAGGAAGTATGTGTATTGTTTTATCTGATTTATTCAAAATAGTTATTTTACAAATAATGATTTTGCATTCACAAACGCAATAGTAATAGACTTTAGTCATGGTTGATACTATAATGAATTTTATGCAGATGAAAATGAGGCTGTGAGGGATATGTGCTATATAAAGTTCCTAGATCACATTTAATTTTCACAACTCAAAATTGTTTTTTATGGAGATTACGACTGCTGAAAGTCTGTTTGAAATATGTTTTGTCAACTGAACTGAGTATGTTGTTAAACAATACAATCCATTAAACACACTGTACTTCTATCCCTCACAGCCTTATTTGCATTCCTGTCGGAAATTAAATATGGTGCTACCCTAACTATAGGACTTTGCGAAAGTATGCGTACATAAACTAGTCAATAACCACAGAGGAACAGAAAAGACAGTCACAGAAGTATCCCTCAGAAAAAAACAAGAAAAGAAAAAATCAACAGAAACATTTGCATGTCCCACAGAAAGAGGGTATTGTTGGTCTTTCTAATAGCAGGTGTGTCATTTGGATCTCCAGCAGTGATTGACAGTCAGTGACCTCAGCAAAAGAGTCCCAGAGAGAGAGAACGAGCGAGCAGATCTTTTCTCTCACCCGTCTCTATCATGAAATATTCACACTAACAGGCTAACAGGATGGATACGACTAATTATGTTCACAGTCCCCGCAGATACAGGTGCTGTCAGTAGAGAAGGTCAATATGCATGTCTTCCCACAAAACGTATATGAGATTTCGTTTGTGACCATTTTGCTGTGTGTGAGAGTGTGTGATTGGATTTGTGGCTTTGAGTTCAATTTGTGTTCTATTTTTTGGGAAATTAATGCTGTGTGACATCAGTGTGCAATCTTGGTGTGTATTAAGGGAATAGTTCACACAAAAATAGAATTACCCTGTTATTAATTACCCTCATGTCGTTCCAAACCATAAAACATCAAATAAGATATTCTGAAGAATGTTCGCGCTGCTTTTTGCGAAAGCGTACAGTGACCAGAAATGAACAAAATGCACAAGAATGTCAACAAATCTCCATCAAAGTATTAATATACCTCATTTGCTATCCACTTGTTAAGTCATGATGTATGGAATACTGTTTCCCGGTCCAAACCTCTAATCAAATGAGAATCTCAACAGCCATTTATGAGCACTGTTTGTTCATATCACAGTTAAGCAAAGCTTTTAAAAACTCATACTACTGCAGTAATGTGATGACTTTGCCTGATTCTTGTATTTAGAAGGCGAGACTTATTCCACTTTCTCCCATTCATATTAATATGAGTCTTTGGTTAGATCACGATTTTTCAGTAGTATTACAGCACACCTTGAGTGTGATATATTAGCACTGTTTGTTGTTTGTATTTAGCACCTGAAAACAGTGACACATGACTTAAGTCAGATTTAACAAGCGGCTAGCAATGGGTTTCTCAAGAACTGTTCTTTCAATTTTTCTCGGCCCTTTTAAATGACTTGGGAGTATCAATCCGTCACAGAGAAGAGAGACTTTCTTTCTTTCTTTTTTTTCTTTCTTTCTCCTCTTTTTCTCCTCAGGACTCCTCTTTCTTTTTTTCTTTCTTTCTCTCCTTCTTTCTTTCTTGCATATTGGTTTATCTGTTTTCTCTTCCTCTTTCTCTCCTTATCTGTCACTCTCTGTACGCTGTGATGTTCTGTTGATGTTTTTGTGTTTCGATATACGTCTCGACATTTGTACGTATGTACGTGTCATTTTGTGCGTCGCGTATCGTTGTATTTACGTGTGTGTGATTGTGGCCGTTGGGGTGTTGTGCATATGTGCGTTCGATGGATAGGTTATCCTTCCCGACGAGCCATGCTGCAGCAGTTACACGGAGTCAGTATGTACTCTCACGATGAACATCACATCACCACCTACTCCTGGAGCGAGAGAGGTAAGGAGGGGCTTTATGAGGGTCACAAGGCCCCCTCACCCTGTAGCGTCCCGTCTTACTCCGTCCCGTCCTGTGGCACATAGTCGCTTGGTCAGAACTCCTCTTTTGTCACGTTCAATGATGTTCACCTTGCTCTTCATCTTCAGGTTTGAATTTGCACCGTATCTGCTAGCAGCTGAACATTATAATGATGTCTGCTTTCTGTTTCACACTGCAGTGTTGTCGGCTTGTAGTCCATCCCACGCAATGTGAAATCTCCACGACACAGATTAAATCTAGACCTGGACTAAGTGTGACAAACAGTTAACTGTGCTGTTCAGTCCAAGGCGAGGTTTAAGCTGTATCAGGGAAACAGTTTCTGTATGTCAGTGTCTAAAGGAGGTCTTATGTGAGGTCATTCTTAAATTACTTTCTATGATGGTTAGAATTTAAAGTGAGGGATAATTTAGTCTATGCAGAATACTGTGAAAGGTGTGCTATCATGACCATGATGCTTCATAGACAGGTGTCAGGCAAAAGGGGACCTTCGCCAAAACATAGGACATACATTCTCAAGAAACTGTGCTGTTGTGCCAGAAAATAAATCTGTATGTTCGTTCTTTTATCTATTCATTCGTTCAAATCCAAATGCTAAATATGTGGTTATAATTATTAGTAACCTTAAGCATGTTTTGACAAACATTCAAGATGTTTTGAGGCTGAACGTGGTGAATTCAAATGCAAAGATCTTTAATAATGGTCTTAGCTAGCAAATATCATTGCATCACACCGCATGTATAGTTTTCCTGCGCTTTAAATTGAGCTCTATTATCTAATAAGAGATTTTCTATTTATTGTAATGCATGGTATAATACATCGTCAAGACAGTGAATGTCAAATAAGATATAATTACAACAACCACGCTGATATACATTATATTTCAATAAAAATTCTATGACATCCTTCAGTTTAAGATAAGAATAGTTTAAATACTTGAAATACTTGAGTGAAGTGTAAATCAGGCAAGTCCAGAAACATTCTTGTGTGTGACCCTGGCAATATACAGTGGATAAGAACTTGGAAGTAATTCAAGGTCAAAAAGATGGAAAATACGCTGAATGGGTTTGAAATTGTGAGAGTGTGTTCTATGTTTTCTGAGTATGCAAATTAAATCTTGGACATGTCTGATCATGTGAACAGGAAAATTTTAAGATGTGTTCACTCTATAGATATGTATGTGCCACACTGTCCTGTATGTACATTATTTATTGTTTTACTTTTTCAATAACAAAACAATATAAATTTGTGTTTGCAACTGCACATCTGTAATACTTTATTACTGAATTTCTGGTTAATGTGGATTAAAAGTAATTGCGAACACATATATGGAGTGACTCCGCTTTCACTCATTCCTCTTTAACAGCATAAGGATTTTTCTCCTATCTTTTCCCTTTTTCTTTCATCTTTTCACTCTTTACTATTCTTTATCCTTTTCCACTCATTCACCTGTCTTCTCTCTTTCCTGACATTTCTCTTCTCCCCCACCCTCTCTTTCTCTCTCCCCTTCTCCATTCTTTCTCAGAGAGTCGAGAAAACTCGTTCAGCCGTTCCCGAAGCTCTAGTGTTTCCAGCATAGACAGGGAGACTAAAGAGGCTGTAACCACCCTGCAGTTTATGGAGTCGTATGGGCGCAAATCAGACGCCCTGCCCACACCATGTCTGTGGGTGGGCACGAGTCTGGGCCTGGTGCTTGTCATCCCAATGTCCATCCCTACGGACGAGCAGGAACGTCAGGAAGACCCTGTTACTGTGGCCCCCACTGGTATCGTTTGATTTCTTTGATTCTTGAATACCCCTGAATGTAAAATTCAACAGCTGGGTTCCGAAAGTAAAGACTCCATTCATTTTCTCCTTAGGGCAATGATAATAACGTATAAACCTTTAAAGACAGACTTATTGCGAGCTCTGAGGTTGTTATTCGCTGGTACGTTTTTGTTGAAGCCATCTGTTTGCATTACTTGTTTTTAAAACAATCGTGTTTAACGGTATAATTTGCGGTGAACAACTATATTACCCATGATGCTGTTCAGAAAATCAGAGAGCAAATCTTGCCCAAAACTTCTGCAGGCTACATTCACTCACATGAAGCACCACAAATGACGTAATCGAGGTTTCCCTATGCTCTACATATTTAAATACAAATATTTCAATATTATTTTGCCTTGAATAAATACGAAATTTGTAATGTTGTGATTCACCTCATAGAAGGTTGGCTTGGTTCTTGGCTTATACTGCTTTAATAGCAACTTTTTAAATCCCTATTTTATGGAAAAAATACTTTCGGAACCAACACCAGTGAAAAAGTGGCGGACACTAATGCACTATATTGTCATGGTTTTGTTCTCTTCCATATCAGGCACAGTGTTAATGCTGAAGGGCTCAATTCTGCGGTTTGGTTTCCTTGACTGTGGAGGCGCTCTTATCCACAATCCCTACGAGGTGTGGCGGGACCAGCAAGTCCCAGATGACCCAGATCGACCCCGCAAGCGGAAGCTGGTCAACTTCTCACCCTCGTCCTCTCAGGAGGCCAGTGGAGAAGGTCACTTAGCCGTAGTGTGTTCGGAGAGGCAGGCGAAAGTGTTCTTCATGCCCTCCCAGGCCTGTTTATATGTACACAACATCACAGAGTCATCGTTCGTGCTTCGGGCCGATGTGGTGTCGGTTTGTAACAGCGTTTGTCTGGCCTGCTTCTGTGCCAACGGACACATCATGACTTTGAGGTTTGCTTTACCTTTTGTTTTTTTGTCTCAAGTTTGGAAATTGTGGTGTAGCTGGTAGCGCTTAGGGCTGTTAATCAGAAGGTTGCTGGTTCTAGTCCCTCAAGCAAAATGCTGCAAATTAAATTTCTTTCACCCCTTTTATGACCATGTGAAACCAGTCAATTCTGAAACAGGGTCTGTTTACTTCTAAAATCTAACCACAGAGATTCAAATGAAATTGCAAACTGTTCTTGTTCATCGACACATTTCTGTACAGAATAAGAATAAGTGCATTAGCTAGAAATATGAGATTTTAAACCCTAAGGAACACCTTAGACTTTCTATTGTAAGTTCATTACTGTAAGCTGAATGTTTTCTTGTTTTTACAAACTGAGGGTTGAGTAACAGTATCTGTGTTAATCCACAGAATTTGACAGATTCCGTCGATAGAGCTTAACTTGTATTTAGCCTGCAACATTCTTTTAATACCAGCTCAAAACCTTTTGGTTTTGATTTTCAGTTTAATCCAGTTTACAGAAACCAGCTCAATCCTTCAATAAACTCTAAACCTCAAGTCAGAACAGCTTCGGTGCGCTTTTGTAGGGTTCATATTAAATCCGTCCTTCCGTGCAGTATATTTTAGGCATGAATTTCTTCATTCTTCACTATAAATTAGAGTATTTTCACTGTCATTTCCACAGTTTCTAAGTCTGTTATATTATATGTTTGTATGTTTTCCAGCCTTCCCAGTTTACGGCCTCTGCTAGATGTTGCCTACCTGCCGCTAACGGACATGCGCATTGCCAGAACATTCTGCTTCACCAACGGAGGGCAGGCTCTGTATCTGTGCTCCCCCACAGAGATACAGAGAATCACTTACAGCCAGGAGATGTGTGACAACCTACAGGTGGCTGTGCCGTTGTGTGTGTGTGTGTGTGTGTGTGTGTGTGTGTGTGCATGCTGATGGTGGTTATTGAAGTGAAATGTCATGCTTGTCATGGATGCTTTGAGCTCTGCTGAGCTGAGCCCTGCTGCATCTCGGCTGTAATTTCTGCCACACAGGTTGTCATTCTGTCCTTTCTCTTCCTTTGTCTGGTTAGGATGGAAATAGCATAATGCCATACTATTCATTCTATTTTTACAGTAAGCAGTATGTACCATGTGCACAATATGCTAATTTTCTGTCCAAACTGCAATATACACTAAAGTTTGGGGTCTGTAGGATTTTTTGTTGTTGTTGTTTGTTTTTTTATGTTTTTGAAAGGAGTCTCTTATGTTCACCATACAGTAAAATCTGTAATATTGTGAAATATCATTAAAATTTAAAAAATGGTTTACTGTTTTAATATATTTTAAAGTGCAATTTATGCCAGTGATGGCAAAGCTGAATTGCATTGAATGAATTTCAGCAGTCATTAATCCAGTTTCCAGTGTCACGTGATCCTTCAGAAATCATTCTAATTTGTTAATTTGGTGCTCAAAAAATATATCTTTTAGTTAGCCATGATGAAAACGGTTGTGCTGCTTAATATTTGAGTGGAAACCATGAGCTATTTTGTCAGGACCCTTTGATAAATAGAAAGTTCAAAAGAACAGCATTAATTGCGTCCTTGCTGAATAAAAGTATTCATTTATTTATTTAAATAAAAATAAAAAATCTTACTGACCCTAAACCTTTGAACATTAGTGTATGTATCCCACAATGCAATGCAATTGTCTTGACCATTTATTTCCAGTTTAACAAATAAACTGGATTTAACCATGATGTTGATCTCTTTCCTACCAAATTATTTTCATTGAAGTGAAGATTGTTTTAGACCAAATTTAATTAAAAGTAGTAAGTATATTTAGTGCATACTGCTCTGTATGCTCTAAGCATACTAGTATTCCATTTCAAACATGGCCTCTTTCCTTATAAGTCTGTCAAACACACAAGAGAAAAAGAGAGAGGTTTTGTCTTATCAGAACTTTCCATTTTACATAGTGAAATGTGCAACTGTTCTGACATCTGCTGGTGGGTTTTTGAACTGACTGTGCTGACATTGCTTTCGTTGCAGTATTTTATATGATTTTTCTCTATTAAACACTTTGATTCACTATTCTTCATTAATTGCAGGAGATGTTAGGGGAGCTCTTTACACCCATCGAAACCCCTGAGGCTCAGAACCGTGGCTTTCTCAAGGGCTTTTTTAGTGGCAACGCCCAAAACTTCGACCGAGAGGAGCTGTGTGAGTGCAAATATATTCTGGTTCACATTTGAGCTCAGAACTGCCCACTTAGTGAGACTGTGAGATTGACATATATAATGTGGAACTAAAACATCTTATAATTAGTTTTAATTATTTAATGTTATATTAATATTATAGTATTTATTAATATTTTGAATTATCTTTTTATTTTTATATTTTCAGTTTTATTTATTTTTTAAGTTATTTTGCTGAATTTTTAGAAAAAAATATTTTTATAAATTTTTATTTCACTTTATTTTTATTTAAATTTTAGTTTTAATCATTTTAGTACGTCAACATGCTTATTTCAGTTAGTTGCCAAGGCATATTTTGTCATTTATTTTATATCAGTGTTTCAATTATCATTTATTGTTTAATACACTTTTAAAAATAAAGGTTCCAAAAATAAGAAGAATTCCATATAAAAAACATTTTTAGTTGCCCAAATAACCTTTTTCAAAGTGTGAAGTACATTATAATAATTTAAAAAACCTTTTTCTACTATAAAGAACCTTTTGTTCAGTGGAAAGCTTCCACAGACTTTAAAGATTCTTCATGGATCCATCAATGCCAATAAAGAACCTTTATTTTAAAGAGTGTAGTTTTAGTTAAAGTCCCCCTGTGGTGAAAATCAAGTTTTTAATGTTGTGAGGTTTTAATATGATTTAAGACAAACCATGGGCGGATTCATTCAACACCATTGCTGAGTATTTTCTTTTTAAAGCTGCAGTGATCTAAAGACAGTTTCAAAAATGTGTTTTAAAATCGCAGGTGTTTGTGACGGACTTTAGTATATCATTAACTGACCGTGTAAGGGAGTCTCAAAAGAAACCAAGTTATCCTGGCTTATTTTTCTGTTGATATAAAAAATCTAGTAGATTTAGCAGTATAACGGGAGTATTACGATGCTATGATGAGCTGTATGCTTTTCTCCACTGACGTTCCAAGTTGTTCATAGCATTTCTAAGAATGGTTTTTAGAAGGCACCTATCTGACTCTGAGATGAAGAACACGAACATGGTTTGTGTGACATCAAGCAAAAGGCTAATCATATTAATTACCGGTATGTGTCCGACGTTGTAAAAAGCGATAACACTGTGCAGTATTTATCTCAGTAAGTCGAGCGAGTGGAGGCGGGGCTAATTTGCATATTCATTGATATTTGTATACTAATTGAGGCAAGGGTGTAGAATTACATTCAAGCTGTTTTAAGGCATGAAGAATTTTTTTTTTTCACTGGAAAAAATTGTTTAAATAAGTCATTTTGGATATCAAAGATGAGTTTTAAGGGATCAAATTGTTTACTACAGGGGGACTTTAGCAATAACAACACTGCCTTTTTTCCCTTCGTTTCTCTTGTGCTTTAGTTGGCGAGGCAGCAGCAGGTAAGGCGTCCCGCAGCCTGGCACAGCACATCCCAGGACAGGGTGGAATGGAGGGCATGAAGGCAGCAGCAGGCGGGGTTGTGGGGGAACTGGCCCGAGCTCGCATCGCCCTGGACGAGAGAGGACAGAGACTGGGAGAACTGGAGGAGAGGACCGCTATGATGATGACCAGCGCTGAAACCTTCTCTAAACACGCTCACGAGGTACGTAGGAGAGCGAGAGAATGAGAAAACAGAAATATAAATTCAAATAAATCTTACTGTGCTCATTCAAACTCTTTGTTTTCACGTTTGCCCTCCACAGCTGATGCTGAAATGCAAAGACAAGAAGTGGTATCAGTTTTAGAGAGTCCTCGAGGAGGGCGCACTCTCGTGTACTACTCTGGTACTTGGACTTTCACTCTTTAAAAGGGAGAGAGTGAGCGAGAGGGATGGACCGAGAGACTTAAGGGCTGTTCAGCTTCTCTTCTGTCTGTGTACAGGATTGTCTTACTCTGATTGGTTACAAAGGCAAAGGCCAGATTACGATACGATGGACTTGTACCATTACCGTTTATGAGTAAGTGGGGTTCCATATCTGCATTGTAAATCAGACGTCATCTTCATTTATGTACAGGGGTTGATTGGGGTCTCCTCACTCACAAGAAGCAAATTGGCTCACGCCGTGTAGATACTCGGAAAGTTACCAAATCAACAAGAGTGCATGAAACAAAATGGATGACCTATAAAAACGTAAAACTGCCATATTAAAAAGCAGCATGTTACAAAAGGGAAACAAAAGAAAAACAAAATTTTATTTAATAACCTAAGCCAATAATATAAACTATGACAAAAACTTTATATTTTTTGAAATAGCAAACAAATATATATATAAACAAAAAATGTATACCTGCATTGCTATAAGGCCAAAATATTTCGTTTTTTTTTGATGACGCCATACTGTTTCTTTCAGCGATGTATATTTTCAGAATATTTACCACACTGTCTCGTCATATATGACACCAATTTATCCACTCTCGTACTGCAAATCAGGCCGCCGACGGCGACTCAGTTGGCCACACCCACGACGTTCAGTCACAAATGCAAACTTTTTCCGTTTTCTTCGCTGCTAGCTCGCAAAAAGCACCACAACCAACTTTTTAATCCGTCTCCAAAAGGTACTTCACCCTCTCCTAGAGACGTATGACGTGACATGGTTTTAGAAGTGTGAGTTGTAAAATGTATTTGGCGCCACGTGACGAGTGTGTGTCTGTGAGGTCCTTTTCGAGCGTGTTTCTCATGTAATACTTAACGTGCCATATTCTAGATGGGTGAAGTATCTTTAACTGTACACTAGCGATGAATTAATTTGTCTGTGGTTGATATTCTGGGCTCTCACATGTAGATAAGACGAGCCAGCCAAACTCAGACAGAAGGGTTGGCTCCTCATGCGTGTCTGTGGAAGTACAAACACGGTTTGATTTGTTTTCTAATTCGTCATGATGTTCGTTACTTTAAAAGATCAATTTCAGCTGGCCTGTTATTTAGTTTCTAGTCTTTTCGGCTGCCTCTGGGCGCGTCTAGCAAAGATTTTGCGTTCTTGTTTACGTCGCTGAGGACAACGAGTGAATGACCTCCGTTTTCTCTGCCAAAGTTGAATGCATCGTGGAGAGATTACCTTCACATTCCAGTACAAGGGACAACTTTTGTTCATTTTCTTCTTTTTTTCTTCTTCAATATAACGTCAAAATGATGTTTTCTACCTTACTACTTTAGTGTCAGACGATTGTTCGCTTGTGTCTTCTGGTTGTCAATCGACTGTTGAAATGGTGTTTAGACTGATCAGTGGGCGCTACTGTTTTTTGAATATGTGTCTGGAAAGATCAAACCGAGCGAGTCGCCCTGCGGTTCGCCCGTGAATTATAGTGTTACATGTAAGCTAAATCTTCCAGAATCGTATTTGAGACTCATGTTGTGTTTCTATGATTGTCCTCTGATGACCTCTGACCTTCTAGTGCTTTACTGTAACAATCTCAGCATATCTTCCGTAGTTCATGCCTCTGCCCATTTGGCTTTGTATATACAAGCTGCTACTCAGTAACGTAAATGTTGTGCATTGAAATACAAACTCAAGGCTCATGAGAATACACATCATCAACCGTTAGTCAAACTTGGGCTCTTTACGCAATATTACCTTTTTCTTTATGCTTTTACGTTAAAATAATTGCTCACGATTAAAGAAGGAAGACATTGCATGTGTGGAGATTTGGACTCAAGAAGACATCCAAGACTCTAAGATGCCAAAACCATGTAAAGATGGTCTCTGCTGAAGAAACTTGTTGTTTTTTTTTTGTTTTTTTTTTTTTCATGTTCACCATTATATTTGTTTCAACTGATTCTCCAGTGATTCCTCTTCAGTGTCGAAACAAGTAAAAACTGACTCTCACAGACAGGGTGTTTTGTTTGTATGTTCTCAGTTTTTATATGAAAATGTACAGTTCAACCTGGAGGAGAGCGACATGGTCATTGAACTAAATTATGTGATTTGGATATTCCTCTGTGAATGTCGTACCTGTTTAAAGATGGTACCGTGTCTGATATTCTGACTGAAGTTCTGTGGGTCTAACTGTTGTTTCCTCCGCCCCAATACCTGGTCCTCTGATACCTTCAGAGAAGGCAGCAACGTCGGTCTTGTTTAAATGGAAAATGCCACCTTTCGTTCTTATCGGTATTCTAGTAGTGTTATAGAGGTTATTGAAAATAAAATGGAAAAATATGTTGATGCAAATCAAATTGAAATAAACATTTATTGATGTACACAAGATCATAAGACTGGATTATTTCTGTAATATTATGGGCTAGCAAGTTGTCGACCAAGGTCAAGCCTTACAGTGCCAATAATACATAAAATAATTAAAGGTGCATTATATGTTTATTGTTCACCGAAGACTGCATAATTTGAACATGCAAGGTACATATAGATATAAATAAGCCTGTAAAAATCTACCTATAGATTTCTAACCTCTCTCTCTAATATATATATATATATATATATATATATCTTTATATATATTATATATATATATATATATTTTTTTTTTTTTTTTTTTTTTTTTTTTTGAAGACAGTGATGGCTAATGGCGAATTTACGGTAGTAACAATACTATTTCTATTTAAAAAAAAATAATAATATTTTTGTACCATAAGATCATTGTGCTTGACCGATCTGCTATCTCTCCTACAAGTAACACAAAGCACACTGAAGCAGCGGCCACTTCAAGCCGTATTCGCAAACGCAAGCGTCTTTCCTCTTCCTATTACACAGCCAATCAGCTTCCAGTAAGTTGCGTCATCGGCGTCCACAAGGTGCGAACGACCAATGAGCGCCTTGGGTCTGTTGCCGAGATTTTGTCACGAGGGTGTCTGTAGGTTAGTTTGCGGTATTCCGGTGAATGGGAGTATGCGGTGAAATGTATCATTAGTTTTTTTTTAAGCATTGTTTTATTATGAACTAGAGCGTTGTCATTCTGATGAGGTGATGATAAATGAAAGCGTCCTCTGCTGAAAGTGCTCTCACGCTCCATGAACATGTTGAGAAAACTTTGGCTGCTCGTGGTGCCTTGCATCGTTTTCATGACGAGGAGATCAAAGGCAGCAGCGGCGCCGAGCGCGAGCAAAACTCTAATCTGGGGTCCTGGACTGGAGACGAACATTGTCCTTCCGGCTCGGTTCTTCTTCATTCAGACAGTGGACACTGCTGGAAGAAAGTGAGTGAGTACTGTTGAAAGACCACAATGGGGCCGTGTGGCTTTGTGGTTCAACATCTGACTGTAAAATTTAGGTTGCAAGTTCAAAATCACGTTCCTTTTTATTTAAGGAAAAGCTCCACGTGTGAATAGGAGGAATATGTTGTGAATTTCACCATATTGTACATTATGACACATGTATTACAAGTTTTCTGAAATATTATATTCAAATGAGACATTATCTCATTAAATATGCATGAATTTTGCATACATTTCCTGAACAGAAATGTGAACATTTGATAAAGCTAGGTTCAAGATTTCATTTTGTTGACTTTTTTTTACAGAAGGGTTTTTATTTATCTCTTTTTATCACCCCACAAATTAGAAAACACTGTCAACAGCTATAAAAAAAATCATTTTCGGTTAATAAATGTTTTTAGGAAACAAAATGTTAAATAAACAAGGCACTGATATGAACGGACTCCTCCTGTAAGATCCTTCAGAATTAATTGGGGAACATTGGAGTTTGTAAATGCTGCTGAAGAGGCGATTTCATTTTTAGAAAACTGCCTTCAAAGATGAGTACTGTGATTGAAATCTACTGACTCAAGTCACTTTTGGATGTGTTCTTTCCACTAGTCTAAAAAAAGCTCAAAATGGTTCAGTTCCAACTTTACCAAAAATGATCTCATTCAGTAGAAGAACCTTCAGAGTTCCACCAAGATCGTTTTACTCTGTACGTAAGAACTTCAGTAAACCATCTTGGTACTTGAAGAAACCAGACTAATACACAGGTCTGAAGAACCTATAACACTATACAGTATAAAAATGGGCTTATCTGCTGATCCTAATTAAAAAACATTGCTGAGCCTTTATTTAATCCAATTGTGTGTTGTAAGTGCCTTAATAAATCTGTTAAATGACAAGTTAGTAGTGATAGATTATTCTCTGTTAGTCATATGGTGTCAGTATATGATAATATTTGCATTGCAGAAGAAACTGTGGTCTTTGATAAATGAAACAACAAATGCCTGATAATTTCCCAGAGCGGGTCTTTGATTTTCACTCAGGGTGCTGAAAACATCTTGTTTAAGATGTGTTCATTTTAAGGCACCAGTTAACTGCTATCATGGCTAAAATAATGTCTTTGGCATTTTGAATTCCCATGTCTTTAGTTTCACGACTTCTCCTGGAGAGAAAACATTCGAAGTGCAGATTACATCTCCAACAGACCCGTATGCCAGAATCTGGGTCCAGATTTTAGACCGGAACGACGGATCCTTTTTGGTTCGGTACCGCATGTATGCCAGTTACACAGATCTGCACATTCAGATTCTGTTGAAGGACAAGCTGGTGGGGAAATCACCATATGTGCTCAGAGGTGAGAAGAATCAAGCCTGCTTTCAGGATACGGAGATGAAAAAATATCTGGAAATTGACGCTAATCTATTTCTCACCACCCAGGTGCAGTGTATCACGAATCATGTGACTGCCCAGAGCCTAGTGGTGCATTATGGGAGAAGAACATGCACTGTCCAGCCTCATTCTCTCAGATAGAGAGTGATTTGTCTGTCTTTCCCAGTGTTGATCCAGACCGTAATGCCCATGAGATCCTTCAGCGCTTCGGGAAGAGACATAGCCTGTGCCACTACACCATCAAAAACAACCAGGTACACACACATATACACACTCAGTGTGCTCATTACAGTCTTTCTGCTCCTGTAGCCTATTTAACTACATAAAGATTGCCAAAGATTGATTCTTTGTTAATGTAGGTTTATATAAAAACACATGGAGAACATGTCGGATTCAGGATCTTCATGGATGCCTTCCTTCTGTCCCTCACACGTAAAGTGAGTATTCGCTCAATATACTGCTACGACAAATGTTTCATGCACATAGACTATGTAAAGTAATGATAATGTTATTTTTATGAACATGTCATGAATGTTCTCAGTCCTTTACCTTCAGAACCATTAGATGGCACTCTAACAGAGCGGTGGGAAGTGAACGCATCAAAAAATGAGAATTTAACTTGAATGCTACTGATCATTCAAAAGTGTGAAAAGTATTACAACAAATAAGGCTTTTAGTATTCAGTACTTGTATTTTCATACTCTACCTAAAATTCAAAGACTTGTGGTACAAATGATTAGTAAGTAAATAATTATTTATTAATTTAAAGAAATTAATACTTTTATTCATCAAGGACACATTAATGCAAATCAAAAGTAACAGTAAAGAAATGTATAATGTTACCATAGATTTATATTTAAAATGAATGCTGTTCTTTTAAACTTTTTCACCATAGAATAAAAATTGTATTCGACTAAAATAAAATAAAAAGTTGTATAATTGTTTAAAATGTAAAATTAAATTGTAAAATGTAAAACAATAAATTCTTACAGACCCAAAACCTTTGAATGTTATGTTAAATGACCGATTAGTGTAAAATAAAATGCTGTTGTGTGAAACCAGGTCAAGCTACCAGACATTGAGTTTTTTGTGAATTTGGGAGACTGGCCCCTGGAGAAGAGACGGGCCTCTGAGAAGCCCAGCCCAATCTTTTCATGGTGTGGCTCCAATGACACACAAGACATCGTCATGCCAACCTATGACCTCACTGAGTCAGTATTGGAGACTATGGGCAGGTAAAAACAAAAAAACAAAACAAAAACCTGACTTGTGACACTCAGTAAAGAGGCAGTAAACATGTAAAACTTTTTATGGTGCAACATAAAACTTTTTATGGATTTTTAAGGAATTCTGACATTTTAAATCAGATTTAAAATAGTAAATAAACATAGTTTGATTGTAAAACTTTTATTTGAACAATGTTTACAAAATTTATGAAGTTCAGTGATTTGTAAAAAAGCAAAAAGCATGAATCATTACATAACATGAAATCTGACTGATTCAATTTTATTATTATTATTATTATTTTTTTTTTTTTTTACAGAGTCAGTCTGGACATGATGTCTGTCCAGGGACACACAGGTCCGGTGTGGGAGCAGAAGATGAGCAAAGCATTCTGGAGAGGGCGAGACAGCAGGAAAGAACGCCTTGAGCTGGTTAAACTGGCACGGGCGAACCCTGCTGTGCTCGATGCCGCCTTAACCAACTTCTTCTTTTTCAAACATGACGAGAGCCTTTATGGGCCCCTCGTCAAACATGTGTCCTTTTTTGACTTCTTTAAGGTGCATGAATTGCACAGAACTTCAATAGACGTGACATAGTTTTGTTTTTGTTTCATGTAGTGTTATATTTAATGGAGGCTGACTTGTATGTTTCTCTTTTAACAGTATAAGTACCAGATAAATGTGGATGGGACAG
The DNA here is from genome assembly GCA_037194245.1 of Opsariichthys bidens. Lineage (NCBI taxonomy): Eukaryota > Metazoa > Chordata > Actinopteri > Cypriniformes > Xenocyprididae > Opsariichthys > Opsariichthys bidens. The sequence continues at coordinate 17,283,436 of CM074281.1, forward strand.
TTGCAGCGTACAGATTACCTTATCTGCTTGCAGGAGACAGTGTGGTGTTGAAACACGACTCCATCTATTATGAGCACTTTTACAAGCAACTCCAGCCGTGGGTGCACTACATCCCCTTTAAAGCTGACCTCAGTGACCTACTGGAGAAGATCCATTGGGCTAGAGACCATGATGAGGAGGTAAATCATCCCCATTCACACACAAACATCTCAAGTTCTCTTTTGAAATACAGAATATTGTGTGTTAAAATGTTTGGGAGAACGGTTAACATATTTGGATTATTAATATTTTTTTATAATAAATTGTAAAATCTCAACTGAAGGCCATGCAAGACATAAGACAAGACACCAGTTTTCATTAAATAGTCTATTTAATAAAACTGTATTATATAGTTAATGTAATATAATTGATATATAATTTATTTATAATTTATAATTTATTTATATATAATATGGACACATACATATAGAACTTTTTGAATTACAGGTGTTGAAGAGCAACAGCCTTGTGATGGTGCTGTAATTCAGCAGTGTGGGATACGGGTGAAAGGGTTGGAGTCGTTGTGCAGATTGCACTGTTGAAAATGTGATTGAAGTCATTTGTAACCCTACAAACAATCCTGCCACATTTTCTGTTTTGTTTTGTTTTTTTAAATCTTACAGGTGAAGAAAATTGCCCTGTCAGGTCAGCAGTTTGCACGAACCCATCTACTGGGTGACAGTATATTCTGTTACTACTTCAAACTCTTCCAGGTAAAATATTTTTTCTTTCTTTGGTTTAGTGCTCAGGTGTATCTGTGGTGGCAATAACTACACCAAGAGCTGAGAGGTCACTGTTTTGCTGACACTACAGACTTGTGGTTGTAAGCAGGGTTCCCACTAGTGCTGGGACAATACATCGATGCATCGTGAATCGAAAAGTGATTCTGGATCAAATCAGATATTTTCCCTATGTTCCGTGATTAAAAATAGCCTAGATCGCCATCTGCTGTTAACTGGGGGTTGTTGTTGTTTATGTGCGTACAGGTATTTTAACTCTTCTTGTGGTTTTAAAGTCGTAAATTTGATATTGTGAAAATGTGCAGTAACCCTGTTTGTTTTTTCGCTTGTACCTCTTTTTCTGCTCACATTATTTTAGTTTTATGAACTTATCAGTGTGTATATCTTATCCTGTCTTGATCTTCCATCTTCATCGAAGTTTTATGTTGTTCTCAAGGACTTAGAAAGATAAAGGTCAGATAGCGCACGTCTTGCCATCTGCACGGCACACACATTCGGTGGTCTTTTTACTGTATGTGTTGATAAGACTGTGGTAATATGACTAGAAGCACTTTCCTTTATCATACAATAAAAACTCATGAGAATGTTTCTGTAAGATTTGATCTTTCTTGGTCTGCTATGGGTATTTACTTTATTATGCACATTTTATGGCAAGCCGTTTTCACTTTTATTCATTCTCAACTTTCACTAGTTAAAATGTTAATTCTTGATATCAGGAATTAGATTTCCACTAGTAACAAAGTTCATTCTTGATATCAACAATTCAATTTCAACTAGTAAAAACTATAATTGTTGATATCAAGAATTATATTTTTACTAGTGAAATCTCACCATAGGCTGCCATTCAAATTCAATTGTTGATATCAAGAATTCATTTCTTACTAGTTGAAATTCCAGTTTCACATATCAGGAATACAATTCTTACTAGTAACAATGCAAATTTCTGATATCAAGAATTACATTGTTACTAGTCCAAATGTCTATTCTTGATATCAACAATTGAATTGCTACTAGTAAAAATATTCATTTTTGATATCTGAAATGAATTCCTGATATCAAGATAATTTCTGATATCTAAAACGGCTTTCTTACTAGTAACAACCACATTCATGATATCAGAAATTAACATTTTTACTAGTAGCAAGTCAATTGTTGATATCAAGAATAGACATTTGTACTAGTAACAATAAAATTGTTGATATCACACATTGTCATTGTTACTAGTTAGAATTGAATTCCTGATATCAACAATTAACATTTTAACTAGTTCATATCCTGTGAATGCCAGGCAAGCCGTTTTGACTTTTATTCATTTTTAGGATATGAACTTGTGATATCAACAATTCAATTTCCACTAGTAAAAACTATCATTCTTGATATCAGGAATTAGATTTCCACTAGTAACAACGTTAATTCTTGATATCAACAATTCAATTTCCACTAGTAAAAACTATCATTCTTGATATCAACAATTGTATTTTTACTAGTGAAATCTCGCCATAGGGTTCCATTCAAATTCAATTGTTGATATCAGGAATACAATTTTTACTAGTAACAATGACAATTTCTGATATCAAGAATTACATTGTTACTAGTACAAATGTCTATTCTTGATATCAACAATTGAATTGCTACTAGTAAAAATGTTCATTTCTGATATCATGAATGTGGTTGTTACTAGTAAGAAAGCCGTTTTAGATATCAGAAATTATCTTGATATCAGGAATTCATTTCAGATATCAGAAATTTGCATTGTTACTAGTAAGAATTGTATTCCTGATATGTGAAACTGGAATTTCAACTAGTAAAAATACAATTCTTGATATCAAGAATGAACTTTGTTACTAGTCGAAATATAATTCTTGATATCAAAAATTGCCATTGTTACTAGTGGAAATCTAATTCCTGATATCAAGAATGAACATTTTAACTAGTGAAAATGTAATTGTTGATATCACAAGTTCATATCCTGAGAATGAATAAAAGTCAAAACGGCTTGCCATACACATTTATTGTTGCATAAATTTCCTCCATTATTACCTAATTGTGAATTGTTCTGAAACTATCTAGTAAATTCAACCACAAAAAAGTCTATTCTAAGTCAGTAATCAGTTTTTTGTGTCTTTCCTCTGTAAATGTATGAACATTCTCAAAAAATGTTCAGCTTTCATTAACAGCTTAAAATGTAAAATATATGATTTATATCTCATAATTTATTTTTTAACTACTTTTGTTATGCATTTTTTTTTTTTTTTTCATTTTACGGTTTTAACATAGAACTCAATATCTGTACAGGCATTCACCTAACTAAATATAATATTTTCCCTTTTATTCTTATCAACTTTTTTTAGCTGTCCCAAGTTTCCTGAGTGCTCACAGTAGTCACTGAGCACAAGTGTCCCTGAGGTCATGAACCCCAACACTTTATGGTTTTCCATAACTGTCGGCTCCAAACATTAATCTTTAAACACACGTTCTGGCCTCAAAGCTCTCAAAGCAATAAACCTGTGTGCGTTTGAGGTGTGGAAGTGTTGGAGGTCAAGACCACAGCGGCTACTTGAATTTTATGTGATTTGTCCTGCAGATAAAGATGCTTGTTTAGTGTGATGATGTTGCAGTTAATTAAAATTTAAAAGTAAAAATAAAAGTGTTCCAGGACCAAGAAAGAGGGTGTGTGATTGGGTGGAATAATCACAGATTGTGTAGCTGAAACTTGCATATTGAGATATAAAAGTAATATCTTTTCTGCTCTGTTTTGCCAGTCAAATTTTGTACACTCACTGAAAATGTTGCATTCATCCAGCTCTGTGTTTTTGTTTTTAGAAGTACTCTGAACTCCAGGTCACTGAGCCCAAGGTTCGAGAGGGCATGGAGCTGGTGGAGCAGCCAAAGGATGAACTTTTCCCATGTTACTGCGTAAGAACAAAGGTCTGTGTGTCCTTGGTTATGTTAAAAGAAATGGCAAAAATGTGTACATTTAATTGTCACTAAGTGAACCTATTTTACACAATAACAGAAATTGATACTAAAAAGGTCTTTATTGTAGAATAGTCTGTTTTCTTGGATTTCATCAAATTAAAATATCATAACCAAACTCCATTGAGACACACATTCAAATTAAGCACAATTGCATTTTTGTACTAAGATTTCAGTTTATGCTATTTTATACTACTCATATTGTTAAATATTACTGTTAATCTTTGAATTCTCGTCACAATAAAAAAAAAAAAAATGTATTGTTAAGATTAAGATACCATAGGGACTCTAAAAGTTTTTAAGGCAGCAACCGTTTACCACCATATTATATAATGCTGTTCCAGTAGAGTTAATTAAGTACCTGATGGATTTATTATCATTTCATAAAGCACATAAACTGGAATTATAAGGGCAATTCCCTTTTATGAGTTGAAGTGATCAGCAGATTACTTTGATAAAATGTGTATATGAATTCTTTAAATCTGCAGTCCTGTGTCAGATCAAACATTTCTAATCGTTTTTGTTTTTGTATATTGTAGGTCAGAGACGAGCTGTGAGAGACCTCCTATTGCATTATGTAACAGCGGCCATCAAATTTAGATGGATTTGCACAACATGTTCCTAAGACCATAGACTTGGTGCATTAAGTGTCTTGTGACTGCAATGTCTTAACTGAATGTTTCTCTTTTTGTATTAAATATTTCTATTTCCACACTCTTGCTGGTCTGGTTTATATTAATTATATATTATTACCATTTTTGTTTAGAAAGTTTGACAAAAGGGTTTGCTTATGGCTTTAAAATCAGAGTAAACTTTAATATAAAATAACTATATAATACACAGTAGAGACTGATATTTAATCAGAATAATTCATGATAACAGAATAATTAATAAATCTAATTTTCTTTTTTTAGACAAGACGTATGCTTGCATAGAAACTGACTTAAACCTACAGTTGTGTTCAAAATTATTCAACCCCCCAATGCTGTAAATGGTTTTAGAGAATTTAGAGTACATTTGTAATTGAATTCAGAATGAAATCCTACAAGGACTTCTTAAAGAAGCATATGCAACTAAAATGACATCAATTGGTTTTGTAATACAGTAGTAAATGTTTCTTTTGTGAATTCTTCATTGACACAATTATTCAACCCCTTAAAGACTACCACTCTGAAGAACAGAGGTCCATTGAAGTGTTTTCAATCAGGTATTGAAAGCACCTGTGGATGACAGGGAGCAGCAATAAAGCCTAATAAGCACCAATTAGGCAGCTTTAAAATGACTGTGATACTCAGCTCCTTCTAGACATTTACTGGTGTGGTTACAAACATGGTGAAGTCAAGAGAATGGTCCAGGAAGACAAGAGAAGAGGTGATTACTCTTCACAGGAAGGGCAATGGCTATAAGAAGATTGCAAAGATGTTAAACATACCAAGAGACACCATAGGAAGCATCATTCGCAAATTCAAGGCAAAGGGCACTGTTGAAACGCTACCTGGTCGTGGCAGAAAGAAGATGCTGACTTCGACTGCTGTGCGCTACCTGAAGCGTAGAGTGGAGAAAAGTCCCCGTGTGACTGCTGAGGAACTGAGAAAAGATTTGTCAGATGTAGGTACTGAAGTTTCTGCTCAGACAATACGGCGCACCCTGCGTAATGAAGGCCTCCATGCCAGAACTCCCAGGCGCACCCCCTTGCTGTCTCCAAAGAATAAGAAGAGTCGACTGCAGTATGCCAAAAGTCATGTGGACAAACCACAGAAGTTTTGGGATAGTGTTCTGTGGACTGATGAAACAAAATTAGAACTGTTTGGGCCCATGGATCAACGCTATGTTTGGAGGAGGAAGAACAAGGCCTATGAAGAAAAGAACACCTTGCCTACTGTGAAGCATGGCGGGGGGTCAATCATGCTTTGGGGCTGTTTTGCTTCTGCAGGTACTGAGAAGCTTCAGCGTGTGCAAGGTACCATGAATTCTCTTCAGTACCAGGAGATATTGGAGGACAATGTGATGCAGTCCGTCACAAACCTGAGGCTTGGGAGACGTTGGACCTTTCAACAGGACAATGATCCCAAGCATACCTCCAAGTCCACTAGAGCATGGTTGCAGATTAAAGGCTGGAACATTTTGAAATGGCCATCGCAGTCACCAGACTTAAATCCGATTGAGAACCTCTGGTGGGACTTAAAGAAAGCAGTTGCAGTGCGCAAGCCTAAGAATGTGACTGAACTGGAGGCTTTTGCCCATGATGAATGGGCGAAGATACCCGTAGCTCGCTGCAAGACACTTGTGTCAAGCTATGCTTCACGTTTAAAAGCTGTTATAACTGTGAAAGGATGTTGTACTAAGTATTAAGATTGAATGTCACTTGGGGGTTGAATAAAACTGATAATGATGTGAGCAGAGAAAAGACATTTGTGGTTATTTCATTATAAATGTTATGTTATATTTGTCTGACCTACACGTGCCTCTTTGATTTAATTGTAAGCAGGATGACTGAATGATCAAAATCAATGTCAAACCGGCCAAAACAATCAATTTCAGTGGGGGTTGAATAATTTTGAACACAACTGTATCTTTCAGTTCCTCCATAGACAGCCTGCACAATTGAAACCGACGCTTCGAAAAGTTCTTAGAGATCGTAAAACTAATCCATATGTATACAGCATTTAATGTACTAAATTTGCTATGTAGTTGCATTTGGTTTATAAATATAGTTATATTTAAGTTATATATACAATATTATACTATATATATATATGTTTATTCAATTCTAATACATGTATTTATTTAAAATACGAAATAAGATGTGCTTTTTTCCTTTTTATAACAGGACATTTTCTATACTATAATAATACAATGCATATGTGATATCTTATTAAATATTTTGCATTAAACAAACAATATAATTCTTATTCTCAGTGAATAAAGATTACTTATTCAATAAAAAGATTGAAAAAATGATTACACAACCACCAAAAAGATGGGGATGTGCACTGTGTGTACGTGTGTAGGTTATGTAAATGGACATTGAACAAAAGAAGAAGGAAGTAGAATGGCGCTCTTTTTCTCAGCGTCTGTTTTCATGATGAATCATCGATTCGTCGCTCGCTTAAGAAATCGTGTGTTAACCGGGAACATACTCTGGGTTGGCTGAACTTACTCCCTGGAGCGTTTTTGGAACCAACATACCTCGAGTAAGCAAGGTTTAGGTGAATCAACCGAGAGTTCAGGTTATATATGACGGTAAGTTAACCTTGCTTTCAGGAATACCCCCCAGTTGAGGTAAACGGAAGCTCAAGCATGTTTGCTTGACGCGTGCGAGAACCAACGAGGTTCATTCACGTGTTACACAGCACATTTGAGCTTCCACAAGAGGTTGGTTCTCCCGCATCATTCAGGTTCTGTTTATGTATGTAAATAAAAGCCTAAATTAAATCTGTTTATCATAAAAATCTATCTAGTGTCTTCAGAAAATTTGGACTAAACCATCCAGTTAATTGATATGAATTAGTTTTACAATCTCTATGAACTTTTTGAAGCTTCAAAGTTGTCAATGGAGAGACAGAAATCTCTCAGATTTCATCAAAAAGATCTTCTGTGTTCCAAATGATGAAAGGATGAATGAAAGTCCCAAGGTTTGAGTAATTAATAACAGAATATTCACTGTTGGATGAACTCATCCAAGCGTCTAAATTCTTCATTAGGAACATCTCACCTAAGGCGCATGCTCACTCCTTTACTTTAGGTGGCGCTGTTAAAAACGTGATTCGTATGTTTCGCATGTCTGTCCGGCGAACACGCGTGAGAAAATTCTAGCCGGTATTTTGGAGCTCGTTACCTGCTTGCTTCAAACACACAACCATTAACTCCCAAATGCAGTTTTCAGAGGTATTGTCTCTATAGAAACATGTAACCCAACTTAGGAACATTTTTGCATTAAACGAAGTGGAAAATAATGAGTTCTCTTCACAATGTTTTGTTGCCTTTTCTAATGACATGCTTTACTAAGAATCTATTTGTGAGAGTTTCGCTTTTTGACACTATTGGAGAGATTTTTCATAAACGGAACATTACAGGAGAATGTGAGAATCCCGTTCGAGCGGAAAGAACTGGATGGCGTCTTCTCAGTCCCTGCCGACGTCACCGCGGAACGCACAGCTGTGGTACTGACGCACGGCGCGGGCGGAGACATGCACATCAAACAGCTGGAGAGCCTCGCGCGCGCACTCGCCTGTGCAGGTGTTCTGTGCCTGCGATTCACCTGCAGGGCGGTGAACTTTGTGTACAGAGTCAGAGCTTACAGCGCCGTTGTGGTTAGCACTTCTTTCATGCACATGAAATGTTTATGTTGTGACTGCATTGTATTATTGTATTGTTTTTAATTAAAAAACAAAACTATACAAATATATTACTACATAAATGTATTGTTAATATTAATAATGGTAATTTATAAGAAGAGTATTGTTAAGAATAATGTTTAAATTGCATAAATAATTGTTGCAATTTTGCTTTCCACCAGGATTACTTAAGAAGCCATGAGAGATTTGCACCAGACAGCATTTTCTTGGGAGGTAGGGCTCTCTTGCTCTCTTTTTCTCTCTCAAACACTCTCTAAAAATATTTTGACAAGCCTGAGAAAGTATACCAGATTTGGTGTGAGATAAGAATTTGTTCGTATGAGCAAAAGTGGTCTATTTTTGAAGGAGGAACTGAAATATTTGCAGATGCCGATTTGGTTTTTAGAGGCTTTACTTCTCGGAAATAAATGCAGTATTTCAAAAAATAGATGACATTTTTTACCTTTCTTATAGTAAAGGGAACAATTTTGAGTTGTTGAATGATTTCCTTCTATTGTTATATTATTATTATTATTATCTTTTTGAGGCAATTATAATATTAATAGTTTACAGCCACTATATTTTATATAATTATGTTTTATTTTTAATTCATTTATATATTTTACAGTACATTTTTAATACTTTAAAATAGCAATAGCTTTACCTAACTTGCCATGCTTTATGATGGTTTTCCAAAAATATATTTTTAAATTCTATATACAAACCACAACAAAAAGTTATTTTTTAAATGTTCTCTCTCTTTAAATGTGTGTTTGTTTGCAGGGCGCTCTATGGGTGCTCGTACAGCCGTTGCTCTGTGTGAACGAATGTGCAGACAGAAGGATGCAGTCCGGGGTGTTCTGTGTTTGTCATTCCCACTGAATCTACCAGGAAAACCACTGACATCTGTTGAGCGGAGCCGAGACCTGTGTGCGCTGTCACAAACTTCTGTGCTGTTTGTCTCCGGCACTGCAGATAACATGTGTGAACAGGTGAACACATATGAGAAGTTTTCCATTGATGGGGTTTAAATTGAGTAAAGGTCATTTTTAAAGTTCTTCCTGTTGAACCTTTTAAAAGGAATAGTTCAACCAAAAATAAGAAATCTGTCATCAATGACATTTTCTCACCCCCATTTCGTTCCAAACCTGACTTTCTTTCTTCTGTTGAGCACAAAAGATAGTTTGACAAATGTGTTTTTTGTACACAATGGAAGTCAATGGTCACCAAATGGTTTCTTCAAAAGAAGAAATTACAGGTTTGAAATGATATAAGGGTGAATAAATGATCTAAATCTACCACATACAAAATATTATTCATATTTATATTACTTTGTAGAAATACTAAGCTTATCCTTTGCTTGCTTTTCAGAGACTTCTACAAAATGTTATGCACATCATGAAAAGCCCTTCTGCTGTTCACTGGGTCAAGGATGCGAACCATGGACTCAAAGTACGTGGCAGAACAGAAGAATCGGTACTGGAGGAAGTCAATCCACAGATTATTGCATGGGTACTACAACACAAATGAAATGCACATTTATAAATAGGTAAATATGATGATTACTGTTGGATGAAAGATGGTGAGATGCCTGACCCTAATCATCTGTGCCTCATTATGTTAACTGCATTACAGATCATTTTTATATTAATAATAAAGATCATATTTTTATAAATTGCTGCTGCTTTTTTTTCAGAAACAAATAATTAGTGTTAGGATCATTATACTTTGGGTGGCCTTTTGTTTGCAAGCTATATGACAAACTAAGCTATATACAGCTTTGATACACAGTGGTTATAATACACTAATACACTCACCTGTAAAAGTTGGAGCTTTTTGAAATGTCAGTTTTTTCCCCCGACATTAAAGGTATTAATTGAGATAGATTTGAAAGTAGTGTACTGTACCTTATATTTAGCTAAATGAATCAATATTTAATCAAGATTGGAATCAAATGGTAAGTTTATGTGCACACTTGTGTAAGCAGGTTATTTTAAGTATTATTTAATTATTTATTAAGTATATTCTTAAAATGTTGTGTTTGTTAGATTAAGTTGTTTTGCTTTCAATATTACATTAAAAGCCTGTTTTTTACAAACACCAAAGCCTGATGGCTTATATTAAAACAACATTTTCTTATAATTGATTAATTATTCCCTAGTTATACACTGTGTGCCCCAGCATATTAATGTTTTTTATTATATTACTAATATTTCATAAACAATTACAATAGTGCAAATACACATCTTTTAGAAATCTAGAACATTTCTAGTGAAAGTACACATTAAACAAGTTCAATCGTTCTAGCACAGTGTAACATTCCCAAACAAGACAAAAACAGGAAGAGAGAAACAAAGAAATAAGAAGATTGAAAAAAAATAATAAAAAAAATAAATATATATATATATATATATATATATATATATATATATATATATATATATATATCAAAACGGGCATCAATCAAACCCTGCATATTAATGTTTTTTTAAATATTCTTTTATTATGATTGCAAACATTATAAAGATAACATTAATGATATACAATTTTGCATAGAATACACAAAATGTAACATATACCAACAATATATCCAATTTCATCTGAGCATACAGTACAGAAAAAAAACAGTAACAATAACAGCTAAAAAGATAAAGAAAAAAATAGAAGGTGATATATTAATTTATATTTCAATTAGAGTGTACAAATTAAAATGATCACAAATCGAGGTTGGTTTTTTTTCGCTCTCTTATTTACGGAGGATGAAATTGAATTAAGTTTCAATTCTTAAAAAAAAAACAGGAAAAATTGTTTTGTTGTCGGTGAATTTACATTTATGGATTTAAAATTTGCAAAGAAAATACATTAAGTTTTTAACAAAACAAGCTTTGCTTTTATTAGGCTCTGAATCCAAGCGTCTCCGCGTATTAATGTTGTGTATGTACCTTTAAGAATTATGACGTAATTGAACGAACAAGCTTATGATTGGCTCGTTCTCTCTCCCGGCAATCAGCTGCAAACATGGCGCTGGAACCCTGGAATAAAATTAAAATTCCCTTTCCAAGTGCTGTTTCTTCTGTTCGAATCCCCTTTACTGGTTCAACGGGTACGTTCTAATATTTTAACCCACATATTTCTACACTTTACTATAAAGTAAGCATACACAGCACGCAAAGGAATATAAAGCGAACAGTGTGTTTTCCTGCGGCACGTTATGAACACGTGGATCTGATAGATTCATGTGAAACGGTGCTCGTGTAATATTGTTGATAGTGATAAAGCATTTAAACCACTTTATTTTTACTAGTGTTGGTGTAGACTTCTGCATATTGTGTTATCTATGTGTTTCCATTTTGTAAAGTCATTGACCGTGTTTATATTGTGTGTTATGTGTAGGTTCTCTATATAACGCGTTCACTACGTGTTTCACCAGAACCAGATGACTTGACATTATTAGCTGTGATCTTTTGAAGTAAACATGCGTATATCACGTATGCAGCATGGCACTTTAAACAAAAACTGAAGCTAAATGACTTGTAATTTCATTTGCAATGATGTTTTTCTGTCTAGATATCTTAATTTCATATCTGCTGGCTGACTGTGAGAAAGTGTTGACCCTGTTGTGCAGTGAAGTTCTCCAGACAGAAATCCGTGTGCTCTACGAACTACTTTACGTTTTGAACAACTGCTTCAGACAACACAAACCATTCCGTGCATTAAAACAGGTGGGAACCCAGAGCTTCATATTACATATGTTATTGCATAATTATTCCAGGTTCATGGTAAATTCTCTGTTATTAATCACCTGCAGGTTGAACAATGTGTAAATCGCTTGAAAGAGATGAATTTACAAGCAGCGGTAGAAGATCTGCAGGAACTATGTCCGAACAAACTTCAGAGGTAAGGTGTAAGTTAAAGCACCATGAAATCAAAATGAACCAGTCTTGTTTTTTATGGAATATTGTAGTGTTTATTATAAATAACTTAGTTGTGCACACATCATTATTTTTTAACATTCATGTGCATTCTTTTATCAAAATAACTTCCCCTCCCTCTTGCAACAACTTCTCCTCTCTGATGATGTGTTTACTAGTGTGAGGGCGGGCAACCTGTCCCTTGCATGAGATCACAGCAATCCAATGTTCAAATCAATTCCCAGTGTACAAATTCAAGTACCGCCCTACGTTTTTTTTCTTGTTTGTTTCACGGCTCAATTGTAACTTTGAAGAAAAGACACTTTTTTTTTTTTCCCCCCCAGTTCATGGTTTTTAGAATGAGTGTTTGGTTTTTTTTTGCGCAGGGATGCTGGACTAGATTTTGGTGAGTGTAACGTTCCCAGTCAGCCCATGTTGGAGTGGCTCTGTCTTAAACTACTTGGAGCCTCAAGTCTTTTAGCCCGAACACTGGATCGGTGCTCCCAAGCTTTCACGTATCCTAAATTTTCACATTCACAACCATTTACTTGGATTTGAAAATGTATAAAAAGTCTGATCCAAGAACTGTGCATAGCTGTGATCCTTTACACCCCAGTTAGACGGACACGACAGCACCTACAGCTGAGGGAGTTCATCGTGCTGAATTTGGTGATGCTCAGCATGCTCAGTCGTCTCTGGTGTGTATATTTATAATTTACCATGTCACTGCTGTATTCCCATATGTATGATATTGGATATATGAAAATGCTTAGATGGGGAATCTGCACGGAGGAAGCAACTTTTCATATTTCTGTGGAAACTCGATTGTTGGAATTTTAAATAATTTTGCCTTGGTGTGTTCAGTATAATCAAGGATATTGATTAGATTTTTTTCTTTTTTTACTTTTTTGTACTTTTTTAACCATATTTTGTGGAAAAATTTGTATGTATGCAGAAGTGAGTTTAATCAAAGTTCCTTGAAGGAAAATTTGCTCACTCAGCGGCCATGTTTCATATGACTTCCATATTGTGCGTTGCACTTTCTCGTAATCATAGAAATATGAGTGCACTGTCTTGGTATATATAAAGTCTTTCTGACCGATCTGACAAATGAGGGCACCCACAAATGGAGGTTATTCGTGGGTGCCCTCATTTGAAAAAAAATAAATATTCTATGTGAGTGAATGTGAGTGTTTAGCATGAAATGAAAAACCAAAATGTTAAGAATTGTTTTAGAAAATGTTCTGAATATACTACTAGACCTTTCCTGAACATGTGCAACAAATATAATCATGAAATGACTTAAAACTTTAAAAAAAAATTTTTTTATCACATTTTTGCTAGGGTGTTCTTCAGAGGTATTCTGAGAGCCCTCGTCCCCATGTACAAAAGAGCCACTCAACTCCTCCAGAAGGTGTCACAGTCCAAGCCCATGGCCTACTTGACCGACTTCACCCTGCCTGGGGACCTGAAAGACTTCCTATGCCTCCCACACCCTGATGTACTGATGGAAGAAGGCACCAAAGACCTTTTAAAGGTCCCAGGAGAGCCAAGAAAGTCCACATTTTCTGTCCTTTGCAGGTTGTTTGGGGACAGAGGGCAAGAAGAGAATAATGGTGAAGAGGAGAGAGAGATGATGCCAATGTTTTCTGCTGGTCATGATGAAGCTTCTAGTCTGGATCTGGGGGCTGCAATTTTACAACGACAGACAGGTTTGCATATTTTATACGCCTTTGCTTTTATTGCATATGTGTAGATATTATGTAATATTTGCTTGTTGTCATTTTTTAGATGACTCACTGGATATGAAGGTTGTGCGTCAACAATCTTGTAAAACTACTATGCAGGTATTTGATCTTGATTTTAATGATGTCAGTCAACATCTTGGGATGTTGTCATTAGGGCTGTGTATCGCCAACAATGTCACGATACGATACGCATCACGATACTAAGTCCACGATACGATACGTATCACGATATGGTTCAATTTGGAATTTAAATTTCTTTTGAGTAGAGTTTAGTAACAATAATGTGTTTATTGAATAACCAGTGTTATAACAGTTGTGATAGCTGAAAAACAATTTTGTTTTTGTCATTAAAAAAAACAATGTTTTAAATGAAATATAAAAAATTGTCACAAAAAACCTTATAATGACTCTTCCTTGCTTTTAAAGTCACTGCCTCAGTAACTGAAATGACAATTATAGTCATTTCTTATTACTTCCTATGATAAGCAAGCATACCAAATCACAGAATATTGAAGTTCTCATTCTGTTTTGTTTCAGACCTTGATTAACACATGGGTCAAACTTACAAAACATTGAGTAACCATCCTCAAATGTTTGGCGGTGGCCAAGTGGTTTTCCAGCGCCAACTTCCGTCTGTGGTCCAACACGGAGTGGTTGCACGGAGTGTAAAATAATTTGCCCCCACTGCATTGTGACACACCGGGAAACTGCTTCGCGCGCTCTTTTGCGCTTATTTTTGTTGGTAAATGAGAATGATTTGCGTGCTTCACCCTGGTTTCACCGCGGGGTTTGCAGATGATGTTCACGTCGCGTAATTACGTCACTTCATAAGGTTCCCATGGCAATAGGGGGAAATAATGACGCTTTACTTGTGTGAAGTAAACGCAACATTTTTCAACTTTCTGCGAAGATATATGTGACTTTTTTGCAACAAAAATACAAGCATTATGAAATCATGCTGGCCCCGCATATTTTGCTTGCTGAAATCGGCAAGTGCAGCGTATTTGAAAAAATGCGACCCCCGCGTAAATATCAGGCGATCGCATAATCGCGTTTTACTTAACTTTTGCTTTGCTGTTCTTGTATATCGCATGACTCCTGTCTAATGTCTGGTTTAGCGTAAGACCCAAAATTCTCCCATATTTTTGATTTTACTTTTGTCGGCGGTGGAAAAATCCTCTTATCCATTTTGAATGTCTTGCTCTGCTGCTTGCGTTGCTAGCGCCAATTGACGTCACGTGATTGGCTACATTTAAAAGCACGAGACTCGATACAGCAGCTGCTGTATCGATACGCGCATCGTCATGAGTTCATGACGATATATCGCTGTATCGATATTCTGAGCACAGCCCTAGTTGTCATATGACATCAAGTTGAAGTACATTTTTGAGAAAAATAATATGCTGACATTCATAGAAATGCAGTAGGTTAATATTGATGCACTTTGCCCAAAGAGGTCTCTGGAGCCACTGATGAAATTGGGCGTCTCAAGCCAATTTGCTGTCAGTCAGAAGGGGAAGTTCTTGAAGTCACTGGAGAAGGTGTCCTCATTCAGAAACATGGCTGCCCATCTGAAGGAAGTGATGCACTGGTGCCGGAGCTGTAAGTTTCATCGGAAGCGTAAGCACCTGGCCTTCTTACATCTAAAGTGTCTGAGGATGGAAAGTCTGGAAGCTGAGGGCATCAGGTACTTAAAAATACTGTAAATGAAATCTGTATTTGAGTCATTCTTAGCAGGTGTGTATATCAATGTTTTTTTTTTTGTTGTTTTTTTTTTTTTTTTTTTTTTACATCAGGGTGGAGAAGAGATTGAAAAGGTTCAAGTTAGAGGTTCAAAAGGCATTGATGCTTCAAGAGTCTTTACCAACAAAACGTTCATGTTCCTTCACTGCTCCTTGGAGAACTCGATGGCACTTCAGATCCTTCATGGCACACAACAGAACTGCCAGATTAAGATTTGCATTTTCCAGAATGTCCTCTAGAACAGTTAAAAACTTGTCTGCGTCATTGAAACATGGTAGGAACTGCAGCCAACCACGCAAATTCTCAAAAAAAGAATTGTCAAGAAACAAAAGAGCTAAGAAAGAAAAATCGGACTCACAGGGTGTCTTGCAGAAATCAAATATGTTGAAGAATGATATTGATGATATTTTTGAATTCTTTGGATTTTAAATTGAAAGCATGAATGTTTTTTTTATTTTTAAAACCTAGGTGCAGAAACTAACATCTGATCACTGTGTAAAAAAAATCTTCCTTTACTGTTTGTGATCAAATGTGATTTAATTTTTCAATTTAATTTTTCGCAATTTCAATTTTCTACAGAAAAATCTTTGACACGTTCTTTCCATTGATTTCTATTGCTTGGAATGTGGATAACCAGAGAAACAAAGTGAGAAAATAAACCTGTAAGGAAGTTTGAACCCCCCAATTGGTTCATTTATAATGATGATTGGATGCATGGAGCTTTAATAATCTATATATGAATGTAATTGGTCAAACAGCAAAAAAAAAAAAAAAAAAAAAAGGAAGAATACAAAAGTTGTGCTGAGTTTGTAGTGATGTGTGATCAGCTTAGTTTAACCTGCACATGCTTGAGAACTAAAAAAATCGCGCCGAACAAGTTCCTTTTAAGCCCACCCCACTGAAGAAAGTGTTCAAGGAAACGTCTTAATACATGAAATGAAACTCATTTGTACAAACACATGGGCCAAGATATTTTAAGAGTTGAGACTTTTTTTTTTTGCAGAAAAGTATATTTATTGCAGTAGTTACTCCAAACATTAGATTGATTAAAGTGTGCTACATTTTTGAAGCTGAAATGGTTAACTCATGCGACAGCCACATTTTTGTTCATGTTTGCACAGTGAATAATTTTTTGACAGTACACCAGGTTTAAGCATATAAAGTAAAGACAAGAAGGATGTTAAATGTTGGCTAAATATATTTAAAGCTAATTCTTCTCATCCAAAGAAAAAAAAAGAAAGTATTGTCATATTGATTGAACTTTTGATGGAATTTTGTTCACTTTGCAGTTTTTTTAATCAACTTTACAATGTACAGAATCCAAGTCTAGTCGGCTTTATCAGAGCTGAGTTTGCACCATAACCTGTCCCAGAATGCCTCATGCATCTCTGGGTCCTGTGGCCAGTCTAGATACGTTCTTGTTTTTACCAGCCGGGCCAGTCTGTGATGGGAGGATAGCAAGCGAGACGGAATCATTTCTAGGAAAACCAGGATAAGAATGTCCCTGTGTTCTACCTGGAGCCTGTAGGTGGCCAGCTGCATCTCCAAAGAACACCAGTTGCTACTGAGGTAGTTGCGACTGACGAGACAAAGAGTCTGGCGACTTGCGTAGATGCTGTCTGTGATGTTTTCCACAATGTCTTCTCCCAACTGAAAGTCCCGACTGTGCAGACAGATACGCAAAAACGGAGGGCCGCGCCTCTCTAAGTTCGGAAGAAGTTCCTCCGTGACCCAATGTTCATCCTTACCGCTGTAAGACACGAAAACATCATAGCGGTACTGATGTTTACCGTTCACACGTAAAGCCTCTCGGAACCATCCACTGGCGATGTGATAGAAAGGTGCGATGTATTGGCCTGCAAACCTATATGAGAGGACCACAACGATAAAAATACACAAAAATGCAGAGGTGGAGGCAAAGAACACAAATTGGATTTCAAATGAGCAGTTCTCCTTTGCAAAACCAATAAAGTTGAGGTGCTCAATTCCATTGTCAGTCAAACACTGCAGTTCTTTCATGCTGGGGTAGGACATGTGAACCTGCACCTTCCTGTTGTCCTTCACCCATGAGACCAGCCACGCATTATCACAAGTGCAGTACAGATCCAAGCCCAGAAGATGGAGGTATTTCAAACTAGTGAGATGTTCCACCAAGTTTTGAAGAACTTTGACGTTATCTTTTAGGATGAGCACTAGACCTGTCAGTGCCTTTAAATCTTTGGAGAGACTTCCATCCAGAATGAAGAATCGGCAGTTCGTAAGGATCAGCGTCTGGAGTTTCGTCAGATTGTGAAACATTACGGCTACATTTGGCTGTTTAGTGAATTCAATGTTTTCCAGTTTTAAGGTTTTTAAATGAACAAGCTGATTGATTACAGCCAAGTCTCCAATATTGTCTGAGAACATTGACTTAAAATCCAGACTGACGACCGATCGGACATATTTCCCAATGAATTCATTTCCACAGGTCACATATGCTGCATTTATTTGAAGTGTGACTATAGATGTCAAGAGTGAACTGTTGCAATCCTCAACTGTCACATATTGACCTTTGATGTTCAAGTTTAGGGGCTGATGCAGTGTAGTATTACTCCCGATCACAAGCTGCATTGGTCTCAGGCCTGAACTAATTAAAATATTACTCAAATTATATGGAATTATCCCAAATATATTAGATAAATGCAGCTTGATTGGTGACATTGTGTCAAGTGGGAAGTTCATATCTCCCAGCAGAAAAGTGCAAAGGTTAATAAGATGCACAAATGATTCAGGTTCGATATGAATTACAGGATTTTCTTGGAGATCTAGGACCATTAGTCCATATAAACCACTGAATGTGTGTTGATAAATGTAAGACAACTTGTTTTTACAGAGTTTTAGCTCTTTCAAATGGTTCAGTCCAATGAAAGCAAAATCTTCTATGTTATAAATATGATTTGTGGATAAATCTAGAGTTTCAAGATCTTCAAAACACATGAATTGTTTGGAAACAATGTTTTTCAACAATGTTTTTTTTAGAAACATAAAGAAAAGCTGTTTGACTAAATGCGGATCTGAAGCACAAAGAGATAGGAAATCATCTGGTTTAAGCACACACTTAATTATTGTAACAGAAGTGAGGTTCCTGAAAATCTGAAAGAACCAATGTACATCTAAGAGGTCTACAGTCGCAATAGCCTTTAAATTGTCGACTGTGAAATTCTTAACATCTTCACAGCCATCTGAGATTTTAGTAGTCAGTGGCAAGTTAAACGTCTCATAATCAACTTCTAAAAACTCAATCGAATATAACTTTGCTGCTGTACACAAGTCATCAATGTTAAGTACATCCACTGAGACATCCAAAGTATTGATTTTATGTACTCCAATTAAAGAAAGATCTCCAAGGAAATCTGCTTTTGAAACAAAGCGTAATGTAAACCGGTTTCCCAAAACTTTCAAAGCTCCGTCATCGATATGCTCTAAAGTTCCCAGAGACAATTCTACCTTTTCAATATTTAACACAGTAGATGTGTTACCCAGAGAGGTGTTGAAAACTGAGCAGTTTGTATACTGAAGTCTATTCAATGTATTATCATTTAGATAAAACCGCTTCAGGGATTTTACATTTGCCAGTCGACACAGAACCTCAGATATATCCTTCAAACACACATTGACCATGTATAATTCTTGCAAGTGAGGAATCGTTTCAAAAACATTTGGTGCCAATAATGATAATCTATAGCCTACAAGATACAAAATGCTAAGTGAGGGAAGGCGACTGAAATCAAGAGGTATCTCACAGCAGTGTTTTTGAGCCACTAAAATGAATAAAGTTACATTTGTCAAACCATTAAAAGCTTCCGGAGAGATCTTTGAAAAACATCCTGTAATATCAAGGTAATCCAGAGAAACAAAACGTGCAAATGAGTCTGGAGCCAAGGCACCGTGGCAGTCTTGGTCCATTTGAACGCAGAGGTTCCGTAAGTTTGATGGAAGTTCACGCAGTTCTTCTTTAATGTCAGTGACATGATTGCAGAAGGCAATGTTTGTTTTTCCATCACAGGTTTTAGCACCAGGAAAGTCTTCCGCGTCATTGTAGAAACGACATTTACCAGTAAGCCAAGAAGAAACACATGTTATCTTCAGAGAGAGTATTAGAAATGAGAACAGAAGCACCATCTTTAATTCCTCAATGATCTTTACAGCGTACGATTCTGTTCGCCTAGGCGTTGACTCTCTTTTTTACTGAAGGTAATTAACCATGTCATGACATTTGAATAAGATATAAACTTCCCGTTTCTGTGACTGAATTCTGTGAAAGTGCGACTTTTAGTCAGTAGCCTTATTTCTCTGTGGTTTTAACACATGTATGAGGCCTTAAAGGGATAGTTCACAAAAAAAAATAAAACAGTTCGTCTACTTAATATCTGTCAACAGACATTCTTCTAACTAGTATGCAAGTATGTCAACTTATTCTACTAATTCTATCCTAATATAATACCATAACAGTCTACTAATAGTCTAATGAGAGTTAGTTGACATGTAGTTACAAAGTTACTTACAGTTAGTAGAATGTAAAAAGTGGATCATTGAAATAAAGTGTAACCAGAAAGACATACAAGGTTTGGAACAACACGGGGGTGATTAAATGATAACAGAATTTTGGGTGAACTATTACTTTAAGTTTAAGGTTCTGAAAGATCATTTAGCCAGTCTGAACTGATTATTATTCAGCTGAGGACTTCCATCAAATTTCCTGCTATTTCTGAGAAAGTGTATTGGGACTTATGCAATATTTTCAGATCAATTCACAACAATTAAAAGCGATTTCACAACAATTACCCCCATGGAGGGGTATAAAACACACCCAATATAATCAAGCTACAGTTAAGTGCAGTCATAAATACAGAATAATAAAAAAACTTGAAGTCTTCTAGGATCAAAGTCTAACAACACATTTGAATATTAATTTATTTATGGAGTTTTCTTCTGCATATAAATATCACAACATATTAAGAAGTAAAACATTGTTGAAATGACAATCTAAAACATTTAATAGTTAATATTTAAATGTTAAAAGTCATTTAAAGCCATGCTTCAAAAAAAAGAAAGAAAGTCCCATTGCTTTGGAAACCAAACTGCTTTGGTTTTCATGGAAAACTCTCATTGCTCAAACATGGTGTAAAAAAAAAGATAAAAGAAAAAAAAGAGCTTCCAATGTATAACAATGTGTCTGTATAATACATAAATAATTTAAAAAGCAATATATTTCTTAAAGGTCCATTAAAATTATGTGTCTACAGAGTAACATTCTTAAAAAAATTAGCTTACATTCAACCTACTGTATATATATATATATATATATATATATATATACTGTATGTTTTTTTTTAATTATTAAACATTTCTCTTCTTTTTTACAACGGTGGAGTAACGCATTTTTAGGGCATTTGAGACGAGTCAGTGAATTTCAGTAATCTTTTGACTTAAATACTGAATCTACAATGTATTTATTGAGTGTTGCAGACCAAAGACAAACCTAATACGCAATACACTGACAAAATACAAATAGATTAGAGTTTGTAAACCTGTGGGCATACTCGTCATAAAAACATCTTTTTTTTTGTTGCCTATATAATGTGGGAAAGTGCATCCAGTTGTCTTGACTGGGGTTGATTTTAGCTCCACACTCTCTGATTGAGCTTGAATAGCATCTTCACAGTTCAGGCCTCCAGAAGATCAACGTTGAGCCGTCAAGCTAGCAGAAGGATGTTTAGATCACAACTTTGTACCTTTGTCCTTATCCTCAGTGTTTCCATTCTCATCACAGTGAAAGCCACCGTTCTCCAAGGCGTAATTCTGCTTATTCTGATCCTCAATGGTGCTATGTGTGCCTTCCCCATCCTCATCCTCCAATTCATTCTGCCTACATTTCTTGAATGAGTAATGAACTGAAAATACATACAGAACTCAACTCTTATCAACTCTTCAAAATCAAGTGAATGTTATGACACCAACTTAATCAAATTAGTAATGCTTAAATGCAGAGTAAAGAAGAGTTTCATCTTACTTCCCACTGCAACCCCAGCCACAACCAGTTGGAAGATACTGTAGATTAAGGGGAAAGCGAACATGACTTCAAGCTCCGCAGGGCTGAAAGACAGCTGGGTAATCGTACTTGCCAGCTGGGCATTCTGCATGCCTGTTTCTAATGCGATGGTGCGACACCTGCAATCACGTTCACGAGAAATAAACCATCAGAGGAAACAGCACAAGTGTTTTTTCTTCAGACTTTTTGCTACTTATTGATGCCTAATTGATGCATCAGAAGATGTGTGCTAACTGCTGCAAACAAATTAGCTAATGCTTTATAGGAAGACAAAATTGACATTTTTACCTGTGCCAAGGTTGCCCCACAAAGCGTGCCAAGAGAAAGCCCAGCCCAAAGCCGATAAATGGATAAATTGTACCGATGATCCAAAGCGAAGGAGAAATGGTCCATGAAGACTGGTACAGTACACCACCGATGACCGCAATGATGATGATGAGGAAGATTCCGACCACGGATCCCACCTATATGTATAAATACATAACCCAAGTGAAGCCGCATGGCATGCTTAAGAATTTACGACATTAAACCCAGAAACAAAAATACACCTTGAGGATCTTTTTGGCTGCTTTGGGCCATCTGTGTTTCACGTAAATCCCAAGAGCAACAGGCACAAGTAAACTCACTAACGTGATCCCTGGAAAGAACATCGGTCTGATTAAGACACAATTTCAAACAAATACATAAAACAGGAAATCTTGTTCAAGTCATTTGAGGTCATTTTACCGATACTGTCGTAAGGGATCTGGATAGCATCGCCTGAAGTCCAGACTGTGGTGTAGACGAGCAGACAAAGAGGCATCATTCCCAGAGCCAGGATGGAAGAACATGCCGTCATGCTGATGCTATAGGCGGCAGAAATCAGCGCATATGTTGTATAGTTGTTTTATTAAAAGAAATACCATTCTATAATTTGAAATAATTTTAGAAACTACTTTATAATTTAGTAACTGGATAAAATATCAATATATATACTGTATATATATAGCCTATAGATATTTCATGTGAACAATGGAAGCAAGCCTACAAATGACACTGCCGCATTTTAAAAAAAAATCCACAGAGCCTATTTTTACACAGCTCAGCTATAGGAACTAGAATGTCTTCACTGATACAAGCAACATAACATTGACAGTCTCACCTTAGGTCCATGTCTCCATCAAGCCAGTAGCAGAAAACATTGGAGCTGGAACCTCCAGGGCAACAGCCCATAACGATAATAACTACAGCCTGGACTGGAAGCACGTTGAAAATCAGTGCAAGTGCAAAGGCTGTGAAAGGCATGATGCCAAACTGGCATAGGAAACCGATAAAAATGCCCCAGGGCCTGCGGATGTGTACCCACAGCTTTCTTGCCTCTACGGTGCAGCCCATTGAAAACATGACCAAGGCCAGCATGATGGTAAGCGTGGTGCTCATCACCACGCCGAGGATGTCATTGAACGCATTACGGGGAACGAGGCAGGATGTGCCCGAGCAGATGGTGGCATTTTCAGGGCAGGTGGGCTCTGCTGCGCACATGTTGACAAAAATGAGTGTTTTAGAAATAAAAGTAGGATCCTATATGGTCAGTGGCGTAGATTCCAATGGAGAGGTTGCTGGAATGAAGATTCTTGGAGAAAGTGAGCTAAGATTCCAGAGTGTTTATATACATTTTCTTAAACACCTTCTTTCCCTCCTTAGTTTCCTCTTTCCAGCATCCCAGGTGACAAAGAGTGAACTTTTACCTGTCCCTAACAGCTTTAATATATGCATGGGGTCTATAAAATTCAGAGGAAAAAATGCTGAAAAATAATTAACTTGCTGCAAATGTTTTATGGGGTCAGTGTCCAAATGCTAACACATAAAAGAAAGAGAGTGGGTAAAAAAAAAAAAAAAAAAGAATGTCATTGTCAAGGTTAAGTTTAGGCACAATAAATGCAATAGCACCCTCTTGCCATTTTATAACATTGTGGCACTTAAATTTTATTGTTTTTCTCCAGGTACTGCCCTGTACCATCACCACCCATGCTGTTGCCGAGTAGAGAAGACATAATGCCTACCTGAACCAATGATATATGTGCGTCAAAGAATACAGATGTATTGTTATTTTTAAAGGACCCTTTAGAGATATGACTAAAGAGATGTATGGTACCTCACTCACTTTTTCCTTTCAACACAAAAATGTACACACATATACCTTTGGGCACAAAGTTAAACTTAAAAAAAAATGAAACAGTTTGAAGTGTTTATATAACTGCTTTAATCCAATGAATCTTGACACTTCGGTGTAAAGTTCATTGATGGAATTGGTGCATTCTGTTCTCTCAGGGTATGTAAAAAAATAAAAACATAAAAATGAGCTTGTTTAATGTTTTCTACTCTTGTGTTCAAGGTCCTTTTTAATTGTTAAGCATGATTTACCACTCATAATTTTAAAAAGTTTAGTGCAGCTTTTCACCCTGGGTTATGAAGCCCTGTTCCAGGGTTAGCATGGCTTGTGTTATAAGCATTCATTACACTATGAGACTGATTTCACCATAACTTCCCTCTTATCACAATGAGGCTTTTCAGAATTAAGTCAACAAGTTTAAAAAAGTACTGTGAAAAAAGAATTCCTGACATTATAGTTTGTGTTGTGTAGGATATTTGGCCAATTTAATGGATTTTAGTGTCTTTGCAATTTCAACTGTAAAACAAGTTGTGCGCTTGTCAAATACTGTACTCGTCCAATCAAAGACAATATCTTTGTCAATATCTTTATTGTGTAATCTTGTAATACATAAGATAATAAGAATGTTAAGCCAGAGGTGATATTTCAAAACCTGTCTTAAATTAAGTAATGTCCAAAAACTGTTTAATGAGGACCAAAAAACTCTATGGTTATTTGTTATCCATTCACTGGGTTTAACCAATTTGCTGGGATTTAAGTTCAGTAATTAACTAATTCTATAAAAAAAAAAGCCTTTTAAAAGTAGAACAACTGATCTGGAACTTGATCTTATCACCATATCATGTTGATAAGTTTTGGTTTAAGCTCAAAAAGCAAGAGCAGAATTTGAAGCGAGAGCAAAGTTTGACAGGTACTCACAAAGATTTAATGAAACATTTAATGTCATGTTATTTGGAAGAAAGAATATTCCAGTTGATCAACAGACAGGAACAAGTACACTCAAATATGCATGTTGTAAAATCATACAGTAGATTCCTGGATTATTCAGTGAATTTATACAGAGCTGCTTGAATCCTGAAACCAGTAACAATGAGATTCCGGCCACTGTATTTGAAAATAATACCCATGTACAATGTTTTAAATTAATCATTTTCAAAGTTATTCACACCATCCCAGACAATATTACACACAGACCTCAAATTCATCTGTGATGTGTGATATAGAGAGGCAGAGCAGTACACTCACAACTGCTTAGTGTTAAGCTGTAGATTTCCTGTTACGTGTGCTATGAAACACCTGAGCAGGTAAATCCCCGAGAACTGGACTGAACTGCAGGTCAAAGGAGGGGAGGGAGGGAGAGAGAGGACAAATAAAGTTATGTGTATATATGTTATAATGTATTTTACTTATCACCTTATCTGTGAAAAAGTGACTTCCTGTATTGACACAAAAAGCTAATGCAACCGTTTCCAGAACCCCTAGTCTTATCTTATCAAGTTGATAACCATCTGACCACATTAACATATTTCATCTAACACCGAACCTCCCTCACTCTTATAAAACTACAGGTCAGAGGCACTGATTTATTTGTAAGATTTATGCTGCTGGTGATCAAGGGAACCTTAGGTGCACACTGACATAAAATCAGAAGAAGTGACTAAGGATCATCACTGCTCAAACACGCATGAGGAAGATGACCTTTGCTGATACAATTAGGAAATAACCTTGATGTGGGTGATAAAGGCATATTATCACACACATACTATCATTCAAAATTTTGAAAGAAGTATAATAGTAATATTGTAAAATATTGCCGCATGAAGAATGTCCTCTATAAATAATATAATTGATTGCAAAGTTGAATTCTCCACAGCCATTACTGCAGTCTTCGGTTTTACATTCAGAAATCAATCCAATGTGCTGATTTGGTGTTCAAAAAATATTTCTTATTATGCTGAAAATATCTGTGCTGCTTAATATTTTTATTGAAAGCGTAATACATTTTTAAAAAATATTCCAGGATTCTTTGATGCTTTTATTTGCATTTATTTGAAATAGAAATCCTTCTTTTGTAACACTGTAAATGTCTGTCACTTCTAAAAAAACCCCAACTAATTATGCCCTTGCTGAATAAAAATGATTAATTTGGTACTGACAGTAGTTTGTGCATAAATGTGGGCTCCACAAATATTGGCACCCTTGGTAAAAATAAGCAAAACTCACTGTGAAACTTTATTTTTGCCATTTCTCCTCTAGTCTATGATTTTAAAATAGTCTAATTGGAATTCATTTAATATGGAATAAATTAAATGCAAATGTTTTTATCCTAAATATGTGTGCCAAAATTATTGGCAGCCCTACAAATTCTAATAATTTGAAGTATTTGAAGTATATTCCCATTCATGTTTTTAAGTACAGCTTAGTGATCAGGAACCCCTAAGTGATAATTCATGACTTCCTGTTTCACTGGGATATAAACATTAAATGACACACAGGCCAAAATCCTATGATCATCCATCACTACAGGAAAGACCTGAGTATATAGTAATGATGTGTGGCAAAAGGTTGTTGAGCTGAACAAACCATGAAATGGCTATATGATGATGGCTCTGAGTTTAATTGTTGAAATACTCATTTTCACTATTAAGAAGTTAGACAGCAGAGAGTAGCCAGTCAAGCAATGACAACTACTTCTACTACTTCTTCTTCCTGCATATTCAATGTAGTGACGATGCAAGCTGCCTCTAAAAACACCAATGAAGAAGGATGCGCTCTGTAAAGCAGTTTGCCCGTTTAGGGCTTCTGCAGAAACATGCCATCATTGTTATACACCACTGAAAACAAATATTATGCAATGTTATATTGCATTTCTGTAGATAGATCCTCCTAAAACTTATACACTGCACCTTTAAATCAACTGGAGATGGTAACAGAAGATGTATGTCTATATTGTCTATGTATGTCTATGATTATCATTATTATGTGTGTCTAATATATCTCACCTCACAAGAAATGGTTGTGGGAAACACGTGCTGGTTTGACTTTTAACAAAGTCCCGAAGCTGTAGAACAAGAGCCAACAAAGCACCCTGTCGAGTTCTGTCTATTTTTGTTACCACCAGCTAAAACATGACACAGAGAGAAAACTGGTAAGAACTTTGTAAACCTTTATGTTGAAAAAGAATTTGTACTTGTAGAAGTTGTACTTGTTCACACAACAATCAATTCTCCTTATTATTTTTAACCCAATCTTTAGGAATGAGTCATGGAATGGACATAAAGTTATGAATGTGGTTTGGGCCGAGTCTATGTAAATTATTTTAAGTATTTTTGCTGTTAATTACAACAAAATAAATAAATAAATGAATAAAAGGG
Source organism: Opsariichthys bidens (assembly GCA_037194245.1). Taxonomy (NCBI): domain Eukaryota; kingdom Metazoa; phylum Chordata; class Actinopteri; order Cypriniformes; family Xenocyprididae; genus Opsariichthys; species Opsariichthys bidens. Next base: position 17,310,547 of record CM074281.1, read on the forward strand.
AACTCTGCAGCCCATTTGAACAAAACCTTAGAACAAGTTGATCAATTTATATCAGTTGTTCTCAACCATTTTGACTCCAACGCGTCCCATTTTCCACAACAATATTTGATGGCCCTACAACTTTTCCAGTTGTTCGTGATTTTCGGAATAAGAACTATTAAAAATAATTTTTAATTACAAATTCTACCCGATAAATGTAAATAACATAAATAGAAAACTCACATTCATAAAATAAAAAAAAAAATTATCATGAGGTTATAGATTTATTAAATTGCATGACTTTTTCAGGTCTAGAAATCACCCTTTTAAAATTAGGCTGCTTCATATATTGAGTGTTTTCTACACAGTAGTAACCCTCGTTCTTCAAAGGAAAAAAGAAAGAAAGAAAAAACTGCTGTGGAAAGGGTGGGTAAATAAGTTTTTTATTTTTTATTTTACGTCATCTTGATGGCAGTGGCGGAGCCACGGGGTGGCCGCCATAGACATAATAAAATACCCCTTGATATTGTAATTACATTTTTAAAAGACAAAAATAATTTCTTAGATATTGATTTAGGAGGACCTCGGTCATGTTTATATGACAACGTTCGGACTGCAAAACTCTCGCGACACTGACCTGTTATCACATAGACTAATGCGCTGTCACGCGCGTTTTCAGCGTTCGTTTAAAAAAAAAAATAAAAAGTGTAGCTTCGCTTCAGTGTCTGGATCAGCTCAAAAGTTTGAGCACACACACATTTTTTTCAGATGAGTTATTAAAAGTCAGAAAATAAATATCTGTCTGATCCGAGCCTCAGGAAGCAGTTAATGTTAGCTTTAATTAGCTGACTTGGATGCTTAGAGCTATTGTCATGTTATTTCTGAGTATAGGGTTTTTATCATGATATATACTATATATGTACGATATGTGATGGAAACATTGAAGTACTTGCGTCTGTGTCGGTTTTGTATACAGTATAAATATACTGTGCCACCCCAGAGTAACAGCTGGCCCCTGCCTGGCCACCCATATGAAAAAATCCTGGCTCCGCCACTGCTTGATGCCCCCTTGGAAGTTTGCTGAAGTCCTGGTTGAGAACCACTGATCTAGGCTGAGATGTTGCTAAAACTGTACAGTACTCTATCGACCCCTGCTGGACAGTCATGGTAAGAGCATGAGAGACAAACACTCACCACAAAAGGCAAATTGAATTCCTGAAACATCTCCACAGCAACTAAATCTGCCTTCTGAAGACCTGCACCTCCATCCACCAACAAGAACGTCCTCACCAGACTAGAGACACATAAATAAGAATATAAAAAAAAGGAAAACTAAGACTTCCATTACTATAAATAGTACAGTGACATGAACTTTATGGTCTACTACTTTTAAAATCAACACAAGTACAAAAGAAGGGGTAGTCGTGGCCTAATGGTGAGGGAGTTGGGCTTACAACGTGAAGGTTGCTGGTTTGATTCCGATGCCGGCAGGAATTGAAGGATTGAAACATTGTGAGTAAACAACACTCTCTCCACCTTCGATACCACGACTAAGGTGCCCTTGAGCAAGCCACCTAACCCCTAATTGCTCCCCGGGCGCTGTCGCAATAGCTGCCCATTGCTCCGGGTGTGTTTTCACTGTGTGTGTGTGTGTCTGTGCACTTGTTCACTACTCACTGCTGTGTGTGTGCACTTGGGATGAGTTAAATGCAGAGCACCAATTTCGAGTATGGGTCACCATACTTGACAATACGTCACAACTTTCACTTTCAAGAAGGAATATCTGCATCATGAAAACAACATCAACCTACTTTTGACGCTCTTGAAGGTATGGTTCAACCATGTCTACAAAGTCCTGAGGGGCCATGTGTCCATACCCGGGCATGTCTACAAGAGTAAACGCCTTTCCCACAGTAAAGAAATTCAGCTTTTTGGTATGGCCCTGTGTCATAATAAAGATTGAGAATGATCAACTTGTGAGCACAGAGGAGTGAACAGTGGAGAACATTCATAACATATAGACTCACCGGAGTTTTAGAGACTCTCACATCTACCTCTGGTGCAAGAGAGAACAAGGCACGGATGAGAGATGACTTCCCAACATTACTCCTGCCCATAAAACACACCTGTAATACACACGAGCAAACATGAGACACAGTTCGAAATGTCTAGTGCAGCAGTTCTCAAACAGAGGACCTTAATGCAAGGATAAATATTAATATATTACTGCAATCTAAATTAAAATGCAAGAAGATTTCAGATGAAACTGAAGTCATATTTGATTTTTTTAACCTTCACTAATTATTGTTTTTAATTGAAGATTAGAGTTCTTGTTACTTCTGGAATCACAACATCAACTGCGTTTAATTTATATATATAAATAAATATATATATATATATATATATATATATATATGTTATGTTTATTATTATCTATTATACAGGGGCCCCAAAATGTATTTGAACACTTCAACCAAAATTTTTTTTTTTTAAAGTCTGAATTTATTTGCATTATAACAAAATATCAAAACAAGTGTAATAAAATAATGACCCTTTCAGGACTTTACTTCGCCATTTTTTTAATCCAAGTACTTCATTATTTAATCAAGGGATGACGACTATTAATGACAATTTTATCTCACCTCTGGCTGTTTAAGAATAGGTACATGGTCCATCCGGACCGCAGAGGTTGAGTAGTCGATAACATGTTTAGAGGACGGAGTGAACAGTGTCTCTGCCTGACAGAGCTCCTCCAAGCTGGGATGGAAGATGTTGAATTCTGTCTGATTAACCTGCGAGGACAAGTGCCCCCCCAGACCACTGAAGGGGTACAGAAGACACTGACGCCTCCTCTCAGGGAGCAGACACACATGTTTAACGGAAGCCAGCCGATGACCTCTCTGAAGGACCAAAGGCCAACATGATGCCTGTGTCTGCAGCAGAGGCAGTGCCTTTATCCTCAGCAGCATTGTGTTGATCACTTCACTCAGTATGGCAACTGCTTGTTGATGTCAGTTTTAGGATGCACTGTCATTTGCTTCATGTGTTAAGTTTGTCATATCCATTCATTGAGATTTTGAGTTCAAGTAGGTTTACTTGATGTTTTCTGAAGTTTAAATCTTTCCACTAAGATTTGTAAATGTGCATATTACGGTTCATAACCATCCACGTGTTTGCATATACAGGGGACAAATATATAAATAACTCACAAATATTATCAGCATTTAAATCATTTTACAAATAGACGTATGCCATACATGTGCTGCCTTTAGAAAAGTTTCAAGAACTTTTAATTCTACCCAGCAATGAAACCCATATCTTATTGCAAACCCGATAACATTCAAAATACATTAACCTGAAAAGTTCCACTGCGTCCCGAAAAAAACAACTCTGCTCGTTCAAAAGCACATTTCTAAATGCTATCACGTTAATTAAAGAATATGTCTATGCCCTGTACAGAGTTTAAAAAGGCAATTTATTGATATTAAACATGTACTGGAGTACTTGCGTGTGTTCTATCAGAACCAACCCGGAGGAAACAAACAAAGGAACAAAGGTTCCACCCTATGCGAAAAGACTACGCGGGCTATTTTATCATAATTTTTTTTTTTTTTTTTTTTTTTAGCATATTTTCTGTCCTTTTAATTTATATTGCTAGGAAAATCACACAAATCTGGCCTTAACACTGCAAAAAAAAAAAAAAAAGTGAATATCCTATAGAAAATACATAGACAATATAAAATAAAAAATAATTTCAATACAGTTTAAGTTATTATTGTATTTGTATGAAATATAATCATGAAAAAAAAAAAAATAAAATTGAACTTGGTGCTATCTAAAACCAGTGTTGGGAAAAGTTCCTTTCAAATGTAATACATTACAATATTTTGTTACTCCCTAAAATGAAACTAACTGTGTATATTTTTTTATGGAAAGTAATGTGTAATTTTGTGTTACTTTTTCTCACCTTGGCTGGGCTTGTTTGTGTGTTTTTCAAAAACAAACAAAACAATTCTGGATCATAGAAAAATGGGGCGTATAAGAAAAAAGTTAAATAAAAAGCTCAACTGTATGAAACACAAATTTGATGTTTATCTAAAGTCATTTTTGCTTTGGATTATCATCAGCAGTAAAGACATTATTTAATAAAGTACATAAAGTGTATTTTTGCAATTTAACATTTAATTATTGGAAGTTTGGGTAATATTATGAGTTTGCATTTCACTGTTTTTACTCATTTTAAGAAATACTTAATCTGGTTTTGTGCAAGTGAGATGAGTAATAGTTACAGTGCTGGGTAGTAACTGATTACATGTAATCTGGATTACACAATAAGATTCCAAAATTATAGGCCAATCTGAGTAGATCATATTGTGTTTGAAAATACTCATAATCAGACTATACAGTTACTTTGCATTGATTACATTGATTTATTCACACAATGGCATAATGCATTCATTTATAATGTATTGATTCTTCCTCGTTCTTTTTCATGTTTCAAATTTTCCATTCTAAAAAAGCATATTGCTGACATACAATCAGAAAGTCTTCTAGTTTTGTGACATTTTACACAGAGACCAGCTAAGTCAAGTGGCCGTATAATTACATGGAAAACTGAAACACACACAGCATTTGACCACTGGATTTACTCAGTGGTCATATACTGAGGAAGTTAAATCATTTCTCTTTTACAGTTTTTTACGATCGCTATGACAGTTTTTTCAATACATTTAACAAGTTTCCTAAACTCTTAACACGGTTAGCACAACATCCGTCTATGTAGGCTATACAATTAACACATTTCTTGTTGCTTTGACACAAAATGCATGCAGTTAACACAAATTTAAAATGCTTGAACTTCTTTTACACACAAGCTCAACCAAGACCAAAACAATGTCATTTTCCTGCCAAATTTACAAATGCTTTCACATTGTATGTCAGAACAGATAACATCATGTTCTAAACATATCTTACATAGGCTAAAGTCAAAGTGAACAGCTGTTCATATTGTGAATTGAAACACAGATATATTCCCTGTATTTTATTCCGGTGCTTTTTCTGTTTGTATATCTTGCAGTAATGTCCTTTTGCAAATAAAATCTTTACTGCAGCAATTCTGTCTGTCTTTTCTTTCATAAACTACATAAAGCTACTCCGAGATGGTCATTCATTTTTTGTATTGAATTTCTGCAGCAAAAGAAACAAAATGCATTTACTAAACCCAACAAAACAAAAATGTAGAGAGGCTTCAAAAGAAACTACAGTGCAAAACACAATCTATGATCAACACAATATAGCCTATTGTCTATTGTATACGGGCAGACCCGACACATAAAATAAGGCAGTTTCTGTAATTTCAGCTGATGTTAGAGTTTTTTTGTCATTGTGTTATGATTGACTAAATGTTCCTGTTGGAAGAGAACATGTGTTAGTGTTTTGAATAATTATTTGATTTTGAAACATGTTTGCAGTGTTCTGTTAGACATAGTGTATTGTGTTAGTATATTATTGTATTTTGAAAATTAGTTTTGGAGTTTAGTTTACGATGTGTGATTTTGAGCATGAAATTAACTGTTTTGCCAATTGTGTGTTTTAGCTGTGTTGGTGCGTTAAGAGTTTAGGAAACTTGTTAAATGTGTTGAAAAAACTGTCATAGCAATCGTAAAAAACTGTAAGTACCAATAATGGCAATGATAATCAGATACTTTAACAATGACAAACCCGTACCCCTGGTGACTTACATATGACCATTAGGGGGCAGCAATGTCTAACAATTATAAACACATGATCAGCAATCCTCTTTTAAGCCCTGTATCGCTTATTGACATCTCAAAAAATACTAGGCTTGCAAAATACTTGGATATAGATGAATTCACAGTGACTTTCACCTTTAATCAAATCAATTATTGTCACCGTATCAAAGTGTGTCCCACCTTCTGAATATATGAAAAAAGGTACGAAAATGCAACTTTTCTGCAGCTGAAAAAAACTGTAAAAAAAAAAAAAAATCTGTCAACTTTGCCTGCCTGAAATCTGCAGACTGGCTCTGACTTTTGGTAATTAGCATAAACTTTTCCAAACTCCAATTTGGGGCAAAGAATTCTGTACAAATTTGTGTAGTGTTTTCCAACCTTCAGGCAGAGCAAGCAGTGGCCTAGGGCCTCTTGGATTGGTGAAGGGGCCTCCATTACCGTAACAAACAAAATACTATGGCACTTTTTCCATTTGGATATACATTAATTTACAGTGACTTTCACCTGTAATGAAATCTTTTGTCACTGTATCAAAGTGTGTCAAACCTTCTGAATGGAAAAAAGGTACGAAAATGCAACTTTTCTGCAGCTGACTGACTACAAGACACTGAATTATGATGGCGCCGAAACGAACATCATTTGCGGGGTGCAAAGCTTCTATCAGGAGTCGATTCGAAAATGAGCTCGGAAGTATAGAATGTGCACATCCGGTGTGCGATACCTGTATTGTCCGACGCGGTGCTGTGCTTCTCGTCCGGTGTGCTTCTCGTCCCTTGTGCGACCCCGTTTAGATACTGTGAATTTATTCATAGCCTACAATGAACGTCATCGCTTCGAGAGCCGACTAGCAAAATACTGAAGTAGAAGCAAAGTTCGTATTCAAAGACAAAGAGCTGCTATTTCAGCACTGGAGTATTTTTTTTAATGTTTCAAAAAAGTACCTCAGTCTGTATCTTTTAAATTCTGCTGTTTACATTACTGGTCTAACACAACACTTAATGTCAGTTTATGTATATGCATACAATTTTCAGTTTCAGTATATGCATAGAATTTTATGAAGAAAGTAAGAATTTCTGTTTAAGTTTGTCTCTTTCACTTTCACTAGCAGTTGATTTGTGTAGGCTGATAGGCTCTTAAAAATAAAATGTCTTTATTGGCATCTGTGGTTACATGAAGAACCTTTAAAATCCATGGAACCTTTCCATAACAGATTGTTGTAGAATGTTCTTCACACAAAGAAAAACAATGGGTTCCATTAAGAACTAAGAACTCTTCACTGAAAGGTTCTATGGAGAACCAAAAATGGTTCTTTTATGGCATCACTGTAAAAATTCCCTTTTGGAATCTTTATTTTTAAGAGTGTATAATACATATTTTAGGTATTTATTGCACTGCAATAAATCAATAGGAGGGGGAAATCCTGTACAAAAATGATTAACGTATGAATATGGACATGTAAAAATAAAATATACAAATTTTATTAACAGATGTTAAATAAAAAGGTAAGAAATAATATTTGTTTTCAGTGCATTTTATTAGGAGGGGTGTGAAGTGGGGGGCCTCCAACATAAATTTTCCCTAGGGCCTCCAAATGTATAGAACCGACCTTGCCCACCATTCAAAATGTTTATAGAGCTATAGGAAGAGGAAGTTAAAGTTGATTCTGGAAGAGCCTCTCCTATCCAAATTCAACCTTCAGCCACTACTGGATAAACCACTATATTGACTTGAGATCAGCAAGTATGAACCTCATAAGAAGCTTTTACTGCCTTCTTACAAAAATCTAAAGTGGAAAAGCAACATAAATCAAAGAACACTAGGTTACAGCTGTAAATTGTATTTAAGAAAGAATGATGACCTAAACTTAGCCATTTCTTATGAAAGCACAAACTAAATTTCCTCTCTCATCGACTTTAGCATTAAACCCAATGGACAGACACACAGATCACAGTGATGAAGAGAGAAAATGTGAAAAATTGTAGAAGGAAAGAAGAAATGACAAGTAGTTAAAGTTTGGAATTTAGCATAGTAATAAATAATGATACAATCTGAATACTAAATGGAAAAAAGTGATGGAGTGATGTGATGGAGATCCAAAGAAGTGAAAACAGATATATATATATATATATACAGTACTGTGCAAAAGTTTTAGGCAGGTGTGAAAAAATGCTGTAAAGTAAGAATGCTTTCAAAAATAGACATGTTAATAGTTTATATTTATCAATTAACAAAATGCAAAGTGAGTGAACAGAAGAAAAATCTACATCAAATCAATATTTGGTGTGACCACCCTTTGCCTTCAAAACAGCATCAATTCTTCTAGGTACACTTGCACACAGTTTTTGAAGGAACTCGGCAGGTAGGTTGGCCCAAACATCTTGGAGAACTAACCACAGTTCCTCTGTGGATTTAGGCAGCCTCAGTTGCTTCTCTCTCTTCATGTAATCCCAGACAGACTCGATGATGTTGAGATCAGGGCTCTGTGGGGGCCATACCATCACTTCCAGGACTCCTTGTTCTTCTTTACACTGAAGATAGTTCTTAATGACTTTCGCTGTATGTTTGGGGTCGTTGTCATGCTGCAGAATAAATTTGGGGCCAATCAGATGCCTCCCTGATGGTATTGCATGATGGATAAGTATCTGCCTGTACTTCTCAGCATTGAGGATACCATTAATTCTGACCAAATCCCCAACTCCATTTGCAGAAATGCAGCCCCAAACTTGCAAGGAACCTCCACCATGCTTCACTGTTGCCTGCAGACACTCATTCGTGTACCGCTCTCCAGCCCTTCGGCGAACAAACTGCCTTCTGCTACAGCCAAATATTTCAAATTTTGACTCATCAGTCCAGAGCACCTGCTGCCATTTTTCTGCACCCCAGTTCCTGTGTTTTCGTGCATAGTTGAGTCGCTTGGCCTTGTTTCCACGTCGGAGGTACGGCTTTTTGGCCGCAAGTCTTCCATGAAGGCCACTTCTGACCAGACTTCTCCGGACAGTAGATGGGTGTACCAGGGTCCCACTGTTTTCTGCCAATTGTGAGCTAATGGCACTGCTCGACATCTTCCGATTGCGAAGGGAAGTAAGCATGATGTGTCTTTCATCTGCTGCAGTAAGTTTCCTTGGCCGACCACTGCGTCTACGGTCCTCAACGTTGCCTGTTTCTTTGTGCTTCTTCAAAAGAGCTTGGACAGCACATCTGGAAACCCCTGTCTGCCTTGAAATTTCTGCCTGGGAGAGACCTTGCTGATGCAGTATAACTACCTTGTGTCTTGTTGCTGTGCTCAGTCTTGCCATGGTGTATGACTTTTGACAGTAAACAGCAACCTCACCTTGTTAGCTGAGTTTGGCTGTTCCTCACCCAGTTTTATTCCTCCTACACAGCTGTTTCTGTTTCAGTTAATGAATGTGTTTCAACCTACATATTGAATTGATGATCATTAGCACCTGTTTGGTATAATTGTTTAATCATACACCTAACTATATGCCTACAAAATCCCTGACTTTGTGCAAGTGTACCTTGAAGAATTGATGCTGTTTTGAAGGTAAAGGGTGGTCACACCAAATATGGATTTGATTTAGATTTTTCTTCTGTTCACTCACTTTGCATTTTGTTAATTGATAAATATAATCTATTACCAAGTTTATTTTTGAAAGCATTCTTACTTTACAGCATTTTTTCACACCTGCCTAAAACTTTTGCACAGTACTGTATATATATATATATTAACATTAGTTAATGTATTAACTAACATGATCTAACAATGAGCAATACATTTGCTAATCTTTGTTACAGTTTTTTTCAATTGCTAAACGACAGTGGGCACAACTGGAGTCACATGTTCACAACTCTAACTACAGTCTGCACTACCAACAGTCACCTGAGCTAAACAGTTCACATCACCTGCAAAACTCACTCCAAGCAACACAACTCTGAACACACGGCTCAAAACAGGCTCAGTGCAGCCAAACACTATGCACAACCCTCACTGAGAGAACACACACTGCCACTCAGAACACACTGAGAGGAAAATCACTCGCATCAAACACCAACACAGAAAATACAAACTTTCATCTTTACAGTTTGAACAATTTCAGTGACTTCATGTGACTTTCAGTGACAAAACAGTTCATTGTTTGTTCATTGACAGTGCATTAACTAATGTTAACAAATACAACTCTTGATTTTAATAATGTAGTAAATGTAGTTGAAATGATCATTAACAAAGATTGATCAATTCTGTAAGTGCAGTTCAAAATTAGTTCAAATTAACTAGCTAACTAATGTTACCAACTTTTAAAACTGGAGTACTAGCATACTGCTACTAAATACAGTGCATTATATACTGCTTCATATTATTGCTTTAAACAGGCTACTATGTGAAATAGTGCAGTCCGCAACCATAAATATTTCAAACAGCTTTAACATTGTCACATGACCTCATTGTGCTACATTTACAGGTAATTCGGTGAGTGGCACCGGGACACCATCTTGAAAATAAATAAAGCTGAATTCTGAATAGCATAGAAGTATTCTACTCCAACTATTTCAGCCAAATGATTTGACCTTTTGTTTTCCTGTGACAAATGAACTGGAAGTAATATCGGCTGCTTTTCAGAATTCAGACAAGGATTCAAGAAAGAGATGTTTTAAATTGATGCTGATATTACGGTTCATTCAACACACTGGAAAATACAGGTAAAATAAGCATAAGGCATTGTGCAGTGGTATTTTACAAATTATGCATAAAAGGGATTGGGCAGAAAGTGAGGTTCATTCAGATGCACAAGGTCAAACAGTTGATGGATGATCAGATGTCATGTATGGGATAAATAATCATTACATATTAGATTAAGGAGCAACCATCCTTCTTTTTTTCTCTGAATGAATCTCTTTGGGATCAGTCCAGATTGGCAGAGATATTTTTTTGCTTGTAAATGCTATAGAAAAGTGCCAATGAGAGGCAGCTGCCGTACTCTCACACTCAGCGTTTAATACCCCATCATGGGAAGAGCACTTGTTAATGTGACATTGAGTGATGTCCACCCTGACCTCTCCTTCTCTCTCATCTCATTTGCATGTTAAGCATCCTGCCTCTTTTCACTTCAGCATTGTAACCGACACACAAAGGGACGTCTGCCACCCTTAATGGCTCCTTTCTGTTCCGTCTCTTAAGAATGAATCCATATGCAGTTCATCTCAGATGACTTCACACAAATCAGAAGGGTCAATCGTTCAAAGAGCTTAATAGACTGAAGGAATGCAACTTATATCTGACACACAGACTTTAATGACACACTCAGAGGCAGTAAAAATGACACCGTGACACTCAACACAAAGACACGGTCAACGCGATGAACACACCTATAACACAACCTCACAAAAGAACTTCTGCTCCAGCCGGACACCCTGGGCGGTGTTTGCATCCCTCTTTGTGTGTTTTATAGGAGGGGAGGGAACATGGAGGAATACATTGGAGGGAAAGCATCTTACTCATGTAATTACAAGGTGTTTTTACCACGGTCTGGCTATGTTCATAATGGAATACTATTAAATACCGTGGCAACACGCAGGCATATATAAACATTGCACACAGCAGTGTACTAAATTGTGGTCACATGACATCACTAGATATATGTTTAATGCAGAACATTCTGTCTATTTATCATCCTGTGCACCATAAATATGGTACTTTTACATTCAGTTTTATTTATTAATTTTTCTAGAATTATTCTAGCATAACTCTTCTGAAAAACCTAATCCTAGCTAGCTTTAGAAGGTTTTAGATGGTTTAAGATGGTTTCCCAATCTGACCAGCAGAAAAGTTCCCAGTAATACCAATAGTTTCGTTTGTTTTTCATATTTTATTTTCAGTATTATTTCAATTAACAAAATTGAGTTGTTTGATTTTTTTTTAAAATATAGTGTTAATTAATGATAACATTGGGAATGGAAGGTAAAGTTGAGCGTGTCTCATTGTGGGATACAGTAATGTAGTGCATTAATGCGCTTTGTTGCATGCACATTTTAGCAATTCTATTCCATGCTTACAGATCATTCCCAAACTGTGCATAACAGGCCTATATAGACTGCAGAAATAGCACGAGCAGTATTCTGTAATGCTATACTGAACGTATCATCTAAGCTATGTTCTGTGTCTCTAAATGAACGGAGGAAATGGAAAGGGTAGAGAAAGTGTAGAACAATTTAAAACATCAGCAAAATAGCTAAAAAACAAAGGTTTATCATCTCCCTCTCTCCCTCTCTGTCTTTTTAAGACATGGTAGCATAAATATTTTGGCAGGTGGTGTTTAGAGGGTATTAAAGCACTGTGTTTGGGATATCGATTGGGATCTGTGTGCCAGGATCTGCAGAGAGAGAGAAAGTATGACCTTGAAGCAGGAGGGTGACTTGATAAATAAACTGCAGGAAGGAAATGCTTGAGAAAACAAATTTGCTGGCACCCAGGAACATTAAAAGTGGACGGAGGATCCTAACCTTTGTATGTGCTGTATATATGTGAATGTTTTTGACAAGTGTCAAATCAGTATTTTTCAGAAGTATCAAATGAAGCAGAATGGATTGTAAATTGTTTCTTTTATTAGATTAAATTGATAGCATGTTACCTTTAAAAGCATAAAACTAACAATCCTTAACACATGTGACATTAAAAAAGAAATGAGGTATTTGTGATGAAATGTCCTCAAAATCAGAAGTGGAAAATGCTGCAGACTACCACGATCTGGGACTGTACGGCATCACTGTGATCCAGACACCTGAATCGGCTCTTTAAAATGCTGAAAGTGTGCTTGACTACACTGTGTGACTGGATATGTGCCTGGTTATAATACTCCATCATTTGCCATTATCACTAGAAATTGTACACAAACACCCCAGCTTTGTGTAGGCGGTAACAACACAGTTAATTGCATCAGGCATATAGTGCTGACAGTTGTGAATATGGAGCATTGTTTAATGACTCTCATTTGCATAGAAAAGTCAAGTTTGCGCCGGAAAAAATGACTTAATTTAAATATGCATGATGCAGTGCTATAACAGTACATATAGTGCTTGGCTAAATTGGACAGTATAGGTGTTTTGTGAATAGCTTTTGCACTGAAATACCACATGCTGAAGTATGCAATGTGTTGCCCCTAAATGTTTCAGTACCTCCAGAATTGACGTTCAGGCCAGTCCAGGTTATTGTGGTTTGTAAAAGAATGCAAGTTTCCATCCATTTCCAGGTCAGGGTCAAATTAGCCTCCTCTGAGTTACAATATTGTGCATTGGCGTACATCATTACATACATAGACTGTGTGAAGTGCTCTAGGATTCTTCAAAGTCCCTCAGGGATGAGTTTGAAAGAATGTTTATCCTCGTCTGGAGTTCTAGTCCTCGCGTAGTCCAGTGCAAAGATATCACAAATAAACCGTCTCTGACGTTTACAGCTGCACCAAAGAACACTGCTGGAGATTCCTGGTTCATATATATACATTTCTATACAGACCTCCGGAGTATTGATGGAATATATGAAATCAGTTTATCAATATCAGCTATGATTTTAATATTTAATTTGGATACCGATAAGCTGATATTTGGCCCATGACTGATGAATGAATGATTTTAAACTTCACACAATTTATACTGTTTGTCTAAATAAATCAAACACTAAAACTAAAAATAAATAATTTTTAATGTGTGTGAGAGAGAAACAATGCAGATGACTTTGTTCACAAAGGAAGGATCTGTACGGGAAGGAGTCAAAGCTCAGTCTGATAGAGAACCTGTAATTACTGCTGTCAGAGAACACCCTACAGTCACAAATGACTGTACCAAAGCCAAAGTCACCCTGCTTTAACAACACACACAACCACACACACACACACACACACACACACACAGAGTGGTGAGTGATGGAGGTTGAGAGAGACAGAAAGGGGCTGGTGTGTGTGTGTCCTTTGTTTCAGTCACAACACTTGTCCTGAGTGTGCAGGAGTAGCTATGCGAGGCCTACCTTGTTTTTTCCACACAAACACACATGGCAAGGACGCTCGGAAGGACAAAACCCCTGCCGCACAAACACCCATCTCTATTTCTAATACTTTGAGTCCTGTGGGCCCGGCTACTTTCAGAGATTTTGGAGGTGACAATAAACGAGGCGATGTGAACCCACACTGCTGTTCATTGTGCTGCCCCGGGCCATGACAGCACACAGAATACTAACAATGTTTTTAATGGATGCATGAGCATGTGGTGCTTCACCCCAGCTGCAGGTGTCGGCATGGAGCTTTTGTGCAGGGGACGGGGTATTAGAGCATGTGTGTGGGCTCAAGTCATCTGGACTCTGGAAAATGTTTGTGTTTTGAACTGAGAGTAAAGTGCAAGAATTGAGTTTGAAGTCAAGAGTGTAAGTAAGTGTTAAGGCAATCTTTTGAAAATCATATAGAACTTATCAATGGTTGCTCTGTTTATTAGTGGTCCGACACTGTCTGGACTTTTGGTTTAATTTGGAGCAAGACCACCATTGTTCAGTAGTGGAAGGGGGTAGATGGAAAAAGTGGTGGGAATGCTTGTGAAATTATTTTTGCAATTATTTGTTGTCACTATAGACAGAAATAAAAAGTTCAGCTTGACAAACTTTTAAAAGAAAAACATGACATGGGGCGAAGAGTATTGAATATTAACTAGAGATGCACAACAAAATATAATATCTGTAATGAGCTGATATTAGGAAGTACTAAGGTTTAAAATAATTGTATATATATGTATATATAATAATGTCAACAAAATATCTATATGTTTAATTTCACATGTAGTCTACAAAATGATACATACATACATACATACACAAATATCTGTTATTTGTTGGTTGTTCACCATAACATATAAGCCATAATTTTAATATACATATCTCGTATATTAATAGAAAAAGGATGTTGATAATAACTATGTCCATTGTTTATGCTTGACTGAATTAACCATTTGTTTCTGTCTTTGTAAACTTTCATCTCAATGCTTTTCCCTTGAGATCCTGAGATTCCTCACTTAGCTATAGAAAGCATCCAAAACCGTGCATCAGTATACCCTAGGGTGTTCATTCTGCCCCTCTTGTCTCCACGTCTGTCCCAGACATGATGGGATGCTCCCTGTGGCCTCTGTCTTGTTTAGAGCCCTGATTGATTAAGGCGATCTGGCAGTGCAGTGCAAGCCATCCCCCTCATCATCACCTTTCCTCACACATTTTCACTTCTCGACCCATCTGCCCACCGTCGTCTTCTCTTCTCACCCCATTTCTCTTGTTTGCTCTGCTTGTAGGAGGGTCATTCATCTCTTGAGTTATGATGGAGCTTGTTTTTTTGTTCATAATCCCCCCTGCACAACATAGTCAAGGTTGCATGATTTGTGAGCACTCTCCATCTGCAAGTTTTGGCATTTATGTCTCAATTGTGTGAATTAGGTCTTTGCTAAGGGGTTTATAACAGAGACTTAAAATGCTTGCCAAAAAAAAAAAAAAAAAAGTAATTGCCTGTGCACCACATCGGTGTGGTATTTTTAATAAATATTTTGACAAACTGGACAAAACCAAATTACTAGAAAATTAAACTGAAATGAAAATGAAAAATGAAAATATGAACATAAAAGCCAATTAAAAATAGTACTCAAATTAATTTATGTTTTATTCAGTGAGGAAAAGTAAAATCAGATAAATCAGGATTATCCATGATTTAAGTTTTCAAGATGTCTTTTAAGTGTAAGTTACTAGGAAATTAAGTTTTACTTCTGACTAACTTAATCTTTTAATTCAAACTGCAAGTCAAATGAATTGCCTCCTGAGACATTGGTTGTATAATTTATATTACTGACTTAAAATTATGCAAATTCATTTGATTGGCAAAACAACAGAGCTATAAATATATAGGACTTATGGAGATAAAAATGGTCTGCTCCCATTGCCTTGCATTTTCATATCCAGCAGGAGGCAGTAGAGCTCTTCATAACTACTTCAAACATCTCCATCCCCCACAACTCAAATCAACCCCGGAGATTACCAAAGGCATTTCCCAAGCCAAAACACTTCATTTTACCACACCTATGAGGTGCTTATGAGGATACTCCCAGAAGGGGGCAGTAGAGTTCCACAAACCTCCTGGGATGCACAGTTTCCACAGTCACCCAGAGTTGAGTTTTGGCCACGCTGCATGAGGTCCTCGGAGACTTGAGCCTCTAAAGCCGCCTCCTAAATCATGTCTCTGTATCCCTCCTTAACCCCAGCATGCTCCCAGAACAAGGCCTTGCTTTTCCAATTTGAGAGAATGCCATACAGCAAACGTGTGGGAGAGTGGAACTAAGCTAACCTTTCACTGTAGAGTAGGGCGCTGTCTGAATGTCAGAGGGCCAACGTGGGGACAGACAGAACATATTTCCTTAAAACAATGAATGGAAAGGATTTCAAGCAATGGCCGTCATCCAGGAAGGACACGGTGGGCGGCACTGGATGAGAGAAACATGGGAATGAAATTTGATGTTATTCAAAGAGCATCTGATATTTGTGCAGCGTAGGTCCAGTAAAGTCAGAGTCATGTACAAAAGTCATGGATGAGTGAATGCCAAACATCTGGAGCAGAAGACGGTTGGCGAGAAACAGTTTTTGCATTCGGTTACAATCTAAACACGGAGCCGTGTGCCACATTATGAGTTATTTAAGAAATATCACACAAGAAAGAACAATTTAACATTAACCAAGATAATAAAGGCTGTCAAAGTTTTTTGTTCATTGTTCTTTTACTGAAGTTAACACATTGAACCTTAAAGGGATAGTTCACCCTTTAAGATATTTGGAAGAATGTTTGTAACCAAACAGATCTTGCCCCTGAAAATGGGGGACGAGAGCTTCTTGGTTACAAACATTCTTCCAAATATCTTCCTTGTTCAGCAGGTGGGTGTATTAGTGAAAAGTGTTATCATAGTGCAATAGTTTGGTTCTAGAAGTAAAAATCCTATGAATTTATAAACATGTAAAGAAAGACAGCTGTGAGCTATGAGGTTGTTAATCAAGGTATATGATGAAGCCATTAGCCCGCATTATTTCACCCTTTTTTGTATACATACTGTAAATAATCATGTTAAACAGTGCTGAAAAACTACATTACCCCTGAATCTGCAAAGAAATCAACACCAATCATAAAACTGACAAGTGAAATAATAAGATGTAATAGAGTCAGTCTCCCTATGCTGATGCTTAAATATACTTAAATATTTGTGTGTGTGTGTGTGTGTGTATGCCTATTTTACAATAAACAAAATATACTGTATGTACATATAATCAACATCCTATATATCCTAATATACAATTTATGCTTCAAATAAAAGTTCGTAATGTAGTGATGCAACTCATAGCTCTATAACAAAGACTTTTTTAATATCCATATGGAAAAATACTTCTGGCGCTAAGGCTGCTGGAAAAAGTGGACGAGCACTAACGCACTCTGTGTCAGCTGTGGTCATATTGGACTTCAAGCAAGCAAAATTGATCAATTTAAATCACACAAAAATACTAGAATATTGTAAAATAAATTAATAAACAAACCTACTTTTACAACATTGGAAAACATGCATCTTTTACATTCAAATCTAATCTTCTCGTCATGAATTTGCAGGACATCATTCCCAATCAGTGTTTTTCAGGCTTATGGATGGAAGTCAATGGAGCGCAAAGGCTAGTGTGACTGCAACTTAAGTTCGATATATATCAAAAATGAATATAGATATATTCCAGAAACTGTTCACAGCTGGCTGCAGCAGAATCTGTATACACTGCGAAAGTGTCTCAAGAGAAGGGAAAATGTGAGGCAGCGTTTTGATTAATGAGATTGCGGTGAGAGCGGTGAAATACTGATGGGAATGGATGAGAGGGCTATTAAACACTGTGTCTCTGGAGTCGAGGAGTCATAGCTCCACAGAGCTCCTCTGAAAGGAGATCAGGTCAGGGTAGATGCATGTGAGGGAGTTCCACACTGCATCCCAGGGGAAGTGACGTGGATGTTAAGTGGGATAGCCTGTACTGGAGATCTAGGCAGCAGACCTGGTTTACCTGGGTCTGTCCTATACGTTGTCTTCCTCAGCCGAGCTCTTGGGCTTGAGGAGGGATGGGGATGAGTGAACAGAATTCCAGCCCATGCATGGGAGGTACAGCCATGGCGGAGTAAATCTGCCCTGTTCCAAGGGCTGTGTTTAGCTTCAACCTTCATCTCTTAAGTTTAGTCCAGATGCCACAAGAGAGTGAAGACTAACAAGAATGGAAGCTAGAGAGAGAGAGAGAGAGAGAGAGGGAGGGAGGAAAGGAGAGAGGAGGGGTTGTGCTGCTATAAGAGAGCAGCAGATTAGTTGGTACTTTGCTCTGAATTCAGATCAGTCTGGCATGAGTGAGACCCAGCTGATGTGAGAACAGTGAACATGAGGCTGAGCTGATGGATAGTGTATCTTACCGAGCATTACCCAACACACACACACACACACACACACACACACACACACACACACACACACACTATGTACAGTGCCTCTGCATCAATCTATAATGAATTATCATGTCTAAATGAATCCAGCTGAGCTATGAGAGTATGTTAGTCTCAAATTAGCAACATTTAGACACACAACTCAGAACAGTTATCACTTGTAACACAGGCTGTCTAATGCTCAATACAGTGCATTGTGCATTCACATCTTTAAAGAAATCTTGCACTTGCACAATCATTGGTTCAAAACATAAATTTACTGTGAAATACCATTGAAACATAACTATAGATCACCCACACACAAGCAACTGATAGTTTCACTGTGTCATTGTTCGTACAATCATTAAGTATTGTAGAACAAAATAGGTGATACGGGTTTCATTATGGTACTACATGTACAATAAACACATCTCTGTAAAAGTACTGCAGTAGTAGAGAGAATACTACAGACAGTGGAATCAGTGAAGTGAAGTCTGTAATATTTTGAAGCAAACCACTACAGTACAATCACAACATAGGTTTATTTAAATCAAAGCAAAAAATAATTAGCTATGAAATAGAAAAGACAGTACTGTAAAACATCAATACTCAACTTGCTTGCTTGTACTGTAAGAAACAAAACAGGCATGATTACTGTACTTCTACATTGTCATCAACTCTGTGTTGTGGATTTGGCCACAGGTTCTCATCTACATCACAATGGATGTTTTCCAAAAAACATTGGGCATGGCGAATCCATGCCTGACACTGGTCTGCTGTGATGTCATCCTTGGATATTGTAGTCTAATTGGTTCATGCTCCACGCTATTTGGTGACAATAAATCTCGTTATCTTGAAACTTTCATGATTTACAGTAAACATGGAAGATTGTTTGTCTGTTTCCATACAACTATGCATTAAGAGTAATGCAACAGTTACTTATCATTTTGAGAAGTTGTATCAATTGATAGTTAGATCAATATAAGGAAATGAATAGACACTCATTTGAAATGTAATGTGTGAATTGCCTTTAGAAACAGTAGTACTTTGATGTTAAGTTGTGTCATACTGAACAGGTGATTTTTGTTCAATGAACAAATGATCTAAGTTTTATGTGTATTGTATCCAAGCAATTGAGAAAATGGTTAGAGTTTTGAAAAATGTGTATTTTGATCATTGGTTGAGAGTTTTGTGTCTAGAGTTGTGAAAAATGACATCAAGGTTCTGAAAATAGTAGCAAAGTGTTTGTAAAAAACTGTAAAAGTATATATGCATTTTAGACTGTATATATCTTTCTCATGATCTTAAAAACCTTTCTAAAGGCTTGAGCTAAAACACTTGTAATTATTTTATGTAGACAAATATGTATTGGAATCTTTTACAAAGCTAAAATTTGATTTATTGTTATTATTTTTAATGAAAGAGCTGGACCAGGGAGTGAAAGAAAAGCAGCCAAAAAGTTCAAGAGTACATGAACGCTCCATCCAAGACTGTTAGAAAAGCTTCCCAAGTGGCACCTCATGAAGTTGGTTGAGAGAAAGCCAGGAGTGTGCAGAGCTGTAATGTAGGCAACGGTTAGCTTTACCTAGTAAACATTTTTATGATTATTATAAGAGTAATTTGTGACTCGGGCTGCGTCTTATGTGGTTGATTCACTGAAAGGAACTGATTCATAACAGTCATTAGTTCAGAAATCAGACTAGTCACACTGTAATTTCCTGAAAGTACTGTCAAATAAGATTCATTTGTTTGTGATTTGAGAAGCGTTGTATATTGCTGACTCATAATTTGTTCATGAATTGTTCATGTTCATGAATAGTTTGTTTATGCGTGCAGCCCGTGGTGACAACTCACCATTAACACTCATTTCTTGCCATTATTTCACATCTTTTTATTTGATCACATTCAGCAAAGACTACAATCCATATTCTCAGGTAACTCAGGTAAAATAAGAATTTGTGTTATTTCTATTTTGATGAATGTTATTCTAAAATGTGCATACTACTACTACTACTAATATTTATAATGTCTCCAACATTTTTACTTAATATATACTAGTCTTTCGTAGCTATAGCCTGTGAAAACAAGATTTTTTTTTTTTTACATAACATATTTATTGGTTTAGTAACACTTTTGTGAAGTTTCGGAGACAGACGAGCCATCTGGGAATTACAGGAAGAGAAGACATAGGGTTCTGTTTGTGGGATTGAAGCAGGAAGCTCTAAACTGATACCTTGGGTAATTTGTCAAATTCACTTTTGAACGCTAAATTATAATTTTTGAATGCTAAATCATAAAATTAACTCTGTCTTTCATCCTAACCAAAACCCCAGTCATAAAATCTAACATTAACCAAGGCAATATTGCAGCTTATCTGCCAAAAACGTCATTGCAGGTTTCCCCAAGTGTGGCAGCTGTGGTCTTTGAACCCTGGCCCAGGAAAAAAAAAAAAAAACACTCTCCAGTATTTCATCTGGATTTTGAAGCCATGCTTTTAGGACTTGGAAGCAAGGGTGCTAGGTGGTTCCCTGGCAGCGCCAATGGGGAGTTGACTCACATGGCTGGCAAAGTCCTGGGGCTTCTCAAGCAGGCCTTCAGAATTCAAGCCAGTGGAAAGAGCTAAACCCTCTTCAAGCCTCCTATGCTTTCAAGAGGAAAACAAATCCTTTGAAAACACAGCCAACTCAATTTGTAACTTTTTTTGGTCAGATTTCCCTAGCCAAGACAATGACATGACAGACTTGTTCTCTTCAGAGAGTAAAATTTGGAAGCGGAAAATTAAGTGGCGGTTTTGTGGCCACTGGAGACCCACGATCTGAAATGATTATCTGGAAGGAACACTAGAGACTCACTAAGAAATACTGGCCAGTGGTGTTCTTAAAACTCAGCACTCCATAGAACTCCAAATGATGAAATAAAATCCATTATGTGGCGCTTACATCTGCTCATTACTATCAGCGTCTTCTCCTCCTTGAATTTTTACCCTCCAGGTTTGTTTCTCACTTTTTCACAGATTCATTCTCAAATTACACATTTCCATGATCTTATCAGCTTATCAACTTTCAAATTTGTTTTATATGGTCATCTATGTCTATTACTGTATAAAACAGATTTCTGGTCCTGGATGCTGAACACCATTTGTGTTAAAATACTCTATATCACAACACAGCACCCACAGAGGCCAAATAACCTTAGTTAACATGTCAATGACTCTAGTGGCACTTAATGAATTTGCTCAATAAAATAAGGCACTTAATAAAAATGGTACTTAATCATAAAAACGTTTAGGCAAAGTTATTTCAAGCATTATGCATATAGATAAAACCGGATTTGTGAAGAGTACATTGCTCAATCACACAGAGGGCATTCGGTTCACAGCTATATCCTTTAATGCTAAGATGGATTTTGATTAGTTGGACTTTTCAGCTGCATTATTGACTTAATATGGTTTTGGGCCCATTGCAGAAAGGTTATAGAGTATGCTAATCCAACAGCAGTAGTAATAACCAATGGTCTTATATCACCATATTGCACTGACACACGGATCCTAGCAGGGCTGGCCATTTTCACCATTGTGCTTACGTTTCTTGCCTTTACCTTTAGTGCTAACCCTAAGATTAACTGTTGTATAGTGCAAGACAAGGAACACAAACTAATGTTGGATGCAAACAATATTTCATTACTTCAACACAGCATCACTGAATGTTGCTGATCTACAGTGGCCCCAAAAAGTATTTGGACACTATTTGGTCACAATTAAAAATGTAATTAAAAAAATTTGCATTACATAACAAAATATTAAACCAATGACATTTGTTAGTTCACCCAAAAATGAAAATTCTGTCATTAAATACTCACCCTCATGTTGTTCCAAAACGGTAAGACTTTTGTTTATCTTTGGAACACAAATGAAGATCTCTTTCATGAAATTTGAGAGCTTTCTGTCCCTCCATTGACATCTATGCAACTACCACTGTCAAGCTCCAGAAAGCTTGTAAAGACATCATTAAAATAATCCATGTGACTCCAGTGGTTTAACCTCAATTATATGAAGTGACATGAGTGCTTTGTTTGCACAACAATCAAACAAAATCAAATAAACATAATTTATCATGTAATTTACTAAATATTAATCTCCAATGTGCATTAATGAGAGCAGCACAATGTTGTCTTGACCCAAGAACAGACGTTGTTGTGTGATCGTGCATTAGAGATCAATATTTTGAAAACAAAGTGGTAAATTGTTTTTTGCGCATCCGTGTGGCTTCATAAAATTGAGGTCAAATTGAGGTCAAAGCTCCGAGATTATCCGAAGGTCTTATGGGTTTGGAACGACATGAGGCTGAGTAATTAATTACAGTTTTTGTTTTTTTGGGTGAACCCTTTAAAAATATATAGATTCAAAGTTTATTAGAATTCATATGAAACAATAAATATATTGTTCGACATGAAGACATTGGACACTTTCTGATTATCATTTATAACAAATGCTTTCTGGAGCCAATAGATTATGAATTTCAAAGCTATATGTTATATCAGGCTATTAAAATAATTGTCAAAAGCTATCTAGTCTCAAGAGGTACCTTGAATATGGTGAAGCAGTTCAATTTTAAGCAGATTCTTAATGAGATGAAGTACTTGGAAGAATATTCCCAGACATAAGGGATACATCCCATATGTCTTCATTTGTACTCTTTCTTTTATTAAACTAATTTAAAAAGATGAAGAAAAAACCCATTAGCCTGCTTTATAGGGGAAGGTTAAAACTATAAAAGTTTAATTTTTACATCTAAGATACTGCCACTGTCCATCCCACCAAACAGTATAATTAGCTTATTTGTAAAGCTCATTGCTATAAGCTCATTGGTAAATTCTTATTCTCTGGGAAAATAAAAGACAAAGAATTAATTCAAATAAAATCTGTTCCTTGAGAGAGATGGGGGTATTAGTTTTTGAAATGGGCAAGTTTCCAGATACTGGTCCAAAACTGATAAGCATCTTGATTGGGTAGAGGGATCCAACTCAACCATCTGATCCTATTGACATCCTTTTACATCTGCAGGAGAAGCAGAAAAACGTTAAAAAAAAAGTGGTATGGATTCATAATTTTAGGATTTTCACAATGCCAACAGCACTATGTATTACTTTCGTGCAACCCCAAAATATCTTCGGACCAAAAAACAATATACCGAAAAGAATGAATCAGTGATAGTTATGGCTGAGGGGATTGCAGGCACTCCACCCTTAAGAGCGACTATATTCTCAAACCTTATAGCTTAAGTAATACATAATAATCATGGAGGTGAAATAGGTCAGATTAATGACAAAAATTCAAGAAACTGATTTTCAACCCATCTGTATGTGAACATTAATTCTAAATATTCCTTTTACTTGAGTATCATTCTGGCCAGGGTTCAAAAGCTGCATTACCCTTCCATTCTGCTATGTGACCGATGTCTGTTACATCATCAGGGAAACTGGGAACTTTTGATCCACCCAGTGTCTTCATAATGAAGGTAGAGCGTGTCTTCACTCCCTCCGTTGTTAATATTATTCATGACATTTTCTGAGAGTTTCATATTTCTTTGTCTATAAACGATTTCCCTCATTCCCTGCAGATCTGTCTCTGTTTACTTTTATCACGATATAGGAACGCTATTGAAAGCCATATGAGAAAATCAGACAAACACACAATTCAAAACTGAGGATGACGGAAAAAAAAAAATGTTTTTTAAAAGTTTACCCAAACCCCCCCAAGGTTGGAGTTGTGAGTGGTTTGCTCTAGGGGAAGCTCAGTCATGAGTGAATGACAAGCCCTGGACAGCTCCATTAGGAAAACAGATGGTGGGGGAGTGGAAAAAGGGCTATGTAACAAATGTAATATTGTCTGAATGCAGGAGGCTGCAGGACCTGTTCACAGCTTGAGTGCTTGGCTAGAACTCAAACCATCCGTTTTGGCCAGCGAGCGGCCCGCGGATGGTCGGTAACCAGCCGAGCCGCAGGTTGTCTCGCACGGTCAGTAGCCGACTTCTCCGCGTCACGCATCAGGTAGTTATCTCCACAGCGCTCGTGAAGTGAGACCATGCCTGGCCAACTGTCTTTGAGGCCACACAAAAGAGGAGAAACACTGGTGAGAGGAGAAAGATTCCTTCTGGCACTGCCTTCATTTAAATCTGCTTGTCAGAGATGACAACTGATGGAGGTTAGTGCTCATTTCTCTTGTGTTTTCATCTCTTTAGCAGGGGCAGTACAGTTTTGGTCTCTTACGTCCTCGATTCCTGAGGCTATTTACCTCAAGCATTGTCCTATAAATTTCCTAGCATGTCAAACAAAAAGTGTGTCATCATTTACTCATTCTCATGTTGTTCCAAACCTGTCTGACTTTTATGTCTAGTTCTGTGCACATATAAAAATAAAGGTTCTTAATTAGCATTGGTGGTTTACCATGAAGAACCTTTAACATCCATGGAACCATCTTTATACTGCAAGAAGAAAGGTTCTTTAGATTATAAAATGCTCTTCACAATATGAAAAATAAAAATGTTATTTTAAGAACTGTTCTTTAGTCAATCTGAAATGGTTCTTTTTTGACATTACTGAAAAAAAAACCCTTCTGTAATGTTATTTTATGTGGAACACAAAAGAATGAATATGAAAAATTAAAAATGTCTCTGTGTTTTAATTTAGTCCATACATAGAGAGTCACTAGGATCTATTGGGGTTGTTTTGGACCACATTGACTTCCAATTACAGTATGTACAAAAACAGTTAAAACGTTCTCCAGAATAGTTTATTTTGTGTTCCACAAATAACAGAAAGAAAGTAATACAGGTTTGGAACAACATGACAATATCTTTAAGAGACAAAATAAGGGAAAAAAACAAAAAAACAAAAAAAAGGCTTTAGGTCATTCATCTTCTTATTTCATTAGTGTTTTAACCCCAGCTTTAACCCCAACCATTTCAAAAGCAGAGCGCTAAATGATCCTAAAGTGTTGCCCCCCTCATAGGAAGATGTATTTCAGTCGGTCATGCTGTTATTGCAAATGTCACCCAACTACACCGAATGGGCTTGCATCTGCGACTCATTAGTCAAAACGAAGCGCAAGATCACTCTACATAAACATGCACCCTGATTAATACAGTGAGTGTTGGCATGTGACAGGATAAGACAGGGTATGGCGAGAGAGACACACAATTACACACTCTTACAGTCTAGACATTTGCAGAGAAAAACAACGGAAGCATACCTCAAAATACTAATAAGGTTATATTTGTGCTTTAAAAACAAGACTGAGGCCAAGTTCTGGCTCTCATTAGATACTCTGACTGTGTGAAGGAGAATAAGGACAGAGCTGCAGATAACAGCGCCAGGAGAAATTCAGCCAAGTCCTTCAAAACTGGCCCAGTGAGCATGAGACACCTCGCTGGCTCACAACATCCAAAAATATGCCCGCGTGTTTGTGCTTAATAATTTTCTACATGGATCCCAAAGGAAACATCGGCTGACATTTAACGCATCGTCAGAAACAATCAAGACAGAACATTCATTAGACTGATTCTGGAGAGCAATAACTCAGAAATAAAAGAAAATCACTGCCATCAGAATGAAACTGCACCCCAAAATTGCGACTGAACCTTAAGTGGCTCTTTGTGCTATTTTTAGCACTCTAGAGTTCTTGGAAAAAGCAGACACTCAAGTAAACGCTGCAGTGTCCAACACCAAACTCAAAATGGCAAACCGAAACCGCTCTGGGACACATAGGTTGTTTTGTTGGCCTTAACGTGGTTTGACTCAAACCATCCCTATTAGTGGTCTCAACTGAGCTGTGTCGACTTCCTACGTCACGTTACATTGGTTATCACTTGGGACTGTGAGGGACAAATCTTGAGACTTCCTCATTTTAAAATCAATGAAATATAATAGGGCGGTTAGAAATTGGCACCTCATCTCAAATGAAATGAAACGGATACAGACACAAAACTGGATTACCAATCCATCTCTGCCTTCCTCTTACTTCTTTTCTCATCGGCCAGACTGTGGGTGTATTGATTTGTGCCCTCTGAAAAGGCAGGCTTGGATTCTAGGTGGTATCTCATACCATTGCGGCTTGGCACCCCCTGTGGAGGAAACGAGGGCGATTGGAGCTCCAGACCCTGCCACCGTCCGCCATCAGCTTTAATGACAGCCTCACTGCAAGATATTTATATGCATATACATTCAGACGGCAATAAAGACATGATTATGGTCAGGAAGATTTGTGCAGGTTATTTCACTCAAATTACCCCTCAGTCCATCAGATCAATGAATGCCAAAGCAATCCTTGGAAAGATTTGGTGGTATCATATTATCATATTATATTATACTTTATCCAGGAGGACCCACCTGATTCATGCTCATTTTCTGCAGAAGTTTATTGATTTATTTAAGCTTCAATATTGTTTAAGTTTAGGCATTATTTATATCTAAGTATCATAGCAAACATCTTGACAAATTTACTTGTAAGGAAAGACTTGATTTCCAAGTTTAATATCTTACACAATTATGCTTCTCAAATAATACATTTGAGTAATATCTATCTATCTATCTATCTATCTATCTATCTATCTATCTATCTATCTATCTATCTATCTATCTATCTATCTATCTATCTATCTATCTATCTATCCATCCATCCATCCATCCATCCATCCATCCATCCATCCATCCATCCATCCATCCATCCATCCATCCATCCATCCATCCATCCATCCATATATATATATATCCTGTTTTAAAGACCTTTTCACTGTTTTTAAAGACTTTTTCGTTTTTCCTGGAAAAGAACACACACAAAAAAATTGCAATATCATTAAGGAATTTTAACTTGCAGCAATTTTGAAATTAATATTTAATTTATTAAAAGTCAAATAAAACAAATTCAACACAACTATGAAAGGATAAATGTTAAAACCATTACTATGTTTCTCAAAGATATTTACATGTATTCATTTGGCAGACGCTTTTATCCAAAGCGACTTACAAGGGGAGCAATTAGGGGTTAGGTGCCTTGCTCAGGGGCACTTTAGTCATGATATCAAAGGTGGAGAGAGTGCTGTTCATTCACAATCACCACCTTCAATTCCTGCCGGCGTGGGAATCGAACCGGCAACCTTCACCATTAGGCCACGACTACCCTATATTTAAAATAATAATAATAATAACAATAATAATGGCAAAAAAAGACAGTACACTGAGCACAAGTATTGGCAATGAGTGTCGCTGAATAATCTTGAGTGAAATTCTATTCAAGGCAACAATGTAAAATGGTTAATCACATATTTCCACAATGTATTCTTTAAATCAACTTTCACTTGACAAAGCTGCCATTTTTATAAGTTGATTTAGTTCATTTTTTATAAGTTTATTTAGAAAATGTATTCTTCATTTCCACAAAATATCACAAATATCATAACAAATATCAGTAAGCAATCCTACATGGTATAATTTCTCTGGTCATGCTTATAATTTAGTGTTCAGTGACTGCAACTAAGTGTCTCACCTTGTTTTATTTGCCTCTAGCAACATCTCACATTGGAAAGAGACTCTTGTTCACAAACACACTAGAGTGTTAATGAGTTCTTGAAATCACTAGCTAAGACCTGAGGCTGGGCTTGAAGAGGCAGACAGGTACAATGATGGAAACCAGGTGTGTGTGTGTGTGTGTGTGTGTGTGTGTGTGTTTGAGTGTCTTGCAGAATTGCTTTTCTATGACTGACTCATTGATTACAGACAAAAAGAAAAAGCTTCTTTATAGCCTCTTTATATTTGTAGTATTAAATATATAGTATATATTTATACATAGAGAGTATAGTATGCATAGTGTTAAACACTGAATATTCATATACATGGTTAATGATAAAGATAACAAGACTCTTATCAGAGTGAGTGGGCAGAAGCCTTTGGCTATATAAGTTCCTGGTTAAGGTCAAATGCATTAGTTTGACCTTTGACCTGCAGTGCCCTCTGGTGCTACAGCATGAATATTCTCTGACTGGGCCTGAAGGTATTCAGCCAACTTTCTCCAGACAATCTGGACAGAGAAACAAAAGATCATCTTTTATTCTGGGTGGAAAAATCATTCACACATGGGGCTTCTTTATGTTATGTTTTATGTTATATGTGTGTACATGTTTGTGTAAAAGTAGCAGGCAGAGAGAGTGAGAGAGGGCAAAATGTCAATGCTTTAGTCTTTCTATTTACAGTACAGCCTGTTTGTTTTTCATTTCTGTAATCAGACTTGCATTAATTCTGAGATGTCTGTGTTGTCACTGCCGCAAGCTATGTGACTTCTGACCTCTGGTACTGTCTGTTTACTGTTGACCAATTATGACTGTCTGCCAATCAATATATATATATTTTTTTGGTGGTGGTGGTGGGGAGGGGGTGTCCAGCAGAAAACTTCTGGGGATAAGAGCAAAGTTTATTTTACTGGATATTATAGCTCTGTTCTAAAATGGCTTCTGAAGCAAACCCCAATATGGTAAAAATAGAAATGCTGTTTATAATTTATTTAATTCTATACAGCAATAATATCAATTAAAAATGTACTATTTTATCCAACATTTGTTTTTCAGGTTACTATAATCCTTAAGTAGAATGAAATAAATTAGATTTAACTTGCTGTCTATGATGGAGGTCTCAAGCACAATATTAGACTATAACATGCTATCTGCTAACCAGATATTCTTAAAGGTAGGATAGACAATTTCAGAGAGGCTAGCAATAGCAAACTAGCATTGAAAGCATGAGATCCCACCATACCCTCAGAGCGTCACCAAAGTCACGCCTCCATCAAAACACATGAACGCAAGTCTTCAAAGCATCACGTTATATTACGTCTTGTCCAAAGCCCATAACATTACAATAATAATGAGCACAAAAAGAACATAAACTTAAAAAACTCTAGTTGTACCACCTGAGTGCAGCAGATTCATTTCTGCGTCGATAATATTAACAATCTGAAAAAAATCTGAATCTGAGGACATTAATAGCTCCAGGCAGGAACGGGTTGCAACATAATGTAATTTAGAAACGTCACATATGGGCATGTTTTTCTAATGAGTCTGTGTTGAAAAATAACTGACAGTACAAAACTGAAACATTTTGAAATAATATAGGCCTATATAAACTTATTTATACTTTTCAGAGGGAGTCAACTTGAGCACACGTGAAGTAAAAGAGACTCCCTGTTGAACTTAAACAGTGGACAGTACCACTTTACAAAATTTAGCATTTTAAAGACTATTTAATCTCATATTTCATAATATTTCATTTTATTTTTATATTGTTGATTATTTCTCCATCCAAATTTGAGAGGATGCTAGCTTAGTCTGAGAAAACACACTCTCAACCACCACAGCTGTGCATGGCCGCCAGAGGAACATGAACTTGAACATAATGGCAAATCAATTTCATCCTGACCGCCTGCGTGAGATGAGTTTAGGGCATAATTGCTGGACCAGAGAGAGAAAGAAACAGGGAACTTGAGAGAAAGAGACAGAAAGAGGAATGCAACAAGCAGAAAAATAGGTGTGACATTTTGTAGAGAGAAGGAGTATGAAATAGGTGGGTGAAAGAGAGGGATTGTGGGGAAAAAAGGACAGTAATAGAAAAGGCTTGCTTTGTGAGTTAATCCACTGTTCTCCTCCTGCTCTTGTGCTGATGTGAAACCAATAGTGTTATCCAGGCAGACGCACCATAGCATGAAAGACACACTCGCACACTTTGAACGTGTAGCTGAGACAGCGGCACTGATGTGAATAGCACCGTTTAATCAGATTCCTAATAAACCGCCTGCATTGGCCGGATTTGCAGAATTATCTGTCACTGGTTCACTGTCTCTGGACTATGTGGGGCTGTGTGTGTGTTTGAGAAACTGATGCTTTTGCAGTTGCTACAGAGCAGGACATCCCATTCACACTCATACGCAGAGCTGAAGGAAACACTTCTAGACCCTGGATGTTTGTGGACCTTTTGGCATATTAATTCATAACCCTATGATGTGTGGATGTTACAACTGGCTCCATCAAATGTGTTGATAGCAGGAAAGAAGAAGATATTTGGAGAATTGAGACATGTTTTTCTTTTCAGATTTTCAGTGTGGCTTCATTTTCATGCATGTTCACACAGATAGAGGGCTGTTCATGTCCACAGTCCTGCATTCATTTATATTTGTAAGACTTTCATTTTTTAAAATACCCCCTGTGGTGAAAATCACATTTTTAATGTTGTTTATATGTTGTTTTTAATATGCTTTAAGACAAACCATGTGGAAATTCATTTCAACACCATTACTGAGTATTTTCCCCTTAAAACTGCAGTTCAAAAAAGACAGTTTCAAACCCGTGGTTTGAAATCGCTGGTGTCTGTGACGTCACAAAATACCTTGTAACCAATCACATCAACATGCCGGCAGGCTTTAGCATATCATTAACATCAAACTAGCAGGGGAGTCTCGAGAGAAGCCAGGTTACCCTGGTATATTTTTCTGTTGGTATGAAAAAATCGGGTCGATTGGGCAATATGGCGGATGTGTGATGTATATTACGATGTTATGATAAACTATATGCCTTTCTCCACTGATGTTTGTAAGGATACTTATTGTTAGAAGGCAGCTGTCTGATTCTGACATGGTGAACAGGAACATGGGAACAAGGCTTATCCTATGAATTACTGTTATGTGTCTGATGTTGTAAAAAGTGATACCATTGTGCATATACTAAATGAGGCAATTGACCCTTCGCAAACAGTTTGACTGACAGGCGATCTGACCAATCATAACCTCGAATCCGCCATTTTGTCTGACAAAGCAGTCAGGGGAGTTAGTAGATTAACGTTGGTGAATTTGAACCTCAAAAATTGTGTATACTCACGTATTTCCGCGCAAACGACATTCCTTCTGATGTCCATATATGTTTATTTAATGCTATTAATGAACTAGTATGAAGAGATGGTTGATTCACGAGCCGAATGAAGGAACTACAGCGATCTCTCACCACACATTAAAGAGACACTATACAGTATTTAATTATTTAACTTATTTAAACAAATTACGATTTATTAAATATGAAACTGTTTTATATGTCTGTCGACGTGTTGTCAGTGTCCTCTTTGCTCCGGGATGTACTTTTCACTGTGATAACATGATGAGTGGCGTGAGAGCGCATGGCTTGTCGGACACAGCAACAGTAACTAAAGGGGGTGGGTCTTTGAGAAGGGTCAATTGTGTACAGTTATTCAAGCTATTTTAAGGAAAAAAACATAAATATGTCATTTTGGTGATCAAAGATGAGCTTCAAGGGATAAAATTATTGACTACATGGGACTTTAAATGTTCATTAGAGCAGCACAAATAATCAGTAATCAATACTGCAATGATTTCTTTAATTAATTAACAATTATTTGCTGCTGTTAACCAAGTGTTGATTACTGCATATCTTCTATGTAAGTATTTTTTGAACATTAAAACAGTTTTGTATATGGCTGGAGTGGCAAATCAGAGGCATTTAATAGCCATTCAAAAGTCTGGAGTCAACAATATTTTTTTTTTTTAAAGAAATTGATACTTTTATTCAGCAAGGAGGCATTAAATTGACCAAAAGTAACAGTAAATACATTTATAATGTTACACAACTATTTTGAACTTTCAATTTATCAAAGAATCCTGAAAAACTTATTTTATTGCAAAGCATTTTTTAAAAAGTTTCTTCAACAAATCATATAATAATTTACATGTTTGTCAATTGTGATGCCCTACTGAACACAAAAACTACAAATGTGCTCGTGAAAACGTACATAAGTAGCAAAGACATCCAAGGACAAGAAAAAAACCCACAAAAACAAAAGACATAAAATCAATTTCTGAGCGAGTCGGTTAATTGCTTTAAACTCCTCAAAGACCCACATCTCCTCAATTTCCCCCTTTTGCCATCTCTTTTATCACCATTCCTCCCCATTCCTTTCCGTTAGCATTTCTCCCAGGGGGCTTTTAGGCTTTGCCCGGTTGGGGTGGCGACGTACTTTTGTGTGTGTCTGCGAATACAATATGGGTTTAACATCTCTGAACTTAGGAGCGAATCCTGGATGCCGCCAACAAACCCAATTAAGCGAGAGTCAATAGAAAGCAAATTAAAAAGCCTCTGGGCTTTAAATGGTGCCAGAAAATGCCAGTCGTATCAAGATGGTCAGGGAAGCAAACAAAGACGGGGACGGCCTCGGTTTCATCCATCCGCACGTTGTAGTGCCATGATTAGAGGAGAGAGGTTTAGTGCTCTCTTTCACAGGGCAAGAGGAGAAGGGAGTTCATTCACACAGGTCTATGGGTCGAACAAAATGGCAGCCATGGGGGCGAAAGGCTTTGAGCTTGTGCAACGAGGTGTAAACGACCACCTCTCAAGAACCACTATAAAGAACAAGGGGTGATTAAGAAGAAAACCTGTGAGGAACTTTGACATGGACTAAGAGACAAGAAAATAAAAAGATGGTGGTTAGTGCCACTCAATGTAGATAGATGGTCTTTTCAGAAGAAACTCAGTGGAGGAGTTCATCAAATAAAATGTGTCTCTGTGGGAGAATATGTTCTTAGTAGGATATAAACTTTATCTGTGCTTAGCTTATTTTGACCCACCTAACTGATAACTGTCAATAAGTATTACATTATCAGCAGCTGTTCTAGTATGGTTAGTCCTGTGTGGTTACTATGGTTTCAGGTAAGTTCCTTTTGAACAATGCTGTGAATTTTTAATGCAATAAAACTAAACTGGATGCAGTAGGGCTACATTGTTCAGCTATTTTACTATAATACGTTGCAAAAACATGAAAATGAATGAATAAATAATACTGAATATGATAATAATAAATAAACCCCCTCATTTAAATATGTAGGATATTTTCATTTGAGAAAAACAACAATGAGAGTATTGTAAACTTTAGCATATAAAGTACCATAAATGTACAGTAGTTCATATGATTTGTGTGTGTTATTCCAAGTCTTCTGGAATCATTTAATCCTGAGAAATTAGTACATTCTCACTGATGTTTTGTCTAAGCAGCATATGCTGCCCAAAGGTACGTGTCAGAAACTTCCTTAGCCACCCATTCTCTGTAATGTAAAGTAATTCCTTTCTCTCTCTGTCCTCTAATTTGAGTTTCTCTATCGGTAACAAGTATTCTCTCTGCAGTAAGATGACACTCGTATAGTCAGATTCATATCACATAAAAGGCATTCAGTGTTTCTAGAAGATATTCTTCTCTTCTGTTGTCCACTTAAAATAGTACTCCTCACCTCTTTCAGCATCTAATTCAAACAGTTCTTTCATGAACCCCTTCATGTTCTCAGTCGTGAGGGGCGGTGGTAGGTTCTTGCCTCCTAACCTAGCTCAAAGGCTTTGGAACTGATTCCATAGCTACTACCTTGGCTTTTACTATCAGGGACTTAATGTAGCCCCCCCCCCCCCACCACCACCAGTGGCATGAGAACTGCGTAAAGGCAGCGCTTTTTCCTTGACTAAAGACCCTCTCCTGGCGCGAAGTGAAACGAAGAGGGCTAAACTAATTACCAGACCTGCTTCTCTAAGCCTGGAGCTCATGGAATACAATGGAAGCTTCTGCTTCCCTTCTATTCGTTCTTTTCCCCACATACTGCCATCACCGCAGCCAACAAAAGGACTCCATTAGAGTAATTAACAGCTAAATGAAATACACTCTTGTTTTGCGTGTTGAGCAATTTTTTTTTCTTTTACCCCACCAGCCTCTCCTTTCTAACCTTACTTTCTCCTCATGAAAGAAAGAAGACCTTTCAGTTTTCATTTTAGGTTATTCAGTACATTGAAAGCTGCTAAATACACAAATGCAAAGCTGAGAGGGATTTCTAATACCTTCTCACCATCCTGCGGCGTGCTCGTATGTCTCCTTCCTTGCAGTGTTTATTATTTATTTGTCATTTTGTCTCTCTGACACAGGAAAGTAAATAAATCAGACTGCCATAACAGCAATTATTAGTCAAAAGAGTATCGGCAGAGCCTTAGTCTCGAGGGCTGGATTCAGACTAAGTCTGGACGATCATTTATTTTCACATTGGTAGAGTTTATAATTAATAAGAGTTTGACAACCTAGAAAACCATTAATTTACTGACTATGAAAACAATCAGAGGAAAAGAAGGAGTGAAAGAGAGAGAAAAATGAGTAGGAGCAGAATGGATTTTTACCATTGTTCCATTATATTGTTGTGAAAAGAAATGGGGCTAATTGTGGAAATGTTTTGATAAGTTCTGTCAGACTTGCTGTAAAGGGGAACAAAGAATACATTTATTTGACAGATTGATGTCCTAGTCCTGGAAGCGTTTTATCTGATCCTGAATTTTCAAATAGCACTAATAATTATCCTGGTGCTAGTGAAGCATTTTGAATAGCACATTTACCATCAGAACCAAATTCAGTTTGTTCTAATTAGTGATGAACTGATATTACAAATTCCTGCATCAACAGATAAGTCAACAGTTATTTTCATGTAATGACAGACTGTTAAATGATTTATATTGAAATTCCATTTTGTATTAAAGTGTCCCATTATGCTAATTTAAAGGTTCCTAATTTTGTTTTGGAGGTCTCCTACAATAGCTTTATATGCATCCAAGTTCAAAAAACAAAAAACAAACAAACAACAACAAAAACACTTCAATCCTCTATACATTGTATATCACCTCATTTCTCAAAGAATCTGAAAACAGTTTGTTCTAAGATTCAGTCTTTCTAAACCCTTCCTTTCTGAGAGACTACCCTGCTCTGAGTGGTCAGACGGCTCAGTCTGTTGTGATTGGTTTACTGCTTACAATGCTTGTTGGAAATTCTATAAAGTCTATTACCATATCTACATTTCAGGTCCGGAGACTTCCTCAGCACTTGATGCAAAGTGATACAAACAGTAACGATGGCGTCGTTTTTTTTGTATCGCGTTTAGCGCGAGTGCTCATCCTTTGGAAGTGCATGCAAAGTGGGCTCAGATGTCGACAACATGAACCAAACTCTTCCAGGCCTCAGTTACAAATACAGTGTTTGAGCCCGGGTTAAAGTAGACGTTGTTCAGATGGAGCCAATGAAGACCATAGGCATTACTGGCATTACGCACATTTGTCACACTATTGCGTAGGTATGTAATAGGAAGTGAGGCTGGAATTGCTAATTCATTGTGTTAGTTCAGAATCAATTATTTCCTGTAGGAGACCATAACTTTATTTGTCATGCTCTTTGATCTTTAAAACTTTGCCGACCTTTTACATTTTCACAAACAGCTAGCTATATTACAAATTGCATGAAAGGTAATATTAGCAATAAAAGCAATAATTGGGGCACTTTTAATAAAGAAATAAACAAAATCTTTATATTTATATATGTATATAAAATAAAATACTAAGGAAGTTTTTCCTTAAAGTAAATTCTAAAGCTCTAAACTTCTCAAGAGTAAAAGGAAATATAAGATGCTGATCACTGTGCATGCTGTAATGTTGCACAGTTGTTTAAATAATGTGCAAGATACCAGTGCCATATATTATGACATCCTGAAGAACAAACCTTTAGCTTGTTTACAGAATTCAAAGTTTAAAAAACCCTGGCTGCAATGGCTAATGAAGCATAGACATGTAAGAGATAAATGAATGTAAATGTACGTGCATTATGTTTATTTATGTTAATGTAAGCTCTCTGTATCTCAATTTGTCCCAGTGAACCCCAGGCAAACACAGCAGGTGCTGAGAGCTTCACAGACGTACAATTTGACAGCTACACACCCTCCAATCAGCAGTGAACTGTGGGATTGTCTGCATATGTGCTTGCGCATGTGATTAGATGCAGGTGTGAACTTGGGTTGGCTTTCAGGAGAGATGTCTTAGGGAGACAAGTTAAACGCTCACGGTCCTGACTGTGGTAGGTCCTGTTTTACAAATGCGATTTCGTGCACTGCATGCTTTTCGTCAACAATGCACGACCCACTGTCAACACTTCAGTCTCGGTGCTCCTGTGTGACAAAACCTGCTCAAATGTAGCCTACAAAAGCCCCCTGAATCCTGATTATTAAGTAGCATTAAAATCAAATCAAAGATTCATTCAATAATAAGATATTTTGATTGCAGTATCATTCTGCTCCAAATGACTCTAGAGGTTTCTAGAATGCTGAACTCTTCAAGAGTCATGTTGTTTTTTGTCTGATATATCGGCCCCTGAAGATCCCATCAGAGCATGATGTCTGCCTGATGTGCTAGGAGCGGATGCACACCTGCATGTCCATCAGCAAATGCCCCTTCCTTTTGTCACACAGAAATATTCACCCCTCACCTCAAACACACACCGCACACACAAACTTTGAGTCTTTGTGTTTTATGAGGACTTTCAATAGACATAATGATTTTATACTGTGCAAACTTTACATTCAAAGAAACAAAAAAACATTCTGTTTTAATATAATTTTTTTTGTATTATTTATAAGATGTTTTTCTCATGTTGACCACATTTTTGTACTCACAACAACAAAAACTTCAGGGTTTAGGGGCATTTGATCACCATAACATAGGGAATACCTGAACCAAACACATACACAAACATGTTTGTTTTGCAATGAAACTGACATGCCATAGGCGTAATGTTTTTTTTACTGTACAAACCATACATTTTATTCCCCTATAACTACCCTTACTCCTAAACCTACCCATCACAGAAACATTCTGCATTTTTACATTTTTAATAAAACATTGTTTAGTATGCTATTAAAGCTATTTTAAATATGAGAACTCGTGAAATATCCTCATATTTCATGTTTAAGTCATAATACCAGTGTAATACCCATAAAATACAACATATATAGTACAATACAATACAACATATGTAGGCCCTTTAATGGCAATTTCAATAGAATTTAAACATTTAAACAATTATAAAACACTGTGGAAACCATGTTAGCAAAAAAATTTACTTAAATTCGGCTACTGCAGTTTTGAACCATCACAGTTAACCTATTCTAAAGAAAACACACATTTGAGTAATTGGACTTCACTTAAAAATTATAGTTACTGATAATGTAGTGTATATAACCTCTGTAACATCTTCCCCAAGTCACAGCTGACCTAAGTCTATCCACTACAAAATAAAGAAATTGAGAGGATAAATGTTGCCATATCAGTTACATCTGTGTTTTATGAAAATATGTAACATTTCATGTTTTGAAGCAAAAATATGCTGAAGAGAGATAGCAAGTTTTGATGTTTTAATCTCTACCCAGGGACGCCCTTGGCTATTTACTTTTATCAGAGATGCAAGAACTTCCCTGTTTCACTCTTTCCCTCTCTGCATCTTTAAAACACTCTCTCTCTCTCTCTCTCTCTCTCTCTCTCTCTCTCACACACAGGCTGTGTTCATTGTTTTTTGAGTTTAGCCTTGAAGTTAATGAAACAGCAGCAGGAGGTAAGCCACAGGTTTTTTGCCATTAAATGACTGTTTATTTCCCTGGATAGACTCCCATCCCAG
The DNA here is from genome assembly GCA_037194245.1 of Opsariichthys bidens. Lineage (NCBI taxonomy): Eukaryota > Metazoa > Chordata > Actinopteri > Cypriniformes > Xenocyprididae > Opsariichthys > Opsariichthys bidens. Next base: position 17,348,327 of record CM074281.1, read on the forward strand.
AATTCAGTCCATAAAAGTTGAGCTTTTTATTCAGTAGAATGTGACATAGAAGTAAATCTGTTTCCAGATCAGGAAGTAAGACCAAGACATAGGGGGAAACATGGAGTAATTAAAAATGGTAAGAAACATTATATACCCATGATGCCTGGTGCATACTTGTTAGTCAGAACCCCCTCAAATCACCTGAGGTAGCAAGCTTGCATTTATCTTCATTTTTTTTTCTACAGCTTGAGTCTCTAGCTGTCTTGTTTATCTGCTGTTTTTCCCAAGTAAACAATTCCCATGTATATACATTCTAACCTGGGTCAGTGTTTTACTACAGGTTTCCTGTTGTGTGGTTGTTATTTTGCGTAGGGGCCGATTCGGGGCTCTAATTGCTTCGCTTTGGTAGACTGAGACAGCGGTACGGCTCCCTCTGATAGCACTGGCGTAAAACAACACTCACTTTATCAGAGTCAGGCTGCTGTAATCACTAGCCTGAAATTACCTGTCCTCCGTCAGGCCTCAGGTGACTGCGCACATTAACTCACATTCTGTTTTTTGTCTCTCTCTCTCTTTCACTAGAGTCTGAGGCTGGATCCCAGTTCACATAATACAAAGAAAGTCACTCTTACAGACCCCTTTAACATAAACTGCTTGCATTTGCATGTCAGCTTTAGCATTTAGCTTAAATTATATAATGGATAGATTCTTCAAATATCCACTAGCATAACGTGCAGGATTCTTTCGCATACTATTGTCAACAGTAGGATTTGGAATAGATTGTCCTAATTTTGTGTGCTAAATCGATGAATAAGATGGAAATTGGGATGTAACTTGTAAGTATTGAGAGCTGTACAACTGCCCTCGTGAAAAAGAAGTGCACTGTATTGAATGTGCACTTGTAGAGTACTTCAATTAAAAAACAAAAAACGGTTTGTGAGAAGCAAGCGAGGCAGAGAGCAGTGGGAAAGGAGCGAAACCGGTATCGCGAGTATTATTGAGCATAACCTGTGTGCCACACCAGTCTCGAGTCCCACAGAGGATCTCTGGAAGGATTAAAGGAGGAGTGATGACAGGGCAAGAACAGAGAGGACCGGGCTCCGAACATTTATTTTGGTGTGTTGTTTTAGTTTATGCGGCAGTCATGCGTAAGGGGCTTTACTTTCATTTTGTTATTTATGTTTATTTTGTGACTAAAGTTATGTTTAACATTCGCCAGTTCCCACTTCCTTCTTTCCTTATCAACAAATTTTGTTACACTGTGGGCTACTTACAGATAACATAATATAATTGACATGAGAGAGAGGGTAAACTTTCATGTCTATTTCAGTAAGTACACATTATAATAGTATCAGATTGAAAGTTTACTTTACATTATATTTTAAATCATTATTTTTTAATTATATTTTGTCATGCTTTGTAGAGGTAGACTAATGTTTGACTAAAGCACATGTAAAGTTCTTGATTATAATTTTAATTCATAATATTGTGTTATTTGACATTACAATTAAATATATTTTAATAAATTGCAGCTTCATTACAAATTTTTAATCAAAAATAGAAGCAATTATGAAATTACATATACCCCTGGTTTCGCAGAAAAGGCTTAAACTAGACTAAAATGCATGTTTGAGCTATTACATCTTTAAATATGTCAGTGCCATTGTTTTGTCTCAAGATGCACATCATTAACGCTTTTTTTTTTTTTCAAGTGTACATTTATAAAAGCTACTTAAATATCTTAATTGAACTAAGGCCTAATCCTGGTTTAGCCTAAGCCCGGGCCATAAAGATGCATTTAAGCCCCGATTAAGCAGATAAAAAACACTCATTAATAATATAATTTTAAACTATACTACATGACTATTAAATTGTAAACAACATGCAAATTAAGAGTCTGAAAACATTACATTCATTTCACACTTTAGAATAGTTTTTTATTCTGTATTCTATATTCTTTTAAATATATTATTTCTGTGATAAGTATGCTAAAGTTTATTCCTGTTTCACATGGGTGAGAGGACTTGTTTAATAGCACTGAGACTTTCGATGCGCAGAAATGCTAATGTATGGTGCTGTCAGAGGTTGCGAGGTACATTTTTGTTCTGCATATACCCTCACATCACACCAGAGACATGCTGCTAATGCCATACATTAGCACAAGCTGAGTGTAAAGTCTTCCGAGAGAAACTGCTGCAAAGTAAGGAAAGACAAACAAGATTACTGCATCTAAACTAGCAATTTTGCAGGAGAAGGTATAATAATGCTGCTTTTATACTAACACACCACAATGCTTGTTCATGATGAAAGTCAAAGTTGTTCAAATCTCCATTTTGGTGCCAACGAGCAAAATAAAAGATATTTGACATTTAGTTGACATTTTCAGCTGTAATTGGTGCAGTCAATTGAGGTTAAAGGAATACTTAACCCAAAAATGAAAACATAAATTTAAGTAATTCAAATCTTCCCATTTCCTCCTCTGATTAGAATAAGGGATTTTGAGTTGTTCAGATTTTTTTTTTTTTGCTTCGAAAAAAAGCTTTTTTTTTTTTTTTTTTTCAGTGAAATTATGCTGGGATGATTTATTGAATCAGTATAGCTAACAAGCACCAAAGAAGCTCACGACCGAACCAAATCTTTATCCGCTGATTTATCATAATTTGCACATCAATCTACAAATATACTAGAAGAAAAGTGTAGAAGACGAGACCTCCTATGACTTAAACCTGCTGGCCCTAGAACAAGGCTGGCATTTTAATGAAATTAGAAATAGAAAACATTCTGAATGAATGAATAAATGAATGAATGAAAGATAAATAAATTCACATTCATGTATTTTAATTAAATCATTCTGTCATTGTTGTGAATGGGAATGTCTGATTCAAGCGGTCAACATTCAAGATGAACGAAGGTCTTACATGTGTGAAATGACAGGAGGGTGACAGTAATTAATGATAGAAATGTCATTTTTGGGTGAACTAACCCAATTTTAATTAAATCATTCTGTCATTGTTGTGAATGGGAATGTCTGAATCAAGCGGTCAACATTCCACTCAACAGTTTGGGGTCTATAAGATTTTTTTTTTTTAATAGTTTTTTTTTTTTTTTTTTTTAAATAAGTTTCTTATGCTCACAAAGGCTTCATTTATTTGATTGAAAATATAGCAAAAACTAGTAATATCCCAAAGTAAAATGAAATACTATTACAAAATAAAATAACTAACTATTTATGCTGCAGTGATTCCAGGTTCTATGTCAAAATGCCAATAAATGTGGTGATGGCCAATACTGAGCCGGCATTCGGACACAGAAGATCTACAATGTAAATAGTGACGAATTTGATGAATAAAGTAGTTATTTTTGTTTTATTTTCGCACACAAAAAAGTATTTTCGTTGCTTAATAATATGGTAACACTTTACAATAAGGTTAGTTACATGTCACATAATGTATTAACTAACCTGATCTAACCATGAGCAACACATCTGTTACTGTATTAACGTTAGTTAATGAAAATACAGTTGTTCATTGTTTGTTCATGTTAGTTAACTAATGTTAACAAGATTTTAATAATGCATTAGTAAATGTTGAGATAAACATTAACAAGGATGAATAAATGGTGTGTAAGTACAGTTCAGTATTAGTTTGTGTTAACTAATGTAGTTCACTAATGTTAACTAATGAACCAAATTGTAAAATGTTTACAATAGTATTAAGGTTAAATCCCTGTTGTCACGGTGACTTTTTTAACAATGTTTTTACAACTTTTCTGGACCTTGAAGGTGATAATTTTGTTGCTTTCAATGGAGGAGATTTGAATGGATGAAATCAGATTTCATCAAAATATCCTAATTTGAGTTCCAATGATGAACGAAGGTCTTACATGTGTGAAATGACAGGAGGGTGAGTAATTAATGATAGAAATGTCATTTTTGGGTGAACTAACCCTTTAATACTATACATTGGTTATCAAGATTCTTTGATGAATAGAAAATTCAAAAGAACAGCATTTATTTGAAACAGAAATATTTTGAGACATTATAAATGTCTTTACTGCCACTTTGAGCAATTTAATGTATCCTTGCCAAATAGGGGTATTAATTTCTTTCCAATAAATAAATAAATAAACAAATAAAATGACTCAAAACCTTTAAATGGTAGAGTAACCGCTTTCATCCAGTTGATCAGCACATCCTCTTTCACAAGCAAGATGCCTGATTTGATTATTTCCTTCACGAATGAGATACAGATTCAGTTTATTCACAAATAATTCGCATTTAAAACAACATAAGGGCGAATAAGTGTAAAGAATGTTCATGTTTGGGTGAAATATTCCTTTAATGTGGAACTGTCTTATGTTTATATTGCTTTGGCATGAGTCTGTGCTAGGAAGACTAAGAATGATGGGTAATGCCATTCTCTCTGTATGGGAGATGAGAAGGGAAATTTGAAAGCTTCTTTAGAGCTCTCTGAGTTACCCCAGCTGAGCTGCAAACAAAGGACAGCAGAGCTTTTTTGCTTGTTTTCGCTCTCTCTCGCTCTGTGTCGTATGATGTTCCTCTCTACTAATTAATTGCTAATGCAAAGAGCAGATAAACCCTCTTTAAATGCATTCAACAGATGAAAGGCATGGATTATGAAGAAAGCACCGGGATATTAAAGGATGCCTTCTTAATGAAAACTTTCATTTCCCTCTCCTGCAGTCTCTCTGTTAAACTCTTTCCTTTCGTCTGTATTTTCTCTTTCAGAGAACATAGTTGATGTGTGAGTGAGTGTGATTGTGTGTCTTGGGTCAGTAATAACTGGCCTCAAAGCTCTGAGAGAAAGAGAAATAGAGTGAACAGACCTTTGATGGTGGGCAAGTTTTGCCACTCTTTCCAGAATCCAGTGTCTTGACTGTATCGCTCCATGCATGTCATGCTGTGGTTACCATAGAAACTCTCTTGGTTGGATTTGTTATTGACAGAATGACAAGGCTGAGCATGTCCTGTGTGTGAGAGATCTGTGAGCAAAAACAGAACTGTGACAGACACAAAAACAGATCGGCAACAACACATGCTGGAAATTCAACACACATCAATGGCTTGAGGAAATGTTTCGAAGCAAACTGAAAAAATGTAAGATAACAGAGTTGAAATACGGTTGACGTTAAAAGGGTTGGTACTTTTATGTTTTCATATGTTTAATATGTATTGATGTCACATGGAAGGAGAATGCGAAACAAAATGTTAATTTAAATTGCATGAAGTGCTATGTACTCTTTCTTTACCTGTCTTGTCTTTATGACAGGCAGTTTAAATATGAAATGTTGCATATTTAATGAACATTTACTGGCATATTTATTTTCATTCTTTCCGTAGCTCTTTCTGTTGTTTTGATTATACACGTTAAACCCACCCTAGACACTCTTGACTCATAAGCTACAGTAATTAAACATTATGGGTGACAGCAAAGTATCACAATGATGGATTTTCAAAAGTACTGCACAGCTTTGAGTATAATACATCCTCATTATTTCTGCCCATTCACATAAAAACAAAACCTAAATAAAACACCATTTATATAGTGATTACTTATTTGGAATTATATAATCAAAACATGTCTGCATGTAATCATATAAAAGCAGTGAGAAAGATAGATTTGTGGTATGGAGAGACAGATTGTGTATGGATCTGTTTAAGGAGGCCATGAATGAATCTGATACAGTCATTGAAAGTTTAGGCATTTTCTAGATCCAAACATCTTACTTCATGCACAGATGTAGCTGGAGTCTACCACCTACCCCACTGGTAAAATATACATTAGAAAATCAAGTCAAAGAATAAACCTGCTAGTCTATGAACCAGGCCGTCTAATTTAATGAGGTGTAATAAGGACAATTGTGGATGGGTGGATGGATGGATAAATAAAAAGGAATGTGCAAAAGTCAGTTCTTAGAAAAAATGATTTGAGCAGAACTCACAGTCTTCAAAGGGTTCTTGTAACCAGCCTTCTGTTCTTGCTGTTTCTAGTACAGAAATTTCCTTTGAATGTCTAAAATACACTGCATGTTTGAGATCTATCCAGAGATATTTAAAACTATAGCCTGAGTACTGTAACGATTTTAAGTGTTTTCGGCAGCAATGCCCAATTCTAATTTATATCCCGTTTGTTTGTTTTTTGTTTTTTTGATGACCAGCTTAAATCTTCTTTTAAAATTGACCTACAGTCATGTTCAAAATAATAGCAGTCCAACATCACTAACCAGATCAATCACTGTTTTAGGTAGAAATTATATTTCTACATGGCAAATATTTTACTCGTAGGTGTAGTAGAGTAATAGAAAACCAACAAACCCAACAGTCATGACATGAATGCTGCTGATTCGGTTTAATTAAATCATTAATTGAAAAGGGAATGTTAAAAATAATAGCAGTGTGGAGTTCAATTAGAGATATAATTAATTCTGTGAAAAAACTGGTGTCAAACAAGTAGCCCTTATTTAAGGACGAAGGCAGCAAATGTTGTACTGTGCATTTCTCTCTGAAAATCTGAGTAAAATGGGTCGTTCCAGACATTGTTCAGAAAAACAGCGTACTTTGATTAAAAAGTTGATTAGAGAGGGGAAAACATATAAAGAAGTGCAGAAATGATAGGCTGCTCAGCTAAAATGAAATCAAATGCATTAAAATGGCAACCAAAACCAGAAAGACGTGGAAGAAAATGGAAAACTACCATTTGAATGGATCGAAGAATAGCCAAAATGGCAAAGACTCAGCCAATGATCAGCTCCAGGGTGATTAAAGACAGCCTAAAGTTACCCGTGAGGACAGTAACAATTGGAAGACGCCTATGTGAAGCCACGCTATTGGCAAGAAGTCCCACTGTTGAAAAAACGGCACGTGCCGAAGAGGTTACAATTTGCCAAAGAACACATTTACTGGCCTAAAGAGAAATGGCGCAATATTTTGTAGACTGATGAAAGCAAGATTGTTCTTTTTGGGTCTAGGGGCCACAGACAGTTTGTCAGACGACCCCCAAACACTGACTTCAAGCCACAGTACACTGTGAAGACCGTGAAGTATGGTGGCGCAAACATTATGGGGATGTTTCTCATACTATGGTGTTGGGCCTATTTATCGCATTCCAGGGATCATGGATCAGTTTGAGTATATCAAAATACTTAAAGAGGTCTTGTTGCCTTATGCCGAAGAGGAAATGCCTTTGAAATGGTTTTCCCTCCACTCATTTATCACCTTGGTTACCATCATTAGTGTTTCATTCATGTCAGGTGTATGTCGTTGATTCGTCTTGTTTGCTCCCCTGTTCATTTGTATTTAAACCCTGAGTTGTTGATTTGTGGTGTATGTTATTATTCTCCTGGTATCATTAAAAAGTTCTATGTTGTGGACTTCCTTTGTTGAGCGCTTCTTCCCTACACTACACCCATAACAATTCGATGGACCCAAGACTGTGGCACACAAATTGGTCTGCGATATGCCGGCAGTGGAGGATCTCCATGGTCATTTGAACCATGTAATGTAAATGTGGCCTTATTGTTTTAGTTTCTTCACTTACTATGTGACATTAGCTCTTGAATATATTGAGCAGAATACATTCTTCTACCCGCACAATATTTTCTGTGCCAGTGGCAGCTACGCAAAACCACAAAGCATAACACATCCATCCCTTGTGAAAGTACCAAATGCTAACATCTTGTTTATTGATTGCACAGTCACAATCATGAGGTTGGTCTACGGTTAAATCTGAGATGTGGTGATATTTAACAATTGCAATGGAACACATCTCTGTGTCACACATTTTCTCTCTGCCACAGAACATTGAGTGAAAGAAGTAAGTGTTCTGTGTCAGGGAGAGGAAAGGGTAAGACACAGAGCCATAAAAACAGAAGGAAGGGAGGCGAAAGCAAGATGGATGAGGGACAGAGCTCTGCCCGTTAATCACAGCTGGATATGTCGGAGGTGGAGAGAACAGAAGAGGATGCAGCAGGTTTGATAACGACCCTTTGCTCCTGTACTCTGGCAGGGGCCCCGGGGGCCAATGCAGCCCAGAGAGAAGCACCATCTGGATGAACCCGAAAAGACCCCAGATGTGGAGCTGGACAGAGGTGAACATACACATATGATGTATAAATATAACATGATGCTCTCTTTACATATAGAATAAACTGTATTTTGAATTTGAACCAATCTTTAAGGTGAGCAACTGTTTCTGAAGAATGACTATATCACAAATACATAACATTTGTGTGGGGACTGTAAAAGAGCATTTTGATTGGTTGGACCTACTGAATAAATATGCTCCTTTGAATGAATTGCTGTTCTGAGTCAGAACAAGACTCATGAACAAACTATTCATTAACTCTTGGTAAACAAATTGAATTTTATTCAGCACAAGGAGAGAAGGTGGCAGAAGAGCTGTTAATGTATAACAATGACTTATGACCATATATAATTTAAATACACATGCCATCCCTGTATTTTGTAACATATCTGTTGAATTGAATCAAAGGTTCTCTTATAACAGGAAAAAATACTCGCTTGTCACCAAGGCTGTAACCATGTCCTCAACATTAAAGGGGACCTATTATGCCCCCTATTACGTCTCTGGTCTCCCCAGAATGTGTTGGTGAATTTTCAGGTCCAAATAATCCACAGATAATTTATTATTGCTTGTCAAATTTGCCCCATTTGGGTGTGAGCAAAACACATTTTTGTATGTGTCCCTTTAAATGCAAATGAGCTGCTGCTCCCGGCCCTCTTTCCAGAAGAGGACAGAGCTTTAACAGCTCGTGCTCAACAAAACAAAACCGGAGAATCTCATGCAGCCAAAATGTCAGAAATTGTCAGTAGCACTGTTCAGCCTTACATGTTCAAAACAAAATTGGACACTGATGGAGAGACTCGGGAAGAAATTGCAACTTTTAGAATGCAAATGGGCATTTCTGAATGGCTAGTGGATATATATTTTTTCACTTAAGAGTAGGGGGAAATCTGGAAACCACGCGTTTGGAGAGACTGTTTGTGATTTATGGGGATTATGAAAAAGGAGAGGGTGGATCTTTACCATTAGGCTGGTTGTTTACACACACTGTGAACATACATCTGTGTTCAAACACCTTATAAAAGTGAATTTGGCATAATAGGTCCCCTTTAAGGGAGAAAACTAATTTGGCCATATCTGATTATTGGGGGGACATGACACCCTCAATGTAAATGTGGTTACCGCTCTTTATTATAGATACATAAAGTATATGAGCATATTGATACAGAAAGTGCCACTGAACAAATCAGTGAATACATCTTTTTAGTGACCCAATTCCCAAAACTTGAGTCACTGGAATGAATCCAAAGCCTCACCTACTCCTCGCTACCTTCTCCTTACATTAAACCACATGTGCTTTTACAGCAAAGTACACTTTGAAGCTGTAAGTGCAGTAAGGACACCAACTGTAGTCACTTTAATAATGGTTGTTTCCAAACAATTTTCCAAAACAAAACAACCAGGCATAGAAAAACAGTACAATTCTGAAAGAGTCAAAATGTTTAAACTCTTCAGAACATAAAGCAGCAATGTCTAACAAATTTTTGCTTCAGCACATTTGAAAAAGACAAGCAAAATGTAATCAGCTTTTCAAAAGAAAATGTATAATTCTCGCTGTATTAGGCTAAAATGATCTCCAAATGAAGCTGAATAATTTTCACCAGTAGTCCTGTCAGGACTAAACAACAGGACGAACTCCAAGTAGGACTCTTTGTACTGACATACAGTATTTGTCCGTCTCTGCTCATTCAGAGTGAACGCTTTAAAGAAGCGTGTGATTCAGGTTAAGTACCAGAGAAAAGGGAAGTGCTTTTCGTCGATTAGTCACCGCTAAGCCTTTCATTTCAGCATAGAGCAACGAGTTCGGCAAAATGGCCAACTATCATTTTAAATAAAGGCTGCACATTCTTCTAACCTTTTATGGAAAGGAGACAAGGGAAGTGGAAAGAAAGGGTTGCCATTTGCCAAAAGGCTAGGCACACCTCTGTAAAAACAGTATTTTTTTTATTCACTTGCAAAGACAGTTGTCAAAGTCGATTTTAGTCGCTGCTTTTTACTTTTTCTTTCTTTTATGCTGTGTTCTTGCCAGAGAGGGCTAATTTATCATAATTTAGAGGCATGAGCTGCATGCTTTCCGCCTTTGTCTGGCAGTTTCCCTCTATGGTCCTCTGTGCTGTGAGAAATGGAGAGAGTGAGCACAAGGAGGGGCAGACAAAGAATGAGAGAGGAAAGGTCAAGCTTTTCCTCCCCTCTGCAGACAATCACACTGACACCTGTAGGTGAGCAGACCCCAGTCCAGAGAGAGAAAGAGAAAGAGAGTGAGACCATGAGAGGTCGAGAGGCCATGTGGTGTCCAGGCAGGTGTGTGTTAAGCAGGTATGTGTGTGTGTATGCATGTGATGCTGAACATGAATGTGAGCGGTTTTGAGAGTGCTCGGCCACAAAAACTTGTGTTTTTGTGCAATTGTAGAAGATTTTTGTGTGAACAACAGTGTCTGGCAGCACCCACCCCATCATTTCTCACAGTAATAACTCCTGCCAGTGCTGCTGCCAACAGAGAGGGGGGGGGGGGGGGGGGGGGGGGGGGGGGGGGGATAGGTATAAAAGGGAAAGGGAATGAGTTTTATTGCAGGGAATTTCTGGTGGCCAATACATCATACATAAACACATTTGTACTACTGCTATTCACACAGATGCATTTTCTTGCTGTCCAAATCGTATCTCTGTGACTTCTATTCTAGGAGAGAATGAGTCACTCAAGGATGTTCAATAAACTGCAGTTCATCGTTATCCTTTGTTCACTTGTACACACTTTTTATCCAGACACATTCTAGTACTTCCTCAACATTAAAAGGCTATTTCACGCAAAAAATGGCAAAGCTCTCATCTTTTCATTCATATGCCTTTCCAAACCCAAGTTTTTTTTGTTTGTTTTTTTTTACCATGGAGCACAAAAGATGTTTAACAGAAAACTCATGCAACAAATGACGACAGATTCTGTCAAGATCCCAAAAGAAAAAGTAGTCCTTGTGACTATATACCAAGGCTTATTAAGTAGCACAATATCTTTGGCTTCGTTTACACATGATCAACACGATGCAATCAAGCAGATCGGACCATTACCCAATCAGGACACGGAGCATTTATATTTGTTCACATTGTGTGGCCTCTGTATCTGGATTGCAGATCATATTTCTATTTCCTGCACAATAGTTAAATTAGGTCTGTGGCGCATTTAAAAGGCAGAAGCTTCAAATGGCTTCATAGCATAAAGCAGCTTTCACAGCATGGAATTTTTGTGATTTATTAAATAAAAGTACAATTGATCACAAATAAAGTACTTAATCTACCAATTTAAGTTTCCCCAACATTAATCATGTATGATGGAAATATATTCAGTATTTGGACGCATTTCATGACTGAAAGGAGCGCGCAAGCATTTATGTTGCATGTGTAATAGAAAACAGCAGAATACCTTTGTATTAAAGAAATAAAAGAACATACGGTTACGATTTATTTTAAGGTGTCAGTATTACAGTGTAATTATACATTTAAGTACTAAGTAATGACAATTAACTAAATGTATTTACTGTAGGGTTAGGGTTAGGATGAGTGGTTTAGGGTTAAACAAGTAGGTTATAGTATGTTCAGCTAATTGTCAGCCTCGAGAGATTGCAGAATTCAAGTGACAAATTATGTTTTACAAACAAAGTTTGGGAGGAGCGTTCATATGGGCTGTCTAATCAGTATGAGAGGAGGCATATATATATATATATATATATATATATGGTACACAGCCGACTCACCTAGTTACCTCGACAGTTTTCCGCATCCTTCCTCCACTCCGACTCTTCACTCTCGGCCGGTTCCTATTCCCAGCCGGGGGTGCAGTGGAGTACTCTGACATTATTTTATTTATTTATTTATTAAATGTTTATTTATGGTGTCTCTTGCCTCAATGGTGTGCAGTGTCTTTTTTATCGGACATTATTTTATTTCTGTTATAAAGAAAAGTGTACAGCAAAATAGATGTCTAAAATTAGGACTAGGACTGACACACCCATTATTTTTAAGAGTTTCTCCTAAATCGGCAAGGTAGGAGCTACTTTTAGCCTTAAGATGTTTTGTGAATACGGCCCGTGGTAACAATAGCCAGTCTAAGAGGAAAATACACAATACACAAACAAAATATGTGCCATTTTTAACTACAAGGGAAAGTTTGACAATACAGATCCTTATACAAAAAAAAAATACAAACAAAGAGATTGACTCGTTGGTTCTGCTTCCAAACTGACTAACTCCAGTAATATCACTGTCCATCATGTCCTCTTAAGCTCCAACAGCTGTAGCACTAGTATTGACTTGAACTGCCATGTAATATTCATGAAGAATATGTTTAATCTACCATTTCTCCCACAGGCAGCCTTTTTTCTCTTAACCTCTGTTGATATATTTATTTTTGTTTATGTTAGCTGACCATTAAACCAATAATAAAAATAAACCGATGGTTTGTTTGGTCGGGGTTTGATAGCGGGTTTAGATTCACATGAGAGTGGGTAAACAACTATACACACCTGAATTGCAAAGATCCCTCCAGACAACGCCTACAAATGTTATTTTAAAAATGAGTGCAATATACAAATCATTGTGTATAATAATGTGACTACACCACTTTGGCAATAACCCAGTCCCTCAAGAGAAAAACGCAGATTTTTTTTGTGATTTTTGCGGGCAAAAATCCTTGATTTTGCAGCATGTTTTCTTAAAAAATGCGATGGAATATGTGGGATATTTTTGCAATTTTATGCGATGAAATTGCGGGAACTTGCAAAAACTGCGGTTTGATGATAAAGAGGAAAAAAAGGTGATTCCCCAACACCCTGTTCTCACTAGGCTACTACCTTAATGTAAAGAGTCATTTCTTATTACTTCCTATGATAAGCAAGCAAACTAAATCACAGAATATTTAAGTTCTCGTTCTGTTTTATTTCAGACCTTAATTAACACATGGCTCAAACTTACAAAATATTGAATCAAACAAGTTCTGAAGCTTTACAAAAAGAATATTCAACAACTTCTGTAAAAATGAAAAAATAAAATATAAAAAAATAAAATGTGTGCTTCCTGTTTTACAGAGGTAGCTATACAAAACAGACATCTTCTGTTAAATTAACTGCTTCCAATGCACAAAGTGCAATCTCTTACTGCAACGTAAATTATTTTACATGCTACTAATATACAGCATCGACTTCTGTCTGTGGTCCAACACGCAGTTGCCCGGAGTGCAAAATAATTTGCCCCCACTGTCATGTAACACACCGGGAAACTGCTTTGCGCGGTCTTTTTCGCTTATTTTGTTTGCAAATGAGAATGATTTGCGTGCTTCATCATGGTTTCATCGCGGGGTTTGCAGATGATATTCACGTCGTGTAATTACGTCACTTCATAAGGTTCCCGTGGCAATAGGGGGAAAATAATGGCGCTTTACTCGTGTGAAGTAAAAGCAACATTTTTAAACTTTCTGCTAAGATATATGTGACTTTTTTGCAACAAAAATACAGGGATTATGAAATCATGCTAGCCCTGGATATTTTGCTTTGTGAAATCGTCAATTTATGTGGCGAAAGTGCGGTGTATTTGAAAAAAATGCATAAATATGCAGACTTTGGATGATTATGCATGAAATCAAGCGATCACATAAACGCGTTTTTCTGGAGGGACTGATAACCTGTATAAAAATCAGTAATAATGTTTTAATGGAACAACTATAAACGTGGTGGGCCAACTTTGCAGGTTAATCGAGAAAGCCAAAACAACCAAAGGGACCAAATTTCTTCCAATGTCCAATAATCATCTCAAATAATGAGAAAGAGAGTACAATCTATTCAGAGTATTACGATTCACCCCAAACAAATCTACACTTGAATTTAAACTATGAAAGAAATGTCCGATCAAGTGTGAAATAGGCAACTTCTATAAGTCCAACTCTATAATGGTTCTTGGAATCAGCTAGAAAGACCTTGGGAAGGTTTCCCAAACTGGCTAAAGCTCTCCTTTTTAGGCCTGTAGGAAAAAGATTGATGCATTTCTGTCCTCCTTTCTGGACAATTTGCTCTCAATTGATGTGCAACACCATCTTTTCTCAGCCTACTGGCCTCTCCTTCTCTCTCCTCCACTCAAGAAGCTCATTTATCTGTCTTTTTCTTTGCCTTTTCTCCCTCAGCCTTTCTTTTATATTTCGCAGTTCTTTTGAAAGGTACATTAGAGGGTAGTTGAAAAGGCCCTCATGTTGACATGCACCGGGCCTCATCGAGGCTGACACTTTGCCCATATTGCCGATGTAGCCTTAATTGCGTGCTTTGAGATTGAATCGATACCGTGTTTGGAGTAAGAGAGAGACTGCCGCTATCCGTGGATAAGTGAGGGTCGAATCTTGGCCTGAACAAGTGGATGGGACATTCTAAATTGAACCTGTCTATGTATATACACAGTCAACTGTCATCAATGTTCAAAGACAAAGACTATGCTTACCATGAGCTGATCTGATACAACAGGACTAAAAGAACGATAGAAGGTTACACAGATCTTAAACAGTGACTGCACAATCTGATGTGACAAAAAGTCAGAGGCAGTATTGAAAGATATAAATGTGCATTCAAGAATTTTAACAATAAAGACATGAGATATAGTCATACCAGTAGCATATAACAAAAGCTCCATATTGATATCACATGATGCCTTTGTTATCACACGCTTTTCCTCATTCGATAAATTAATAATAGCTGCTAATAGTGCATTCCTGCAAAGGCAAAAGTTATGAATAATAACTTTTTGAATAATAATAATTTTTTAACATCATCAGTTATTATCATATTGCAATATTTATTATAGTAATAATTCTGCGGCGGAAACCAGTGTAACTGTTGGTCATAAAAAACATGCAGAACCCTGAAATCATTGGTGTAAATAATAAACTGCTGAATATTGTAAAGCATGATTAATATCAGCAAAGGTTGGAATAATAGTTTATCATAAAACATAATATCTCTCTTCAGCAAAAGGCACTGAATAAATACCACTAAGTCTATCTACTTGTACAGACCTCTGTTCCTCAAACATCTCCAGCTTAAATCTTGTTCTCAGTTTCTTTCCTCTCTACTCCTTTCCTCTTTCTTACGCTCTTCCAAATTTTCTCCCATGCTACACATTCCCACTCAGTTAAATCTCAGGGCCCCTGATTCCCGTGGCTGCCGTTAGTCTTGTACAAACAGCCGATCTGGTTACAGTATGTCAAAGCACATATAAGAGTTGGCCGATATGTTTTACTTCTTCCTGTTCTGCCTCAGTCATTGACTGTATTTCATGGACTGTCCTGGAATCAGGTAGATGTCAGACGTCAGCTGAAAGTTTTAGGGCAGTGTTTCCATACCTCTTTTGTCATATGTATCCCTATAGCCATGCCAGAGAGGCTCAAACATCCTTCACTGTCACCAAACCAGAAATGTGCTTGTTTTTGTAAATAGAAAATAAATGTAATAATATTGTAAGAATATTTTACAATAAATTACAGTTTTATATATTTTTATTTTTTTAACATAATTTAATATATTTTAAAATGTATTCCTGTGATGGCAAAGCTGAATTGTCAGCAGCCATCAATTCAATTCATTCTTCAGTGCTGACTTGGTGCTTGAGAAACATTTCTCATTATTATCAATGCTGAAAACAGTTGTGCTGCTTAATATTTTTGTGGAAAAAAAGCTTTTTACTTTGATAAATAGAAAGTTCAAAATATTTGATTTGAAATAGAATATATGCAGAATATACATATGTGAGGTTGATCATAAGTATTTATTTTAATCTTTTAAAAACAAAGCAAAATTTACCCATTTACCCAAAATTCAAGTCCCCCTTGTGATACATGTACAGCTGGATGGGAAACACTGTTTAGTAACTGAGGGCGTTTGGTAAATGTGGAGTGTTCTTGAGGTTCTGTTTGATAAATGTTAAACAAATTGAAATCAAATACAGGTCCCTACTAAGTGTGGACTACATTCAAGGAAGCATTTGCCAAATGTTCCGACTTGGACCTTTAAATTCAGTTCGATATATTTGCCCCCAGACAGCAGTTTGTCCTTCAAGTGCTTAACTCCATCGGTGAGCGATCCTATCTCTGTGCTTTGCTTGAAGTCAGTTTATTTTCCCCCGGGCCTAATGACTCCAGCAATAACTGTAAGCGTAACTGAGCGGGCATCCATGCAGCTCCAGAGCGAAGACATTTACCACATGTCACAGGAAGAGTGGCAATAAGTAATAGTTTTTTATACCTCTCTTGAGGTGTGTGCGTGTCATGAAGAGGTTAGACATTGTTCTATGAACCTGTTTCGTTCCAGACAGGCTGTGCCGTCATGAATGCATTAAATACTAGCTTGTCCTCTACAGCGCTCTGCCATCTCTGCTTTAATAGTTTCTACCTCATTTAAGCTCAAATGCCTTTATGTCCTAATTGTGGGTAATAACCCAAACGCACTCCCAACATTAGTGCACCATTTACCATTAAGACAAAATAGATTCATTTATCACATATGATCTGCACAGAGCCATCGAAGAGCTATTTTTCAGTGTGCCATTGGGGTTTAATGTGTAATGCTGTGGTCGTTTGATGACATTGACAGCGATGTGTGGAGGTGCTAAATGCAAAATGACAGATGAAGTTTCTCTTCAATGTACCTGCGTATTTCTAGTTTTACTATGAATTTGCCACATGGGACATGGTTCTGGATCAACATCAACCCAACAGGGTTAGGTCTTATCAATGTAGCATCTGTTACCCGAAGTACTTAATTGTTATAATTGGGAGGTGTGCAAATTATTCACTGACCTTCATGATGTTTGACTTTTCAAAAGAAATTTCTGTCAGTAATTTTCAGTTTTTAATGTCTTAACACATTCAAATAAACGGCCCATGTGTAATTATTAAGTCCTGTTCAAGATGAATGTTCGGTGCAATGATCTGGTGAGATAAACAATCTGTCCAAAACCGACATGATCATTCACAATATCCAGTCTCTTTTCCATCGCACTGTGAAGAAAACATGAACCAATATGATTCAAGCTTTTGGTCACGTGCCCAGAGCCACTTTTATTACATAAAACTGTGATTTTGTGATGCTCCCGAACAGACTGTGAATAGCAGATTAAAGAATACTTTTCTTGTACTATTGCATTTAGTGTGATAAGCACAATATTGAATACAACAATCTGAACAGAGCTTTTTATTGACTTACTTTCCTCTTGACAAGAGGGGTGTCAGAAGTAGTGTTATTTTGGAATCAATGAGATACTATGTAAGGAATAACGGATGACGGGACATTGAATTATTAGAATATAATGCACACCCGAGGTGTGTATTATTTCTAACAATTCAAATTATTTCTAACAATTCAACAGCCTGGAGTCAATTATTACGCTTATACTACAGTTACCACACCTCAAGACAGTGTGCAGATGTTGTATTTCAAGACATTTGTTAGGATTCAAGCTTCTGTTGCTAATTCCAAAACATCATTTCAGAACTAGTAACAGAACTAGTAGCGGAGGCTTGAGGCATTGATAGTAGTTATTAATGCATTTAAGAGAGAGAGAGAGAGAGAGAGAGAGAGAGAGAGAGAGAGAATAAGCATATGTGAATTAGTTTACCAGAGTCTGTGCGTCTCAGTGCACAGTCTCTAATAATAGCGAAACAGTAAGTTTATCTACCTCAAGAACCACACAGTTATTACCTCGCTGGTGAGAAATGTCAAGCGGCTCTCAAGGTGCTAAACTGTTTTACTGATTAATCCATCAGAGTAGCGTGGACAGTATATTTCGGTGTGTGTCTGTACTGTATGGGTGTGCGTTTGAATGAGAGCTGGAGAAAGTATGTGCTTTCAGGAAATAGTAAATGTATTTTGTTTGTACATATAATTATATGTAAAGAAATTCCATATTTAGCTTCAAGTTTGGGAAGTCAGGCCACCCCTCCCCCCAATAATTTGCACCCTGGGGTTTGAGTTATAGTTTGTTTGACAGGAATATTGTTGCAGGACCAACAAAGGATGCTGAGGAAAAATGTGTTGTCAAACGTCCCACTTGACAAACTCTCAGTAACCTTTGAAGTAGATTTGCTCTGGGCTTTTAAAATGCTGCTTCAACCTTTCCTGTCTCTTAGATTTTCCCTCTGTATTATAGTTGGTAATTTTGGTCACGTTGTCAGAAACAAATTTAGCTGACTCAAAGAAATTTACAAAGTCACACCAGTGGATACATTTCAAACTGTTTTCTATTCCTCACAAGCTCTCAGGTGTGAAAACAGCCACATTGCTGTGTTTCCTTTTAGTACACCAATCAACACTTCCAATTCCCAAAACCGCTGTACCACCTCAAATCTCATAACATTTCACGAAATTTGAATGATGTTGCTGACAGTCACCAGTGGGGTAGATTAAACTGCTGATTTTTTTCACATATGCTTGTTTGACAGTGGCATCTAAATACTACATGGTATTCCCGACACAGCAGCAAGAAGCATGACAGCAGACCTGAAATCGAAGAGCGATGCAAGGTATTTGTGATCTCGCACTGTGGAGGTGAGAAAGAGATAGCTCTGAATCTCAGTGGAGTGACTCGGAGATGAGCATGAGCCTCTGGGAGTATCTCTAATCTTGAACTTTCATTCTCATTTAGTGAAGACAAACTTTGCACTAGAAAAGAAATAAAAGAAAAGTAAGACTCCCATCAATAGCTACGTTTGCTTGTGTTGTTTAACTTGCGTGCAAAATTGTAATATTGCATAAAACAGTTACAAATAAAGCCCATGTGTTAAAGATAATCATCACTTCCTGGGAAACTGGCACAAAAAAAAAAAAAAAAAATCATTAAAAAATAACTTGCGGCAATCAGGGAAACAACTCTGGCTCTTTTATAAATACTGTTCCATTATTATTGAATAACTACACAGGAACAAATTCAATTCAATTCAATTAAAATTTATTTGTATAGCGCTTTTCACGATACATAATGTTTCAAAGCAGCTTTACAGAAAAGGGATGTCAACATTACAATTTAAAGAACGCAGTTAGCAAATAACATAATTTAGTTGATTAATTTACAATCAGAGTTAGCAGTTTAACCAAAGTTAGAAGCAAAGAGCTCCTGGAAAATAAATTACATTAACAATAATTAGGATATAGAAATTGGGCAATGTGCATGTTGATCCAGATGATTGCATGAGTAATGAGTAATAATGAAGTAAAAATTTGTAATTAACTATTAATATTCTAGTTATTACTATTAACAAACAAAAAAACTCTTATTAAAGAATTAGTGAGTAACAGTGCTCAGTTAAATATGGTGGTTCACTATTAGCTAATCAGTAACGACTATTTTTTATACCTCCCAGAGAACAACTAAGAATTACTATTTTCAGATTCATAATTAATGTTACTAATGCAAAATGTATTATTAAATAATAAAGTGCAGATCATGGTAACCCACTAGTAATGACTCAATTATCACCAAATCCTTCAGAATTACTAATTATTTTGATCAGTATTCTAAATGGAAAAGCATGATAAATCCCTAATATTGAATGAAGTAAATTTTGGAGGGCTTTGTAAAGTTTTTGATAGTGATGACTCAAATGTTACATGCTTTTGAAGGAATTACTAATTATTTGGAACACATTTCACTTATTACTATAGAGTTGTCATGTTTTTCCACTTTAGAATATTGTTCCAAATAATTAGTAATTCCTTCTGAAGGATTTGGTAATACTTGAGTCATTACTAGTGTGCTACCATTAACATCACTTAAGGATTAATTAGTAATGAGCAAGATCCGCACAGAATGTTTTGACAAGACTATAAGCACACAGAGTGCTTCACTAATGAATCAGCTGAATAACTGATGTGATGGACCAAAGAGGGGAAAAAAATGACCCAATTCACTGTTCCAGTTCTAATCACTATTCCCCTTGTGAATCAAAACTATGGTGAAGAGATTGAGAGGTAAACAAGTCCACATTTTCTCTTGCCAAGGTGTGTAGTTATTGAAATGACCTACAGACTGCATCATGGGAAATCCCTTTTCAGTGTGACCTATGTTAAATTTAGACAGCAAAGACAGAAACTAGTCCATTTTGACTGGGACACCACTTGAGGAATTTTAACCTTTTAATGTGACACAGTGAATTTAGGTTATTCATGTTTGAACACAAAGAAAGGACATGCAAATTTACAAGGAAGTGATTTACATGGAACTTGATTTGATTTAAAAGCGGTTTAACCCTTTGATGCATAACATGGGTCAAAAGTGACAATACTGAATCTTTATTTCCTATATCTTTGCAAGAAATTAATTTAATCATTCAGTATTCCATGTACTCCTCAATTAACTTGTTTTTGATTATCACAAATCCTTATTTTCATTTTTGAAAATAAAGTTTTCTTACTTTTTGAATAAAAATCATTTTTGTATCACTACCCTTCTAATGCACAGTATGGGTATAAAATGACCCGTTTTCATTCCCTATGTTATTTCAATCATGGCTGAGTGATTCTTTGCTGAATCTTTGAAAGAAATGTATTTTTATCTTTTATTATCCCAGGTATTCACTAAAAATATTGTTTTTGATTTCTAAAAATCATTATTTTTCCTTTATTACTTTATAAACAAACAGAGTTTTTGTTTTTCTACCGCAATTTTGCACACATAGGTCAAAAATGACCCATATAGAAACCTTTGATGTTTGCACATTTTTGCAAGTAGGAACATATTTACTGCAGAAAACTATTCATCTGCCACACATCTTACAACTCAACACGACTGCTCACGTCACCAAATATTGCTCTCTGCATTTTGACTATAACTGAAAATAATGCAAAAAGAAAATGAGCCAGCTATACGTCAGTTCAAATGGAGTGATTAATTATTTTCTAATAACTGATTGCTAAAAATGAACTGTTATATATAATTATTAAGAATATTTAAAACACTCCCACATAGCATATGTGTGCTTTGCTTTCTGCCATATACACACACACTTACAAACACACTCCCCAGCCACTTTATTCAACATGTTAATGCAAAATCTAATCAGCCCATCGCATGGCAACAGTCAACACGGTCAGCTGAAGTTCAAACTGAGCATCAGAATGGGGAAGAAAGGTGATTTAAGTGACTTGGCATAGTTGTTGCTGCCAGACGGGCTGGTCTGATTATTTCAGAAACTGCTGATTTACTTGGTTTCTCATGCACAAGGTTTACTAAGAATGGTCCAAAAAAGAGAAAATATACAGTACGCAGCAGCTCTGTGGGTGAAAATGCCTTGTTTCATGTCCTTGTAACATGTCCATCCCTTTATGACTATCTTCTGATGTCTACTTCCAGCAGGACAACGCGCCAGGTCACAAAGCTCAAAACATCTAAAACTGGTGTTTTGAACATGATGATGAGTTTCTGTTTTTTTCTATATGTATATAGAATATGTATTTTTTTATTTATTGGCTTTATTTACTGCTGTGTACTGTATATATAGTTTCCATTTGCCAAACAGTATACAGTACATAGCAGTTGATATCACATAAGCTTGCCTGCTCAGTGAATTGAAATGCCATATAACTTTTCCTCAACAATACTCGAGGACATTAATCTCAGAGAGCAGACACAAAAGACTGTTCAATTTTAAAGAAAGGAAGTTGAGTAATTTTTGGAGATGTTATTAAATTGCAGTTTTCATAAAACTGTCAAGTCAATATTACAACAAATAAGAGCACTGCATTTATTTTCTTCCATAACATGCTGCTAGAATGTCTTATAAGTCAAATAATCAGAAAATAATACAAATAACTGGACAAAAAAACACACTGAAGTCTAATAAAAGTCTGATTATGACCTCATGTGAACTAGCTCAGAGACTTTTGCAAGACAATCTCCTGACATTCAAACTCTCTGAACAAAGACAGACTCACAGAGACCTAAACCACCCACTGGCTCCATAACTAGCCCGAGCCACCCTGAAGGTAGAATCTGCAAATGTATATACTGTACATAAGAAGTCACTCTAGGTTGTAAACCTTTCCCTGGCAGAAGCCCAGATTTCAAAGCCTCAAACCAGGACACATTACTCAATAATTTATCCACCCTCATGCTGCATCATTTTCTCGCGATTGAATTCAAGAATAGACATAGAAACCCCCTCTAGTTAGACATGTAGCTGTGAATTGAAACATGAGGGGTTCTGGCAAGGCGCCCTGATCTTTTAAGCACCACAAATAATATCTGAGAATTCATTCCAAATGATAAATACTCAAGCAAACTCGTCTTCTTCTGCCCTCATTTAAAACACACACAAATATAGAGTTAGAGCCGAAGAGGTTTAGGCTGTGTGTGACTTTCATTACTTCAAAGAAGCATTTATGCTTTAAAAAGATATGTCACACTGTTAGCCGTTAACCTTTGATATAGAGACTGATATTTTTAAAAACAGCCATTAAAAAGGCAATACATTTTACTGTAGCTGGCAGGAAGTTGGTGGTAGTGCATGGAAATTGCCTTTAAGCACAATAGCTGTGGCTCTGGGTCAGCAAACACATTGCTGCTCTCCAGATTTCAAGTGCAGCCATATGAAAAGTTAAACTGTTGTGTATTTTTTAGTATTGCCACAAACAATAGTCACTTATTTGAGTATGTTTCAAGAAATAAGACAAAAATGCAAAGGCATTCGAGTGATTAAATGATAGCATAGCTTAGATAATTTATTATTGGAAGAATTTAACATTTTTAAATGCAGATATAAGTGTTGTGGCAAATCTGAGAGAAATATTCTGTCATCGTTCCAAACCTATATGATAACTTTTCTTCTGTAGAACACAAAAGAAGATATTCTGAAGAAAAAAATATCTCAGGTCTTTTTTGTCAGCACAATGATAGTCGTTCTTCAAAAATATCGTCTTTTGTGTTTCACAGAAGAAAGAAAGTCATACAGGTTTGGAATGATGTAAAGATGAGTAAAAATGACAGAGTTTTTTTTTTCCTTTTTTTGGGAGAATTATCCACTGAAGCCTTACTTTTTCTCTTTTACTCTCTTTTTAATCTCATTGGTGTCTTACTGGGGAGATCTTACTTGTGATTTTTCTTTCCTATATTCCTGTCTTATTAAGATCATGTCACAGAGCAGACTTTCACAAAGAGAAAGAGAACTGTTAAACTCAAAATGCAATTTTCTTTGTGAGACAAGTAATCAGTAAGTAGTTGAACAATAGTACATGTGGATGAATTTATCCTCTACAAACACTGACAAAAATGTCTCTTCACAAAAAACATGCTTCAATGAAACAATTATGTCTTGCATTGGAGTCCTTCCAAAGAACCCTCAAGACCTCCCTGAAATATGCATCTCTGAGGTAGCATTGTACTTTAGGTATCCAACAAAAACTATTTATTGCTAAACTCCATAATCGAGTTGCATTGCATGCAATTTACTGACATAAGTATGTATCTAAGTGAGCTAAAATCTATAGACTTAGATATCGCTGCAGTTTTCAGTGAGATTTTTAATTAAAAATGGAGGGTGGGGGGAATCAAGGTAAATATCACTTATGAGGAAAGTATTTGTACAGAATGTAGTTTCCAATTATTATTATTATTATTGTATACTTATGGAAAAATGAAGAACATATGATTTAATTGTGTGAAATTAGCCTTGGCAGTGTAAAATTGTTAATTTTTCTTATACTCACAAAGGCTGCACAAATTTGATCAAAAATACAGTGTTATTATGTTATTAAATATTATGACAATTTGAAATATATGTTTTTTTGTAAATATATTTGTTTTTTGTAACATTATAAAAGTCTTTACTGGCACGTTTGTATATCCACTGTTAATCGACTATTAAATAAACCAGCTAAATTTTTACCTAATTGTACTTTTAGGAAAGCAAATAAATAAATAAATAAAAATATACATATATATATATGTGTGTGTCTGTGTATGTGTTTATTTATTTATTCAGATTTCACACTTGATTTACATTTATCTTGTTGTTGACATCATGAGCTGTGTGTCCTATAAAATTCTGGTGCAAATCCATCTGTTAGTCTAAAAGTGGATGTAAATCATGTTTTGTGAAAGTTAGACCTTTATACATCCTATTGAATGCAATGCACTTCTATCCTTCAAAGCCTCATTTTAATTTGCATCAAGATTAAATACTATGTCTACCCTGACTACTGTAAGTATGGCTGTGGTATGCCATTGTGCCCCTTTAAGAGTCTTGGAGTTGAGTAATCTCAATTCAGGCTCACTTTAATTTCCTTCTCTTTCCAGCAGAGCGTGTGTTCGCTGCACTCTTTCCATTAGCTCACATTCTTAATCCGTCTGTGTCACTCTGAATCTGAATGAGTGATGGACAGGGAGTTGGAGAGGTGGAGGGACATGCTGTAATGAACGGCCTAATGGACAGACAGAGACGGAGAGACGCAAGGAGAGGAACCCAGGAAACATGTCATTTTAGAAAAAGCTGCAATAACCGACAAATCTGAAAATAACTTCACCTGCACTGAAAAACAGATATACTGACAGGGAGTGTTGTTTTTGTCCTTATCTGTTTATCTCATCTTTTCTGCCTGTCATGCTGTTTTTATCCACCTCTCATTGGTTAAATGAGTTCTGATGGGTTCTTCAATACACCCGATCCTGCTGTTTTGTTTTCTGTGCACAACAGTTTTGTGTGAATAGAAAATTAAAGATTGGACACCTGTAATTTATGGCCACCACTTCCCAAGGTCAAGTTTTCTCTCGCTCAGACTGAGATTTTCTCTCTACCTTACACACACATAGTCTGTTCGAGATGATCACCATCCCATTTTAATAGCTCTAATAATCTTGTGAAAATTAATTATAAACTTGTTAATATGCTTCAAATATCCTCGATGGAAATGTGCACATTAATACTTTTTCCATCATCTCCCGTGAGTCTCTACGTTACAGAACGACAGACCGCTCAATGCGAGAAAAAAATAAGAGATGGACTCACCCGCTCTCCAGCTCCTGCTTCGCCCAGAGGTCAGGCCTTACCAGGGCTACATGTAGGGAATGCTCCAGAGTGGCAGCAAATCCACGTCTGCCTGGAAGCCCCGAATGCACGCCGAGGTCAGAAAAGGGATTGATGACTTCAGAGCCCTGGAGTTGAAGCACACGGGTCGGTCCATCGCAGAGCCAGGAGCGAACCACAATCTCTGGGCTGCGGATCCTTTCCCCACCCAAGGCCCCACCCTCGAACTTTCGTCAGTGCATCCGGTTCCAGTTACCATCAGTCTGCTCCTGTACCTGTCGTCCCGTTCCTGTCGCCTTCGCTGGTGACTGCCAGCCCCCTGGATCCGTTGGCCCCCCTGGTCTCATCAAGCTCCTTCTCCGCCACCAGCCCAGCTTGAGGCAGAGTCCCCAGCTCCACTTCAGGCCTCCAAGCCTGTGACGCCACCTCGACCCGTCACCATCGCCTGGGCCCATGCCTCCCTCACCATCTCCTCGGCCCGTCTGCTCGGAAGCTCAGCTGGGCTCCCTCATCTCTCCAGGTCAGCCTCCAGGGGGTCAACGTCCAGCTTCCGCATCGGACCTCTGGGATTACGGCTGCGCCTCCACCCGTCACCCCTTTGGCATCATCGGACTCCTCCCTCCCTACGGACTCCCCGTCATCCTCGGTCGCGCCAGCATCACCCCGGTCAGCCAGAGCCTCAGCGCTGCCTCGGTCCTGTGAACCTGCAGCTCGGTGCCAAGTTTCCGGTCCGCCTTCTGTTCTCCTCTGCTATTCTGTTACGGCGCGAGGACGTGCCTTTTTCGGAGGGGGCGTTATGTCACGTACGTTACAGTAAGCAGCAAGATTGTGAAATATTATTGATACTTCAAATTACAGTTTTCTGTAACATCTTTATTTTAAGGTAACATAGTTACACGTTAAAACATGTACTTTCCATAGTAATAACAGTAAATTATGCATAGTTACAAGTAACTAACCCTAAACCTAAACCCAACCCTAACCATAACTCTATAGATGTAGTTAATTTACTCAGTACTTATTTGAATAAGTACAATGTAACTACGCCACCTTAAAAAAGACTAACCCTGTTTTCTATTTTCTATTTAAAGTGTAATTTATTCCTGTGGTGACAGCTGCATTTTCAGCATCATTACTCCAGTCACATGATTCTTCAGAAATTATTCGAATATGCTTATGTTGTCTTTAAGAACCATTTCTTCTTATTATCAAAGTTAAAAACAGTTGTGTTGCTTACGTTTTGAGGAAACCACGATTCTTTGCCTTCAGGCTTCTTTGATGGTTAGAAAGTAAATCTTTTGTGATGTCTTAACTGTCACTTTTGACCCATTGAATACATTATTGCTGAATAATATAAATTACTTTAAAAATCCGGTAACAGTACTGTCCTGTCAGCTATTTACTTTGATTTCTTTCAAAGTATTTTTCTCATGTGATTTGCAGGGGTGAAACAATCTTTTCACGGACCACCAGCATGAGAACCATTGCAAGCCTGACACCAATCAATCATAGCCATAAATACAAACTTTGACTTGAATACAACTTTTCAGATATGAAAAAGCCCATGATTTAAGCCCTTAATGAATATTGTTCCCCAGTACAGGTTATTTTTAGCAGGTTTTTGTACACAAACACCTGCTAATTAGAAGAAAGTGACCACAATAACCTGCATATCACACTTAGAAGATTAATGGCTAACAGCTGGGCATTCAAGCATACATTGTGTCTACTGTATTACAAGTCTCATGTACACATAGCTGGAAAAACTATTCAGTAAGTATTTCGTTCTGATAAGAGACAGTAGCGGAAAACTTGCCAGCCTACTAATTTGTAAAGCAGTTAATCAGATGAAAACAGAATGAATGGATAGTAAGTGTTGCAAAACCCACAGTCAGTCAGAATAAGCAGGCAGTGAAAACTCTGGATAGCAAAATGCACTGAAAATGGAGCAATCATACAGGTTCTCTCTGTTCCAGCATCCATTCGTCCCCAGCAGCTGTTTGAAGAGCGATAGCAGAGAAACTCAAAAAACATTTGTCAGCCCTGCATTTGTTGCCCAACTAATAAGAACTGTCAACACTCAGAGTCCACTCATAGCAGTCCACTCACTTTGATGGGCCGAGCAACTGATAAGAGGAATTTCCTGAAAGTGCAAGAGTGTGAGTGTGTGTGTGATAGGACCCCGTGTTGTCATTTGATGAGTTCAAATGTACTCTCATATTTTGATGCTAACAGGTTTCCACATGTCCTCCTTAAAAGAGCTGTGATGGAGCTTCCTCTCACAGGTCCGTATGAGCAACTGAGGGTGACACTGAGATCTGCTGTGAGGACTTCAGGTCTCTGACATGCTGACTTAAGATATTCTTTGTTGTTGTTTAGCTGAAACTTTATGAAACGGCCTTCACGAAAAATAAACATTTCAGTGAGCTTTACATGTAAAAATTATTTGTAATAACAGCTAGGTGGCAGTATGACAGGTGCATCTACTAGCATGTAGCTTAGCAAACCATCAATACATGACAATTTATGAGATTAAAACCAAGTTTTTGCTCCAAACTTAATTTATATCACAAGTCGAATGTTTTAAATAACCTTCTGTGATGTGATGTGGTGTCGGATCAAAAAATCTGATCAAAAACACATTACTTTATGGTATTTTGCACAATGAGAAAAGCTAACCCGATTAGCATTGCATTATAAATATAATCTATTCTTATGAAAATCCCCGACATGGCATGAAGAACACAGATAGACCATTTATACATCACAATCGTGTATTTATTGTCTTCAAAAGTTTTTAGCTGCAAGTTATAGTGATCTCTGGAAGCCTCTGTTAGTTCCTGTACTGTCACATGGTATGCCTCTTCTTTTTCAATTCCATTTGAGGACTAAATGTGTACGGAGTGCCGTCCAGCTGCAAGTATGAATTAAAAACACAGTACATCAGAGTTTCCAGCGTTCGTAATGATTATAACGGCACTTTCTGAGTAAAAATTTAATAAGTATTACTCCTCTGTATAGAAATTTGACATAAGCATATGAGAATCCATTAATATTTCTCCAAATGTGCATGTTTTTTTAGCTAAAAGCCCAGAGGGATGTTGTTTTGTCAAGATTTTGATAATGATCTCACAGGAGTTTTTTTTCTCAATGGATGTGGCTGACGCTCCTGTTTCAAAGGTATCGACTCCGTTTTTCACATTCATAACTCCTAACGGATATTAACAAATTGTGCTCACTGTACGATATTTAGAGTAAAGCAGAGATTAAAAATTTAATCTTGAGTCTTAGATCTTTTTAAATATGTATAGTTTGTCAAGGTAATTACATTGTATGTAACAGTAAATTTGAGCTGAATTAAACAAAGAAGCTTTAGTGCGTCAGCGCCCTGGCTCAGGTTAACATTAGTTACAGTATTTATTCTTACTTCATTAACATTAGTTAATAAAAATACAACAGTTTATTGCTAGTTCATGTCGGGTCAAATCCACGAAATAATATTAAAAGAAACAGGGTTTGATTTTAATAATGTATTAGTAAATGTACTTGAAATAAATGGAGCTTGATTTGACATTTTGTCATTTAATGCATTCAATGACATTTTAAAGCAAAGCTTAAATACTTCTACAAATACTTTTTAGTGCTGCTGCCGGTTTGGCCTCTGTGATCTGATGTCACTGTAAGCACAAATGGCGGCACTACTTCAGCGTCCAATTAGGATCCCATGTCACTGTGTTGACATGTGAAGGATAGAAAGGTGTGAGTGTGTGAGAGGGAGAAGAGAGGGGAAGTTGTTAAGTGGTGACAGCCGCTGTCACTGACGATGGAAAGATCCAAGACACATGGTACAGTGGCACTTATTTTATAGTGGCCCATAAGACAGAGGTCAAAGGTCAATGGATATATGCCAGCATACATATCACATGTGTCTGTGCATGCTTCAAGTTCATGCATTTAGTGACTCTGACAAATATCACATTACACATTAAACGCTTTGGCTTTCTATTTGTGGCCTTCTGTAGATTTCAGTTACACATACCTGCAACAAATAAAATGAGGTTATATTTAGTTATCATTCAGAACATTCCAGTCATCACTTAGGTAAATTAAATTAAATTAAATTATAGACAATGAACAAGTAATCATGGTTTATTAAAACAATAAGCCAGGAACTTTGGTACACCATGTGATGGATCCCCTAAATGTTTTCCAAAATAATAATAATTGAAATAAATCTACAAAACAATATAAGCATTATAGCATACAATAAAATGTTTACATAGTTTCAGGTCTGTGAATAGCATTGGCTATTCATCAGGATTTAGAAATATCAATTTTTAAATATTCTTGTAATTAATTCATATTATTAAATTGATCTCTACATTTTGCCTTTTTATTTTTAGGATATTTCCCTTTTGAATCATGCCATCATGTCTCAAGATGTCATAATTTCTCTCACGCACACTTACTCTCCCAGCCTCTCTTGCCATTTTCCTCCTTTATTAAGCCAAAATGCAAAGTTTCCCTTCCAGCATCTGTTGGTATTCTGGTCACAGGAAACATAGTTACAAAGACAGATTTAAAATGGAAAAGCTCAAATTTATCCTTTGACTGTAGTTTTCATCCTCTTTAAGAGAGGCAGGTATGAGGACCAATATTCATTGGTTGTATTTGAACTACAAATGTATTTATCATCACTGTGGTTGATTTTATCAAGCGGAAAATTGAATGCAGAATGCATCTGAATAATAGAGGAGGGTTTCAGTCAGAACCTGAGAACAACATACCTGATATCCAATTCAAATAATGCCATCTGTGTATGTGTGGTAAGGTTTGGTTCCGTTTCTTTCCATTTGAGAGTTGCATTTTATTTTACGATCCATATCAGAGCAGGTAACACACAGTATAGATATTATAGTAAGAATATCCTTCAGATTGAAATGAGAGATTTTCCTTTAAATTCAATCTAAACTACCTGTTTAAGTTTATTTGTTTGTGTGTGTGTACCTGGTATTCCCTACGTTATGGGGACCAAATGCGCCATAAGGATAGTATTACCAGACATTTTTGACCTTGTGGAGAGATTTTTTTTTTTTTTTTTAAATAGCTTATAAATCATACAAAAAAATGTTTTGAAAATGAAAAATTGTATACAGTTTTCTATGACGGGTAGGGTTAGTGTAGGGGCATAGAATATACAGCTTGTGTACAGTATAAAAATCATTATGTCTATGGAAAGTCCCCATAAAACATAAGAAAAATAGAAATATCATTAGCTAGAAAATATCATTGACCTGATAATAAAATCAATGGTCTCATATCAAAAAGTCTATGTATTATCCTCACTTAGATAGCAATACAGTCGTGTGTGTGTGTGTGTGTGTGTGTGTGTGAAAAGGAACAGTAGCTTCATATAAATGTCTTTGGCCCTGCATTCAAACATGCACTTAATTCTCTCCTAATATGCAAAAACCAGAATGTCAAATGACTACAATGTTAAATACTTAGCATTCATGATACAGCATCCACAAATGGCAGATGTAGTATGTTCACCTGTATGCTAACAGAATGTGCTTCAAGAAGTGTATCATCACATTCAGTGTATACTATGAATGTCCAGGACAGTGTCTTTGCTGTTTAATCTGTTCTAGTCTTTCTCTCGGGTTCTCAACAGAAGCTCCAAACCTCTCTCCTGTCTCTTGTTTTTCTTGTGCCGTGCACAGCGATACACCCACACACAAACATTTGCTCTGTATCTTTTAATGAGATCGGACTTCATTAGTGTGACCCTCTTCTCCAAAGCTCCTCCAGTCTCATATGCAAACGATCTTATTAGCAGCACTGGTGTGGCTCTGATAGCAGCATGCTGGGTGGGCACGTTACTGCAATGAGGACTAATGAATTGAGGTCTTTGTGGACACTGAACATCAAGAAATACATCTATGCGTCTGGAGAACACTGTGAAGAGATTTCAAGAGGAACATTTATTCTTTTGGCGAGATAGTGATTTTGTAGAAATATCTCATCTATCTCATTTAGATCCAGTCATTCAAATTCATTAGAGTAGTCAGTTTAAGGCAGACAGGAACTGAGCTGTATGGACAGACAGTTTTTTTTTTGTTTAGAAAGTGGACTTTGCTTTGGCTTCAGCTTGCAATTCATACAAATATATTTTCTTCAAAATGCAAACAAACATTATAAATGCAATGTGCTGACATGTATATAGAACAACCATAGTGTAAGATTAAACATTATGATAATTCAAAACTCTACCCAGGTTTCATATCGATATGGATTGTGGCCCTAAGGTAGGTGAGGCGTTCATGGTTATGGGTCTTTGTGGTATATCTCTGTCTGTATGTGATTTACTGATTGCTGTGGACAGACATCCAATGTTCCTTAGTTTCCTTTTACAGCTGGGCTATGAGCTTTTGTCCGCCCTGTGGTATTGTGAGCCTCAGGCAGGAATATTCTCGAAACAGAAGAGAGATCAGCACACACTCAGGCTGAATTATTGTATTATTGAATTATTAAAACAAACACAGACTGTTCTGTGCTCTGGTTCTGCATAGGAGGACTCCTTGAGTGACAAGAACTGAGAAAAAAGTAAGAGTGAGGAAATTAATACTTGATTACAGGAGTCCGAGAAATCTCCAAACAACTTAAAAATTTACCAAAGAACTCTTGCCAAAACTATAAACTGGTTTCACTGTTGTGGTTTGAGGGTTTTTCATGAATGTCTTATAATCAACTTAACATATAATTGCATATAATATATATAATACATTTTTGCCTGGGACAGGCTTAAGCCTCGTCTGTGAAACCGGGGGTGAATGTGCAAAAGTTTTAAAAAATCTCCACCTTTTATAAACTCTTTAATTTTTAATTCTCCACAGATGGCGACTAGCATAATTAAGCATCCTTGCATGGACAATAATCACCTAATCGTGTTTCCTTTATCAGAGCCCATTTCTTAATTTTAAATTAATATGAGCTCTTCGCTCTTCACCCATCCCCTGATTTAAATCTTGACAAGACTTGTGTAAATTGCGAGAAGTTCTCTCAAACCAATAATAGATGTGCTTTCATTTGAGGTGGCGCTTTTGAAACAGACATGAAAAGTTAAATCTGACGTCCTCCATCTTTCCGCTTTTCATTTTTCTGCCCATTCACTGCAAATCCGCTTGCTTCTGGCATTCAGAGGATGGTAAAATGGGTGGCTGGTCGTGCGGTGAGCAGCAGTCGTCATCTGCCGCTTTATGCTCGAGCGGAGATTCCATCAAAAAGCAGCGAGGAAGACAGCGAGCAGAAAACGGAGAGACCTTTGACTGAGTATTCAACTCATCTCTGACTTATCCACACAGAGGCACATTCTCATAGCAAAAATTTAACAAGCCCAGACTCTGCTCACACTGCTGCAAATGTAACGGCATCAAATATTCATATTTCTTTGAGTGCTGAGCGAATGGAGGACCTAGATGAGAGCGAACAAGTAAAAGAGAGAAACTTCCAAAGAGCAGCTCTCAAAAGCTTGTCGGGAACGACCAGCGAGCTAATCGAAAGACCTTGCGTTTCTGGAAATAACTCGAAACGAGCGCAAAAGAACTTTGTTGAGCAGCTGTTACTCACAGGTGAACAACACTACAACACACCACCATCCTGGTGCATGATGATGCATAGGATATGAGGAAAAATGCCTGATGGAAGGAACTGAAATCCAAAGCACCTTCTAACAACTATTTGACTTGAAGATATCAGTCACTTTTGCGCCAACAAAGACAAAGAAAGGCCACTTACAGGGACATGCTGTGGAAGGTCAGTGATTGGCAACACAAACAATGCAAAGTCCCCGAATGATTGAAAATGAGACACCTGGAGGAGGAGCTGTGGCGATGCACCAGTAAATGTCCTTGAATGATGGATGACAACATTTAGGAGGGAAGAATTTACACTCGGAGTGCTGAATCAGTTTTACGAGAACTTACGCAAATAAATAACAGCAAATAATGCAGTAAATCAAGCAGAATCGCTATGACCAATAAAATCCGACAGTATAATTTGTATGCTTTTAAAGTTACAAATGGAATAATTTTGTATTAGATTAACATGATTCCAATATTTTTGTTTACTGAAGGTGTGATACATTTTCATCCCAAAGTGCCAGAATATATTTCATATTCATTTGCTTAAGACTACCCGGCCTCGTTCCAAATATGCATTTGTGTTTGTAAAAGAATAACATAACACATTTATATAAGTCAGTGTTGAGTAATGTTACTTGGCCACACTTTAAAAACAAAAATCATTCAAGAGGGTATAAATTACCCTGGCAAAAGAATGTGTGTGAGTGTGTGTGTGTTTGCACACAGACAGAAACATACGTTTGAACAGAAACTGCTCAGCACTGCCTTTATCAACAAGACTGACTTTATCAATAAAATAGTTTAGCATCTGAAAAGCTACATGACATTTCTCAGTAGCGAGGTAATTCACAAACGGTCGATCGATTGATCATTCAATCAATCTCTCTCTCTCTCTCTCTCTGTAATAACTGCATTAGCCTGCAGATCATTGGCTTGGTATGAGATGCATAAGAAATTAGCCCTACACACAAGAGCATTTAAGAACAAATACCGGACGCGTCTTGACATAAAACATCTAAACAATGGCAACCATAGAATAAGCAGAATTATTAGAAAAATACAGCACATGCATCATTATTTTTTTTTTTAAATAATTCAATTACCCAGAGTCAATTATCCTTTACTTACATACTGCAAGAGGCACAGAATTGCATGGACTTTAAAATAGGTCTAAACTCTTTTCAATCTTTTATAATAATTATTTACTTGGAAACAATTTTCACTCATGAACTCCTAGTAAATATCACAAAAAATTGCAAAGACATTTGAGAACGAAAATTATGCTTAAAATTGTTGATTGGCTCTAGTTTTGCTAAAATATGCTATTGGGTCAGTATATACAACCCTTGGCTTGAAAATGGCGGAGGTGAGTAATAAAGGGAAGGGATCTTAATTTAAGCCAGAAATGACTAAAATAAATCTTTGATTAGATCAATGTACAAATCTATGATTGGGTTTGGACAGTACTTTCTTTTCAGGCAAAACAATGAATGATGCAATCTGAAGCTGATATTGAAATCATACAGCAGGGGTGCAAAACTCAATTCCTACAGGACCACCCTGCAGAGTTCAGTTCCAACCCTGCATGCTCCAACACTCATGTCGCTTACAAATAAGCCTGAAGGACTTGATGAGCTGGATCAGGTGTGTTTAATTATTGTTGAAGCTAAACTCTTAG
The DNA here is from genome assembly GCA_037194245.1 of Opsariichthys bidens. NCBI lineage: Eukaryota > Metazoa > Chordata > Actinopteri > Cypriniformes > Xenocyprididae > Opsariichthys > Opsariichthys bidens. The sequence continues at coordinate 17,382,767 of CM074281.1, forward strand.
TTTTGCACCCCTGTCTAACAGCTCTCTTATATGTCAGTGTTTGATTTTGCAAAGTGAGCGGAGATGCATCATGGTTGTGTGAACAGTGTAGATAACTTCAACTGGAGCGAATGGAGCCAATCAACGCTTGCAGACTATTCCAATAAATACAAGAGACAAGTCAAGAAGTGTCGATAAGACATTGAATATGAACTGTTTTTGCTGATATTTTAAATGTAATATAAACAGGACAGGTGACTGGTACTATCTACACAATATACAAACACTTATCAGGCATAACATTATGACCACCTTCCTAATATTCTGTTGGTCCCCCTTTTGCTGCCAAAACAGCCCTGACCCGTCGAGATATGGACTCCACTAGACCCCTGAAGGTGTGCTGTGGTATCTGATACCCAGGGTTGGGGAGTAACGGAATACAAGTAATTTAGTAACGTATTTAAAATTTGAGTAACTGTATTTCATTACAGTTACATTTTAAATGGGTGGTAATCAGATTACAGAAACATACTTTAGATTACCAAAGTGATTACTTTGAATTTTAAAGTCATTTAAACAGCATTTGGTGATTCTCCAACTGTCAACTTAACTGTCCTGTCATGACCTGGATGATCCACGACTGTTTTCATGTTTTGTGATAGTTTTTTGTGAGTCATTTTATAATTGTAAAAAAGGTCACTGCAACTTTTTCTCACAATTAGTTTTTTCCCCCTTCAGTTTACATTTAACAATTCTGACTTTATAACTTACAATTGCGAGATTTAAACTCACAATTGTAAGTTATAAAGTCAGAATTGGGAGATATAAACTTGCAATACTGACTTTTTTTCTGAGGGAAAAAGTCAGAATTGTGAGATAAAAACTGGCAATTACCTTTTTTTTGTGTTTGTTTCAAACTTATTAGTATTCCAAAGTATTCTAAAGTATTTAGATTAAGTTACTAAACTTGAGTAATGTAACCAAATACGTTACAAATTACTTTTTAAAGCATGTATTTTGTAATCTGTAGTGAAATACATTTTAAAAGTAACCTACCCGCCCCTGCTGATACCAAGATGTTTGCTGCAGATCCTGCAAGTCCTGTAAGTTGTGAGGTGGAGCCTCCATGGATCAGACTTGTTTGTGCAGCACATCTCACAGATGCTCGATTAGATTGAGAGAAACCATTTTTTGCTTGGTGGCAGGGCGCAATATCCTGCTGAAAGAGGCCACAGGCACTAGGAATATCGTTTCCATGAAAAGGTGTACTTGGTCTGCATCAATGCTTAGGTAGGTGGTACGTGTCAAAGTAACATCCACAGGGATGGCAGGACTCAAGGTTTCCCAGCAAAACATTGTCCAAAGCATCAAACTGTCTCTGCCGGCTTGACTTCTTCCCATAGTGCATCCTGCAGCCATGTGTTCCCCAGGTAAGCAACGCACATGCACCCCCCCATCCACGTGATGTAAAAGAAACGTGATTCATCAGACCAGGCCACCTTCTTCCATTGCTCCGTGGTCCAGTTCTGATGCTTATGTGCCCACTGTTGGTGCTTTTGGTGGTGGACAGGGGTCAGCATTGGCACCTTGACTGGTCTGTGGGTATGCAGCCCCATACGCAACAAACTGTGATACACTGTGTATTCTGACACCTTTCTATAAGAACCAGCATTAACTTCTTGAGTGTCCTCTGTTGGATCAGACACACAGGACAGCATTCACTCCTCATGTGCATCAATGAGCCTTGGGCGCCCATGACCCTGTCGCCGGTTCACCACTGTTCTTTCCTTGGACCACTTTTGTTAGATATTGACCACTGCAGACCGGGAACACCCCACAAGAGCGGCAGTTTTGGAGATGCTCTGACCCAGTCGTCTAGCCATCACAATTTGACCCTTGCCAAACTCGCTCAAATCCTCACGAGGACAAACTGTTCACTTGCTGCCTAATATATCCCACCCACTAACAGGTGCCGTGATGACGAGATAATCAGTGTTATTCACTTCACCTGTCAGTGGTCATAATGTTATGCCTGATCGGTGTAGATGAAAATGTAAAAACAATATCTTCAAAACATTGAATTCCGCACATCAAAACCCATCATAAAGTAGATGACTTATAAAAAATGGTAAACCAGTGTTATCTTTATTTTAATTTACAAGTCTTTTTTAATTCTTAATTACTGGAAAAGGAGTTTAAAATGGTTTATAGGGAATTAGAGAAATATTTTATAGCTCCCCAAATGAGCTTTGATCTTGATATATATTCAATGTATTAGGGTTTGGCATGTTGTCTGTCCAGCAGGAACTGAAGCTCATACATCTGGAGAAAATGGGGGGAGTAGCACAGGATGTGTGCAGAAACACTGAAAGAGTGATGTAAGCTGCTGTGCACGTATATTATCAGTGTGAATGGCTGGATTGTATGAACATCATCCTCCCCAAATCTCATTAATAATCCCAGTAACAAGAGGGACCATTTTGGGAAAGATTCATAAGTGTAATGGGACATTTATGTGCGTGTGTGTATAGAGATTTGACAAAGATAGGACAGGCCAATAGTTGTCTGAAGAGTTCACCAATACCACACATCAATTCAGACAGACAACCAGACACATGATCTCTGGGTGCTGAGGTTTGAACCTACCAACACCACTTTTGCTGTCATAAGCGATTTAAATTCCTCTGCTGCCAAAACGAACGTTTGCGCATGAACATCTGCCAAGACTTTGACACTCACCAATTTATTTCACTTTAAGTGCCTTGTGTCCTGATATTACCCCTAATGATAAATACCGTCCTGTTCAGCCAAAAGACGAGAAAGATGACATTGGAAACCGATCATTTCATTTCCCCTGTCAGCAATGCAACGGTCATTTCCGTGAACACTCACCCAAAAACCAAAAGCAGATAAATCCAACCTCAGGCGGAGGGAGGATATTTGTGTCTAACGGTCAGGATCAAGAGGGGTGTGCAAAGAACTGATTTAAATCTCTCTGAGCAACTTCATCACAGTTGTTTGTAAAGATTTTAGTACACCGTCACTCCCTGGGGACAAAACAGACAATGTAGTTCCATCTAGCAAGATAAAAAGGTCAAAATGAATCTCTTGTGTGACATCTGCCTAAGCCTCTCAGTCAGAATGTGTGTGTGTGTGTATAATGGGCGCGGGAGTGACTCAGCCATCGCTAGATGGAGGCCATGCCTGCTCTCTTGGACATGTGCTACCATGGCAACAGATAAACCATAACAATTATGAGCATCATCGTGGGCTTGAGTGATGGATAGATGATGAAGGGCACTCAGTGAGAGATGAGCAGTGTTTTTATGCAAGGTCAGAGAGCAGACCAGCTGAAGACCAGCCAGAAGCAAATGTTCATCCAGTTTACTCATAATAAGCTATAGTTAGAGATGTACTTCAGGGTAAATTCAATAAAAACAAATACAGACAAAAAAGATATTGCAATGCTCAATCATTATTACATTCATATGTAAAATGGTAGTGATTCAACTAGCGCATTATCAAAGTATGATTTCTTCCCATAAAAGTAATAATAATATAATTAAAATGTTTTTTTTATGTTTATGAAAGAAGTAAGGAGTGTACCGCTCCACCCCGTGTCACCACCACTGGCGTCAGGACCTCTTCTGGCCCGAATCCTTAGCCTGAAGAATGGTCCTCAGATCAGTCTTGGGGTTCGAAGGCTTCGGCTGAGAGTGACGCCCCCGTCCCCCGTATCGCTCAGGTGGGGCTTTCCTTCTGCTGCGCCCAGTATGAGGAGCTTGATGGCTGGGGCTGCTCACGCCCAGCAACCCCAGAGGGTTAATTGTGGCGTGGACATTTTTTTTTAACACCTCCGCTTGCTTCTTGCAATGCTTGGTGTAAGAAAGCGCTCGTCCAGTTTACTTTTAGGACGAGCGCCCTGTTTCTCGGCTGGCCAACTTTGGCACAGCGCGAGTGATCACCTCAACCAGCTCCTCATACACTGTGGAAAGAGATGGCGAGTCTTCTTGCCCCACTCTGCCACTCAACACATCCACCTCCTCAGAGCTGGATAGCTGAAGTAACGGGCCTTCTCCCCGGGTGGAAGAAACCGCAGAGCGGGCTTCTGAACCCACAGATTGAGCGCTGGATCCAACAGGTGAAGGCAGAGAATGCTCACGCCCATCTCAAACCCCTCCGAGAGATCCATCTGCGAACTCCACAATCTCTTTCTCCGCTCTGCCTCGGCAGCAGCGCGTCTAGAGCCGTGCGGAACGCATTCCCGATCACTCTTCTCAAAGAGTGCCAGGCGGGAGCCGAGCGCAGCGTACGAAGCAGCAGCTTCTCACAATGCCCACAGTCAGCCCCCTTGAAGGCTGACAGAGCATTCTCCACTCCCAAACACATAACACACAAGTTGTGTGTATCCCCCTCCGACAGAAAATGCGGGGAGGGAGGAACACACTTCTTGAACGTTTGTGTCACCATTAGAACTGTGGTATTGAGCCGTACAATATCGTGACAGACAACAATAAATAAGACAAACAGTTTCATACACAGAGCACTTTGCTGAGGCAGAAAAGCTGGTGAGCGATCGCTCCGGATGTGGTTTTATCCTTTCCTGGTCATGACGCCATCTGCCCGTGATGTTCGATCTCGCCCTTGGCTAGACGCGTTCACACAGAGGTGTTCCCAAAGCGTCCTTTGATGCAGCGCCTCGTTCCCTCGAAAGAGAAATGCATTTTCTGTAAAGCTGCTTTGAAACTATATGTATTTACTGTCATTTTTTATCGTTTTATGCATCCTTGATTAATAAAATTATTAATTTCTTTCAACATTTAAATAGCTATAGTTATTTAGATAGCTAACAGATATATTTAAAATTCAAGTATTTATGAAAAAACAGGATGTTAGTCTGAAAACTTCTCTTTTCACTTTAACCTCACACCGCCTACCCAATGTATAAAGATAAACTAAAAAGAATTATAAGAACCCTAATGGCCTGGCCTGACCAATAATCCTGCACTGTTTCCTGCAGAGACCCGAGAGAGAAAGAGAGAGAGAGATGCTTACACAAGAGCAAAAGGTAATTTCAAAAGCATACAGCTTTTCAACTGCAGTGAGAATTCGTGCAGAAATGTAAAGAGATATTGGAAAGACAAACATCCTGGAAGAGTAGAGAAGGAATGATTGGACATGTTCTTCAGTTTTGAATCATGTGATAGATGGCCTGCTATTAATAATTTAGATTGTACTATAGATAATTCTAATTACATGGGGAGACCAGGGCTAAAGTTGTCACACTTTTTACTCTATTAACTATTTCACAGGGTAGGTTTAGGGAGTACATCCTCACACTATATAATAATACACAGAATAAGATGGACAATGACACCATTTTCTTTGGGAGCTGCTGTGCAGCCAAAATTATTTGCCAATTATTAATATATAACTGCTTTGCCACAATTTTCATTGTAAAAAGCGCAATAAAAATAAAGGTGACTTGACTTGACTATATGGGATGAGTTGTTACGAAGGGAACCTGCCATTAAACAGCCACGGAGGGAAAGAAGCATTTGATTTTTGAAACCATAAAAAAAATTACTGCCAGACAAACCTTGTGACAGTTAGCCAGTTTCTCCATAAATTGTTCTTTGTGTTAGAGTATAGAGTTCATTATTCTCGCCTTTTTGTTTTTCAAAGCTATAACTGACACAGCTTTGTAACTGATTTTCTGGAGCTTAACCATTCAATTGCACAGACTGCCAACACACTCTAAACAGGTAAATAATTCCCTTCTAAAATAAATTTTAACTTTAAAAATTGTAAGAGATATCCTACCAATCATGTCTTTTTCTCTTTATAGTTTAACAAAACATGTAAATGAGACCAGCTCTGTTCAGTTAAGTATACTCATCTTCTCTTTTCCCCAAAGTAGGTAATAGAGCTATTGATTTTATGATCCATATTGTTAGATTTTTACATAAAGATTATTACTTTACGCACACAGGTTTGTTTTGCTATCTTAGTGAGGACAATGGTTTTTATACTGTACAAACTGTACATTCTATCCCCCTACACTAACCCTACCCCTAAACCTACCCATCACAGAAAACATTCTGTATTTTTACATTTTTAATAAAACATTGTTTATTATTTTTTTTAACGCTATTTTAAATATGAGGACTCATGAAATGTCCTCATATTTCATGTTTATGTCATAATACCAGTGTAATACCCATGTCATTATTCAAATTTGTGTCCTCATAAATCATGAAAACAAGTACACACAGAGACACTCGCAAATTATGTGGGTACGTTGAAGATGGCAGTTCCCATAATTCAAGCTACGATGTTGTTGTTTTGATTGTACGCCCTCTAGCGGCCAAATATTGTACATATTGCACCTTTAAAGACATCAAAGTATTGTGAAGATATTTCACTGCTTGGTTTTCATTAAATATTTAAACTATCATTAATTATAACATTGTTAAGGTCCTATATGGCACTTTTAAAGTTCTCTTTTTGGAACCTAATAAAAAGGGTTCTGCTATTGTTACAAGCTGAAGAACCTTAATTTTGTACTGTTTAGAACAATTTTTTTCTCAAGAGTGTATGAGCATTTTGGTGTTTTAAAAGAACAAGGTCATTTATATGACTAGAAATGTGGAGTAGATGTCCTGTGAATGGAAGTGAAGGAAATAGAAACAGATGGTAGGTGGATTGGTCATTTGTTCTCTTTGAATATTGTGTCACCCTGCTGTTAAATAAGCTGACAACTACATGAGAGAAAAGAGATAGATGCTTCATCTCTTCTTTGACTTACTGTCATTATTGGGAATCCAAAACACTAGATAATTTGTGTGTGTGTGTGTCTGTAAGCTATTTTTTATGGAGTTATGCATCACACACACAGTTAATGTTTATCATTGTTTGTAATCAATCTGTAACGGATGAAAAAAACTCTCTGCAGTGTTGAGTCATATTAATTGAGCTATGCTATATGCCTTGTCTTTGGCTCTTAAAGCAAATGATGCAAAGATAATTCTGATATAATTCTGATTAAAATAGATGAGATGGTACACTCTTGCAATAGCTACAGGTGCAAGTAAAGAATGTATAGCATAGTAGAAAATGTAAAAAAAGAAAAAAAAAAAGAAAGAAAAAAGTACATAAAAGGGATACATTTTCACTAACTTCAACTGAATAAACAGTCCTCAGGCCACAACAGCTGCTGAGCAAGTAAAAAATGTTGGTGATGGTTTCCATAGGCACCAAACAGATGTTCCACGGCAGGCATCTCGGCGGTGGCCATCAACATGTGTCTTCTGAAGGCTCTGTCGCCTTTCAGCCCTTATGCGCTGCACGGAAACGTGCTGATAAAGATCAATGCAATGTCACAGCGTCTGGATCTAACAAATTCTTTCTGACCTCTGTGCTGGGGTTTGGGTAAGAATGAAATGATTTATCAGATTTTCTCATGAATCAACTTTTTCACCTTAACAATAATGAGCTTCAATACAGCATGTGATACTATAAACTAAACCGTGAAAAACCTGCTGGTACACACCAGCGCAATTTAAGTCGCTGTATCCGGGAAAAAAAATCAACAAAACAATGACAGAGACGGCTGGGATTTCTTGCTTAAACTTCTGTTCTGCTTCAACTGTTTGTGTACCACAATCACATAAAAATGTTCCTGAGACAGTTTTATGCCGTACGCATCCCATATGCAGCTGGTCCCTCGGCCTCTGAGACGAAGCCAGAATCACGGCCATTGAGTCGTAACTAAAGGATACAAGTGTGTGTTAATTAATTTGACAGCCTTTGTGGATTGGGCTGGTTTGTCAGAATCTGTTTTAACATCCTCTCTCTCTGGTTTTTCTAATTTCTCTGTTTTTGTGAAATGAAATGAGACGGCACTCCAGCGATCCAGCCAGATGCTGCTGAAGGGTGACTAGCATGCTAATGCTAATGTTATTTTGGAAAGGATATTGTATTCTTCACTTGTACTTTTCAGATAAAGTACTTTGGCACTTGGTACTTTTTCAAATAAGTTATAACTTATAAATTGTGAAATAACAAGAAATATTAAGAAAAATCACAACAAGACTGACTGTAACCTGTTTTAGAAGCTTAGCAACTCGGTTGCCAGAGTTATTATGGGTAATTTTTTGCAGCTTACTCAAAGGGCCTTAACGTGCTCTCGATGCTTTTCATTTTTACTTTCAATCAAGCTCCTTATGCCCCTCTAGTCACACGCATACTTAATCATGGGGCTATGGCATTTTAATGAGGCATTCCATGAAGATGTGTTAACAAGCAAACTCAATTACCATGAGGCTTCGACGAGAGAGTAGAGGAAACAGATGCAGTGTTGAAATTTTGAAATGAAAGAGGGAGAAAATATAGAGAATGTTAGTATTTTCATAGTGTAGTCAAGGATTGAGGCAAAGGCAAAATATCACAAAATGAAAGTTGACTGTAGAGACAATATACAGTTTATATATTGTACATTATAAAATTGTTATGTTTATGGAAAGTCCCCATAAAACATGGAAACCCAACATGTACATACATATTTTGAATAAAATGATAATTAAAACATTCATTTAAGTTAAAACATTTTGAAATGACACAATAGGAGGTAACATCATTTGATTTTTCCAAAGACCCAAGTTGAAAAGACTCAAGCTCTAGTTTAACACCAACCTTCATTTCATACAGGTTGATACCATAATCTCTTTTAAAAGATGTGTATGTACTTGACATCACAGAAAATAACTCACTTAAAATGCACAAGTGCAAGTCTACAAGGAAGTATGAGATGGATTGGCTCTCTTTACATAATATGCATGTATCAGTGTATATAAATGCAACAGTGTTTACATCCCTGTTAAAGGAAGAATACTCAGCACAAATTATAAACAGATGGCAAATGATAGATCAACAACACAGTGGCACAGTGTGGCAACACACAGAGAGGAAAAGCGAGCATCTCCAAGAGAGATGGATCAATAGAGGCTATGGTGGCCATTATGACTGTTGGTCTGGATGACTAGAGGGTGAAGTGGCCCTTTTTCTCTGTGTAGATGCTCTCAAACAATGAAGCCTGACTGACTGGGCTGCTCTGGCTTTCAGAGGGTCTGTAATGACCCTCCAAAATGACTACAGGTGGACTATAGCCCTCTGAGAGCTTTATAATGGGGTGGAAATAGCATTAGCAGTAAGGCTACATTAAATAAAGCTGAATCACCATGCTAACTTGGGCCAAAGGCACATTGACACGGGCAACTGCTGAGAGGAGGTGGAGGGATGTTGCAGGACTGAGAGCACTCAAAACACTGACTCCATTTCGACTGCAATTAAGTGGGATGTAGTCATAGAATAATTACCGACATGCAAATTTACTTCCAAGTGACAAGTTTGAAATTGTAAAGCTGGGTTTCTGGAGTGATGTGAAACTGTCAATAAAAAAAGAAAAATTAAAGGAGCTTGCAAACAGTGGGCACTCTTTCGTAAAAGAGATAAACCTCTAACTGAAAAAATAGTATTCATGAATTATTATTTTCATTATTTTATTATTTCTGGTAACACTTTAAAATAAGGATTGGTTTATTAATATTGTTCATTGTTAGTTCAAGAAACCTAATGGTGTTAATTCACGAGTGTTAACATGCACTTAATGTGCTTAAGAGTAGCATGAATAAACAATTGTATTATTCACTAACAAATATTAATAAATGCGGTAAGAAATATACTGGATACTGTCAATTTATACCTAATGCATTGACTAATATTAATAAATGAGACCATGTTGTAAAATGTGTTACCATGTGTCTGTATTTATTTTATTATTTTACATTACTTATATTTGATATTTAAAGCCACACTATGTAACTTTTGGCCCTCTTGTAGCATAGGAGCTATTCACATAGAAAAAACAGGGACCAAATAAAAATGTACACCAAACAGAACACAACTGTAGGTTTAGTGAGACAGGAATTCACTAGTATGGTCCTCAAGGGACCGATCCCCCTGAGTCAAGAGGAGTCCGGTGGCAGGTAAATCCATTTTGTTGGGTTGGTTCTTATGTTAGAGTGTGATTCGAGGACATGAACAAAATATTTAGAGTTCAAAAACTTAAATTATCAACACAAAAGCACTCAGGAGAACAATAGCCAAGATTTGAGAACAAAAACCACTCTATATGCAACGAGAACCACCAAATACAGATGAAAACTAAGGCAACAGGAACTACTCAGAGAGGAAACAGGGAACAGATGAAACAGAAATAATCAACAACCTAATTGTCCACCAAACAGAACATAAATGTAACAAAATATTACATTTTTTACTGAGTGGACATTATAGACTTATTTATAACTTGTTGTGGGGATGAGAAAATGTAAGAATTCAGAACTGCACTGCTGTTAACATCCCATTACCTGGGCACTATAGCTGATCTCATGTTGCCATAGCACCAACACGATTTTCAGATTGCTGTTTCAGATCTCTCTCTCTCTCTCTCTCTCATAAACACACGCACACACACAGATACAGTTACTGGAACCCATCTATATTAAGCGTGGATTAACACATGAATACATGTGTTCATTCTCTGTAGGCCAATTTCCACTTGATAGTGATTGTAGAGCAATGTTCTGTCTGCAAAGATTGGTCTACTTAATTGGTTAGCTGTTGAATAATCATATACCTGAAAATGTTGCCTGAGTCTTAGCAGTTCTCATTTAAGCCCATGAGCCTTTGTGTTAGATCAATTCCATAATAACTGGAGCTGATGGCAGAAATTATGTGGATAAACATCATTACTAATTTATGAGAACTATGGCAACAACAGCTTGGGTCATTTTTGAGAAGTTATTGGCGTAACAAAGAGGTAGAGGATGATTGTGTGATATTGCTTTTATTTAGCAGTTCAATAAAGAAGATGTTAGTATTGAGTGCTTTACATTTTAGAAAATATTCCCTGTTACATGATCTGTTTTTGCTCTGCCAATGAAAATATAGTTTATATAATGTAATATATAATATATAGAGCAGTAGTAGCATTTTTGAGCATTAATAAATAGCACTTGTTTTGGTCAATCAGAATTTTCAAACAAATCATTTAAGTGAATGATTGTACTGACTAACAGCCACATTCTGGCTTCAAGTAGACAGGATAGTCCTTTCTTCAATATTGTGATGTATATCCAAGGCAAACAACCTCTCGAAGAAGAAATAAAAAATGCACGGCAGGATTTTGTTCATCGGGATTGGATTGTTGAATAGTTGTGGTTGTGTAACTTACAGAAAGAGAATATAACTCTGGTTTTCATCATCTCGCAAATTCGGAAATAAATGTTTGCATTCCTGATTTATGTGAAAACCATATACACAAATATTCCTGTGATGGCCATTACTCCAGTCTTAAGTGTCACATGATCCTTGAGCAATCACTCTAATATGTTGATTTGATGTTCAAGAAATATTTATTTTTATTATTAATAATGTAAAAAACAAATAACAACAACAACAACAACAAAAAACAGTGTGCTGCTTAATATTTTTGTGTAACTCTAAAAACGATCATTTCAGGATTTCTTGTTAATTAGACAACAAACATTTGAACGGTACTGAAGACTGGAATAATGGCTGTTAAAGATTCAGCTTTGCCTTCACAGGAATAAATTACGTTTAAAATATATTTAAATAGAAAACAGCTATTTTAAATTATACTAATATTCCACAATATTACAGTTTTTATTGTATTTTGATCCAATAAATGCAGCCGTGGTGAGCATAAGAGACTTCTTTCAAAAACCTATAAAATCTAACCAGCCCCAATATTTTGAATGATAAGAAAAACGTCTAAACATACTGTACGGCAAACTACTAGTCAGAGGTATGTCATTCGAAACACACTAGTTGCTCCCATGTTATGGGTGCGTGTTCTATTTGTGACCCTGGACCACAAAACCAGTCATAAGAAAGCTGAATAAATAAGCTGTTAAGATAGGAGAATTTTTGACCGAGATACAACTATTTTTAAAATCTGGAATCTGAGGGTGCAAAAAAAATCTAAATACTGAGAAAATCACAATTAAAGTTGTCCAAATGAAGACCTTAGCAATGCATATCCACTCACAAAAATGAATTTAATATATTTACAGTAGGAAATTTATTCAAAATCTTCATGGAACATGTCTTTACTTAATATCCTAATGATTTTTGGCATAAAAGAAAAATCTATCATTTTGACCCATACAATGTATTGTTGGCTATTACTACAAATATACCCGTGCGACTTATGACTGGTTTTGTGGTCTAGCGTGACATTTGTCTTTCTGCTCATGTGGTGTTATCGGATCGGTCTTTGCTGTGGCAGGTTGTCCAGGTTACACAAGTTTACACAGAGAGAAGAGCATGACATAAAACATGACAAGGATCAATTTATTCTTGCCAGTCATTTCACTGGGTATTACACTGGTTGCCAGTGTAATACCCAAGTCATTATACAAATTTGTGTCCTCATAAATCATATAAACAAGCACACTCACAAATATGCACAGAGGCTAACACACAATTTCAGAGGTACACGACAGATGTCTAAGGGACAAGATTAAAAGAGAGCCAAGTAGGCTTGAAACGATGAGTAAACCGCAAACAGCCAGAGGATAGTCACTGTACAAAATTCATTCAAGGTCACATTCACACAAACACACTTGTTCACCTCAGGTCATCCAGTGAGGTGTCAGAGGAGTTACATCAGTCAGAAGTAATGACATGTCTCTCTCCCTCATGCACACACTTCAAAACCACAAGATTAGTTTGCAGAGACCCCACTTCTCTGTCCATTTTAGAGGGACACTGCTGTTGACAAGGTCATTTCCTTCCCCATAGCCTTTATAAAGAAAGAAAATAAGATGCCCCTCTCCAATTTCTAATCCCAGTTTCCCTCTCTCTCTCTAAATTGACCGAAGTTTTAACAATGACTTTCAGGAGTGATACATCTTAAAACAGCTTTTTTATTGCAATAATCTTTGATTCTTGAGTAAAACAGATAAAATAGCATTATACCTCTGATAAACTGTCATTCTTTTAAACTACTGAATAACTTTAAAAGTTCAATGCAATAAATCTTGCTAATTGTCAAACTCTTATGTCTAGTCCTTCATTATAAGCACTTATGATTCACATGAAGTATGTGACACAGTCTTTTTTTCCTGACTGTACATTTGTACAGAGATTTAAACATTTTGAATTGAATTATTATGGAATTGATGGAAACCTTATTATGGACTTGGCTTTAAGTTTAAATAAGTTTAAATCTTCCCTTTATAGAAAGTCTAATTTGGGGCTTTTTTCCGTCCTGCTGGATAAACTATGAGTATACTTGATGACATTTTCCAGATCAGGAAAATATTTTATTCAGAAATTAGGAAATTAGGAAGCAGCTCCTTTTTTTGTATTTCAGTGTCATTCCTTATAAGAAAAAAAAAAAAGAAGGAAAAAAGGGTTACACTTTATTTTAAGGTGTCCTTGTTACAGTGTATTTAAACATTTAAGTACTGAGTAACATTAATTACATGTACTTACTATAGGGTTAGATTTAGGGTTAGTTGCTTGTAATAATGCATAATTTATAATTACTACTGTAACTAAATGTAACACATGTAACAAGGACACTGTAAAATAAAGTTTTACCGAAAAAAGTACAATTGCTTTGAAAAATACAAAATTGTGGTTTATTTTTTATTTAAACCTTGACAGAGACCACATTTTTAGACACAGAAGTAATTGTTTTCTGTAAGTTTTCTGTAACATAGTTTTTCAGTAATTATTTCAGATATATTATTTCTGAATTATATTATGACTGCTTTGCACTAAATAAAAAAATAAATGTAACAATATTCAAGGGGAGTTAGTTGATTGTCCTTCGTTTTTCATGTAGCCAAGTTTTGAGGGCGTGTGTTGCATGTCTAATGTCTCGTCTATTTTCATATTTGTCATATTTTTCATAAGTGTGTGTTGATACTCTCTTCTTCTTAGACAATTCCAAAACATTAACACTTAGTTATGTTGGGTAATAGATGTCACGTGTAAAGATTGATGGCCATGCAGTTTTTTGATATTTAAGTCAAGAAAGGGTTTGTTTTCTACAAACCACCCACATATTCTGCGTATTTGTGTATGTGTGGCAGCAGGGTGCTGATTTGAGAGTGATATATGGCATTATCTTAGACTATTATTGCTTGAGGTAACCTAAATGACAGGTATCTGTGTCAGCATTTGAAAAAAAAAAGAGAATGCAATGTTGTTGCTTGAGTCTTTGAGTGCACCCGGTACTTTTATAAATGGCAAACAAAATCTGATATCTGATGTCATGTAAGACACTGAGTTACTTTTATTAATATAAATAATTGACATAAATAAGCCTTCCTCTAATTAAAATAGTCCATTACTTTAACTATAGGCAGTTTACAGCTGTGAAGCAACTTTATCGCAGTTGCTTGTTTAAAGTATACAACAGCTTTGAACACAACTTCTCCTCAGTAATACAGTATAGTTTTTAAATAAATGATGATGTAGGTGATATTATTGGCTATTTTACAGTAGCTTCCGTTTTGTTTTAAACAGCAACATAACTCATTTACAAACAACAAGAGAGAAATGGAAAGAGTTCAATGTATTTAGCTATAGTAAAACTTCATTGCAGATGTGTCTGTCTGTAGAATAAGGTCACCATATCACAAAAATTATAGAAATGAGGTTATTACACCCTCCGAGCAAAGACTCAGCCCAGAACATTAGTTAGAAGGATTTCAGTATTGTTCGAGTATACAGCATTAATTCATCACAATAATTTGGCCTTCTAGAAGTTGCTCAAAAAACCTAGCTGTTGAAAACAGTCACATTGTTATTAAAGTACAAAGCACAAGCTGTGAAAGCCTGAGGAGTGAAAGGTCACTTCATTATAACATTAATGTAAAGGGGAAAACAAACTAAAGTTTAGATCAACCTTTTCTAAATGACACAAAAACTGTGATTGGTTTACATTTGTAAAGAAAGTTTGAGTCTGATTTCTGTACAGGCTACAAGCTTTGTTATATAAAAATGGACACATAGTCTGAAATATATTTTCTTAAAAGGCACATTTAATGGTTCGTTAACAAATAAGATGGAGGTTTTTGTGCTGAAACAACTGTTTAGTGATTTTATTCCAGAATGTTGGTAAAAATCCGACGAAATGCTTTGCCGTGTGTGTATTTGAAAAGAACCAGGTGAAGAGGGTTAAGCAAGAGAGATCTTTAGGTGTTTAATTATGACATATTCCTTTGTCTCTTGCTGCTCTTGAGACTAGTTAAAGTTCTCACTAAAGGTACATACTGCAGCACAGCCCCAGATCAACCATAAGAACATTTGTATTCATGATATGAGAGATGTGATATGAGAACAAGCATAGTTAATGAATTCATAGTCCACCATTTACCTCAATATTGATTAGCTCCTCCAGCACTGCAGGTTTAATTTTTGTTAAGAATCTATTGTGTTTGTGTGCATGTAAGTGAATCTCTGCATATAGCAATATACCTTGATGAAATTGCTTAATGATTTTCTTTTATCTTGAGTTTGGCCATAACAGCTGCCATTGGCTGCTTTGTTTCCACAGAAAGCAAGCCCATCATTAGAAACTACAATTACATGCAATTACCGCCCCTTTTAGAGGACATGAAGGAACAAAGTACCTCATGTTTCTTTCTCTGTGTTGAGTGTGTGTACAGGCATACGCTCTCAGCATGCGGGCAATTATTCGAAAACTCAGATGCTTGAACCTCTAAAAGCGCTGACTATTTTAAGTGCTTTCTTTTATAAGGAAAACAAATTCTTAAGGGAGCGCAGAATCTACACTCTTTCAACCAGTCAAAGAGGAATATTTGCCACCAGTGTAACTAATATTCAGACATAGTTGGGCTCTGTTTGCCTTCTTTGTGAGAAGCAATTAACCGAGTGAGGCAAACACTCATGAATCTGTGACATAAACGAAATCAATTTAGTGCTCAAAAATGTCAGATGTCAACAGTTCTAAACTTAAACACAGACTCTGGTAAGGATCAACAAAAGTTTTCAAGACAACAAACCACACAAACTCATTGTAATATGTAGCATATTAGGTCTATTACCTGCATCAAGCTGAAATTCTTCAGGTCAATCTTATATTCATAATCACAAAGTAAGTTTGAATGTCCGCTGAGGAAAGCGATCTTTGTCTTTGACCTTTTAACGTCAGGCTGTCATCACTGCAATGATAGCGCTAGTCAATGCATTTGTCAGTTTCATCTCATAAGATGTTGTTTAAAGTAAAAACAACTTCCTTGTTTTAGTCCATTTCAATTTAGAGTCTTTGCAACTGATTCACAGACTCATAAACACAGTCTTTGCTGCCATCTAATAGCATATTAAAGTAACTTTCACTGAAGTCGAAATCACTAACGGACTCTTTCTCAATACCAAACATACAGAATGTTATTTATATAAAATATTATTTAGTGAACAATAATTTTTAAATGAACAACAATACAGCCATTTTAACTTTATAAGAAATATAGAATGAAATAGACACAAGCAAAAAGTTCATTAACTTAATATGGCCATTACGCCATATTAGCTCTAGAACAAGTAATAGATTAATAAGACCATAGATTGATCTTATGATATAATGAAGCAAATTACACCTCATGTTTACACACTACTTACAAAAGAGCCAGCGGCAAACTCCCGAAGGACTGGCCGAGATGAAGCTGTTCTCAAGGGGTACTGAGCGCTGAACGGTCTCTGACGGCCTGAAGCTCACATCTCCGAAAGGGGCTAAACACATTTTCAAATAGGTGCTATATGTTTACATATAAGTCACATATCTGAGGTCTAAACAATATTCTCGCCTAAGACTTTGTAAAGACTGATGTAAATGCACCTAACCCTGGTTGTAAACTCTAAACTTGACATAAACTGTAAACTTTTACATCCCTCAAATCTGATTAGTTGAAAGAAATGTCGTTCCAGGATCAACAAAGATGTTGCACTCGGTAAAATCAGGTTCTGCATATATCGGGAATATTTCACATGGCATAGAGACAAACAGATATTTAGGAAAACCCTGAGATTGTGCTTTCTGCTTTTTAGTGTTTTGCAGGTGGACGGGGGATAATTCAGGACCTATTGCAGGATGTTACTGCAAGTACAATTTTGACTTTGTCATATATATATATATATATATATATATATATATATATATATATATATATATAAAAAAGAAAAAAAAAAGGAAGTCGATTTTAATATTGGACAGGTCATTCCGCCACACATCAGTACACAATCCGTAAGCTCATTCCAGTTGCTCTTTTGGTACTTTGAAATGACTGACATGTAATGCCACTTTGCTGACAGCAGCCGAAATGTCTGCCATATCTTGACTGCAGCATTACACTGAGCTTCATCTCTCAGTTCTATCCAAATGCCAACGATACCTTTACAATTCTTTATATCTCTCAATTTTCAGTTGCCTTCCTCCCGCTCAAAACAAAATATGACTTTAAAGGCCAACGTGCTGACAGGCATCATTGGGAAAATGATATCTAACCAGGGTGCCTTAGCAACAGAGTGACACTGCAACTACCTTTGATGTCCCGCAGAGAAGACAAACAGGCACATACACTGGCAAATCTCATCGAGGGGAAGAAAAAAAAATGCAAGAAAGAACAAAACAAGCTGAACTTTTCTGAAATTGCTCCTCCGTGTCTTCCACTTGGCGTCTCTCGTCACCCTCTCATCTATTTCTCACCCTTCGGTTTCTCTTACATCTCTCGACTGCCTTGTCTTTTTTTCACTCTTCCATGTCAGCTTTTCATCTAGCTATTCTTCAAGGAGCCCAGCGTTCTTTGTTTTTGGTTTTCCAAACACACCCTCATTCAGCCTTTGAGAGTTAGCATGCTAACTATGCTAGGGGCTAGATTTACTCCCTCACGATATTGTATGCCATGACAAAAAGAAATGACTGACATGTGTTGAAATTATCTGGCACGTAGAGCTGCGAAACTGAACTCTCCAGAGTCAAGACTAGCAGTTAGCATACAGGCACGTGCATGGAGCTAATGTGTTTGTGTGTTATATGAATTCACATTCAGAGGTGGATAAAATAATAAAAATCCTGCATGAAAAGCAAACGTTTAATTTATTAGTAACTGGATTTATTTAACATTCAACTGAAAAGAAAAGTGTCACAATTGGTTATTTAGGTTTTAGATTAAAAAAAAAATGTCACATGATCATTTGTTATATAAACATCATTGAAACTTATGAGTTGAAGACTTGATGACTTGAATATGAGAAAATTATTTTTTTTTAACAAAAATAAAGTTTTTAGAAGAGAGAGAGAGAGGGGGTATAGTGTGGTATAGTGGGGGTATAAATCTGATATAGCGTTTGCTCACATCGAGATCATAATATACCCCTGGCAGGACATGGAGGGGACAGTCACATCTCTCCTTTTCATATTTTTGCATTAGGTAGACACATTGCCTTCCAAAATGATGAACAGAAAACATATAGAGGCAGAATTCTGTCAGTGCACTCGTCTCTGTGAGTAAGGCTCAGGAGAATAGTTTTAGAAGCAGGTGGGACAGGAGATTAAACTTGCTGCTTTGTAATCATAGTTTATTCCTCCACATCCTCCACTTCACTTCAGAACTTTATTTCTACAGGAAGTGCTGTTTTCTGAACAAACACATGTTAACCTGTAAAAGGCACAGATTTGTGGTGGTGGTGGGGGGCTCCAATCATAGTGCTAATAGAAACTAAGAATGATTAACATTTTATATGTTTCCGGTATATTATCTTTCTCTCTGCCCCCCTTTGGCTGCAAGTGACTCCTCAAATATTGTACAAAGAATCTGTCAAGACCAACCTTCAGGAAATGGGAGCTGGAGGGTTTTTCGTTCCCAGGAGGAGCATCATGTATGTGAGATGAGTTGTTGCATGCGCAGATAAGTTGTCTGTCTGTCTCGTTTAAGAATATAAATGTCATGTTTTAATTTGTTCCATTCCTCGAAAAGGTCTGATTTTCAATGGCTGTTTCTGTAAGTTAGACTAGTAGGAGGAGACATTGAAGTATAATACTCAAGTAATTCATTCAAAATAATAATTCATTCATGATCAAAACAAGTGACTGCCTACGAGACACTGATTCATTCACGGACGCGATTCATTCAAAGACACTGATTCATTCAGGAAAGTCAGGAAAAACATTTCTTCTATTGACTTAATTTGGAACTATTTCCACTGGCAGAGCAAAAAACACAAAATAAATTGAAATATTGTCTAAAAGCTATGTCACCTTCGCATTGAAGCTATATGTGGCTTTTCAAAAATAAATAAATAAAAAGACATCACGTGACTAGAAAGCCATGTCAATGTCCATTTTTTTTTTGTTGCTATATTAATATTTAATTTATTCATCTCATTTGACCATAAAAACATGCACACATACATGTGCAAGATCTCCTAGCACTCATATGGTGAGATGTATCAGAGCAGTGAAATTACACATTCCTGCACTATTTCAGGCATGTAACGAAAGTGTATAGGGGCACTCTGAAGTTCACTAACATTTGAAATGAATGGTTTCAGTTGAGTGTTTCCAGAAATACAGAAGCAGAAGCTCTGACCTTATCCTTAGTAAGTGTTTACAGAGAACAGACTCCCACAGAACAAACATTGTCTTGGAAAGTATAGTGTTTCAGTAACATAGGTGAACACTAAAAGAAAGAGATTCTTATAGTCCTAAATAGAAAAAAAGAAAAGTAATGATACTGAACCAAGGAGTCATTGGAGATCAATATGTAAAATATATTGCACAGCAATGCAATCCTATAGGATACTGAAAAACAATCTTTTTTTATTGATCCAAGTTAAGGACAGATTATTAAAATTATACAACTTTCAGCAATCAGTGTGTCCGAACATTGCCTACTAATCAGTTGTAAGAATGCTGTATGTATCTGTTTTCATTAGTTATTAATTTACGCGACAGACAGACAGACAGAAAGATAGAAAGACAGATAGAAAGACAGACAGACAGACTGACAAACAAAACTAACTGTTATATAAGGATGAGAGTATAATTAGTGGACATGGTCTTGCATGAAATAGCATTTAGGTACTGGAGATTAGCACAAAAATTTCAGTCATGATGCCCATCTTTTATAATAATAATTTTTCACATTTAGTGGCAATAACATTGTGAAAACAGCAAGGTAGATTTACAGCGAAAAGAGCACTTCTATAGTAAAATGTTCAATTACACACTGAAACCAATGGAAAGTAGGACTGTTTTTGTGGGAACCACAATAATCACCAGGTGCAAATCATCACACACTGCCCAACAGTCACATTTCCACAGTTGTCCTATTGGCCACATGCTTCTCTTGTGAGTCTGAATATCGGAGCCTGGGCTGATGATGATCGGCGGCGAGGCAGATCATCTGTCACACCATTCATCGATACAAAGCCAGTTTAATTAATATAGAATGTCTCTTTCTGAATGACAGCAGCTTCACAGGAACAATGTCCACATCATAAAAACCTAATTTGTAATAGTATATTGATCAGGAGTCGTTGGCAGACAGTTAATTGTTTTATCATAATAACTTGTCTAATAGGCACACTATCGATCCTTTAAATTGATTCCTCGATCTATGTCGCAATGGAGCCTTTTCATTTAGTGATGGCGGCAATAATACAGAAAACTCTGATTGAATTAATTGCACTATGGTATAAAGAACTAAAAATGCATTGTGAAACTGAAGACTGGGGATTTGTCACATGTTCTTTTCCCTCTTTACATTAAACACAAATTTGAAGGTTTACTTGTCACCTGCTCAAGTTGGTTGGTTTGGTGTACCAAATTATTGTACTGTATGTTCAAATCTCATAAGGGTTGCTCTTGGAAATACACTCCTGAACAAAATCTTCAGACCGGGGAAAATATTACAAGTATTGGCATTTCACATTGCTGGATAGTAACATGGTTGTAAGTACTGCTTCAAAATGCCAAAAGAAGAAACAAGAGCAATAGACACAAAATAGAGAGCAGGCAGTTTATCGAAAACTGCATTAAACTGAACTGGCTGTTCATCAGCTGATCAAAAGTTTAAGACCATAGCCCCAAAAAAACGCACAACAGAACTAAAAGTGTCAAAAAAAGCACTAAGTAGTGAGTATCCCCACCGTTCTTGTTGATCACTTCAAACACTCATTTTGCTCCATGTGATGAGGATGGCTTCATGAAGGGCATCCACGGTTTGAAACTGCTATCTTTTTTTGTAAACTTCCCTTGCCATCCATCTCCCAAACGGTCTCAATGAGATTTAGATCAGCGGAACACGCAGGATGTTCCAAAAGAGTGACATTAGTCTCCTGGAAGAAGTCCTTCATCAGGCGGGCATTGTGAACTGCAGCGTTGTCCTGTTGAAAGACCCAGTCATTACCGCACAGACGAGGGCCCTCAGTCGAGAAGGATGTCTGATTCAACATGTCCACATAGCCAGTCGCCATTTGACGCCCCTGCACAAACTGAAGCTCCATTTTCCCATTGAAGGAAAAAACACTACAAATCATGATGGAGCCTCCTCCACTGTGCTGTGTACAAAACATCGCCAGTGGGACCTCCTTGTCATGCCAGTAATGTTGGAAGCCATCAGGACCATCCAGATTAAATTTTTTCTTTGTCAGAGAATAAAACTTTCTTCCACTATTCAATGTCCCATGTTTGGTGCTCCCTTGGAAATTCCAAATGGACAAGTTTGTGGCGTGGAAGGAGACGTGACCTTTGAAGACTTTTTTAGTTCTTTAAGCCCTTCCCTCGCAGATGCTGCCTTATGGTTATTGGGCTGCAGTCAGCATCAGTAAGGGCCTTAATTTGGGTCAAGGATCGGCCTGTCTCTTCACGGACAGCCCGTGTTAGTGCAGGTGAATTTTTTGGGGGGTCTACCACATGACATTTTTGTCCCATAACCCTCAGAATATTTAAGAAATGTAAAATGACAATCTTACTGCATCCAGCCTTGCCAGTGATGGCGCATAGCAAGAGCCCTTGCTTGTGCAGCTCATCAATCCTGCTACACTCAAAGACGGAGACCCCTTTTCCTTTACCATCAGGAGATCATTAGAGTGTCACTGCCTGAAGAATAATTATAGGAAAGCCATATTTTTGCGCAGATTTGAACTTTTTAAGGCTATGGTCTTAAACTTTTGATCAGCTGATGAACAGCCAGTTCAGTTTAAATGCAGTTTTCAATAAATTGCCTGCTCTCTATTTTTTGTCTATGGCTCCTGTTTTTCTTTTGGCATTTTGAAGAAGTACTTACAACCTGGTTACTATCCAGCAGCGCGAAATGCGAATACTTGTAATATTTCCCCCGGTCTTAAGATTTTGTTCAGGAGTCTATCACCATAGATTCTTGATCAACACTGAAACACTTAAACTATAATACGTGTTTCGAAGACACTTTGGAAAAGTGCTAAATGTTTAATGAGGCAATGTTTTCTCAAACAAGCCAACAAGACTGAGGACAATCAAAAAACAAATGTATGAGGGAAACATATACATAAAGTACATAAAAAATACATTTAGTACATAAAAATACTGCAACACACATATCTCTTCTGCCATACACATCCATGCACACACCCTTCATCCACACAAGTTCAATAGGAACTTTTTAAATACAAAAATAGCTTGCTATCTAATTAACTAATGTGACTAAGCACAGATAGTGCTCTAAAATCCAATTAGTAAGGAGTGCTGCAATCGTTTTTTTAAATCGACTCATCATGATTGATTGTGCGCTTCAGGACTAACACCATTTCTGAACTCTTTTAGTATTACAAACAAAGCAAAATAAGAAACAGAACAGAGTGAACACATCTGACAGAGTGACTATAAATTACTATGTGAACCAGGTAGGTAACAACTATTATAAATGCCCTACCCACTTTAGGAAATAACTAAGACCTCACTTTCTGGAACATTATTATATTTAAAGAGATTTCACCAAAAATAAATAAATAAAAAATTAAATAATAGAAGGCCTCTGCTTCAGCAGTTGACTGAATGAATGTGAAGTCATTTGTTTTGGCTAGTGACCTGCCTTTCAGCAAGGACTACTGGCTGAACATTATGTCACCTAATTAATATTCATGAATATTCAAAATATTGTTTATAATAAATGTATTTAAAAATAATAGTAACTTATTATCTCTTTGAAATGGAGTTTGAAGTTAGATTTTACAGTTCTGAAGTAGGTCTTTCTTTTACATGTTGTTAATTTTATCGTTTCATTGACGAGAGGAAAAATGGTAAGTGTTGTTGTTGAGACAAGAGGGTAAACAGGAACAGGCAGTTTGTCCTCTGCATCTGGCACGCGCGCACACACACACACACACACACACACACACACACACACACACACACACACACACACACACACACACACACCTACACACACATACCCACCACAAGGGCTGGAGGTGATTGCCATAGAGGTTGTATATGTGTCAGTCGTGTGTGTTGTGGTTGAGCACAAAAAAGACATCAAACGCTACTGTTAACATAAAGGTCTAAAGCTTGTGTCCTTCATATTAATGTGCAAGAAGTCCAACATAGCTGTGACTGCCTTAAAGTATCCAGCATTTAAAACTGACACCAGATGAGGAATATAACTGAACATACAGTAGAAAAGGAAAGCATGCAAGTCTCTCCACTTGATGATGTTTCCAGAAGGTTTTGGAATCAGCAGTTCTGTTGCTCTGGTTTATGTCCCTAACCTCTACATGATTTATTCCCCCCAAGACACAGATAGTCTATAGCACCTTTAGTTTACCAACCTCAGCATGTTTATAATGGCCTCATAACCCTGCTATCTCTCTAACAAGCAGTCAGTGACTCTGACCTCCTTAAGCAGGGCTCGGTGTGGGTAGCTACAATATCTTATTTAGTATGGAAAGGGCAAGAAATGGGGCCAATCTATATTAAGGTATGCTGAGAAATGAGGGAGGATTTAAGGACAGAAGTTATGCTTGTCATAGACAATGTTTCCCAAATGATCGCTTTCGAAGTCAGAGTTCAAGAATGTCCGAGCTTAGAGTATTGGGATTTGTTTTTCAGATTTGCAGTGCATTATGGGAAATTGGCAGTGGTAGGTTTATCATATTTTTGATTTGAAATATAATAATGTTTTAGATATTTGGTTATATAAAATACTTTTGTGGTTAATATTTGTAACGGTTATTCTATGTTGTTTATTTATTGTGTTACGATCTCCTGCGTGTATTATTAAAGACTCTTTAAAATAGTCTGTGCATGTTGCTTACAACACACTACAATACTAACACATAATTTGCATTTTAAGGAAAGCTATTGTGTAGTGTAATGTCCTCTTATATTGTCATTGTGTCAAAGGAAGAAGAAATTATTGGTACAGCCGAATGCCTTTCCCAATCCCCCTAACCTGCATGTCTTTGGACTGTGGGGGAAATCGAAGCATCCAGAGGAAACCCATGCTGATGCACGCTCCATACAGAAAGGCTTCTTGGCTTAGCCGGGACTCAAACTGGTGACTTCCTAGCAGTGAGGAAACAGCCGCCCACCGTGTCACCCAGTAGATCAACAAATGTAAGCCAACCAATCAAATTAGAGGACCAAAACAAACTGTTATATAAATGCGTTCCGTGTATAACGTACATAGAGAAACCTGGAGAAAGACATACTTCTCAATACTGATGTATGTTTATGCTTTGCTGTGGCAAGACACTTTAAAGATTCATGGTCTCTTTGCTGAGGATCTGGAAGGAGGTGAGGTTACAGACAGTTCAGTGGAGCACATGAGGATGAAGGAGATCTCATTTGCCATCCATGTCATTTTCTTTTTTATCCTTTCTATGTTGTTGTCCTTTTATGTGACTCCTTTTAAAGGCCTTGATTGGTAACTAGCTTTGACACACGAGCAAAGATAGGTTATGGCTAGGGTCAGGCTGACCAGTTCTGATGTTTCTTCGAAAGTCTTAGAAATGTGGGTTATTCTCCATTGTGCTGACCCTTGAGGTCCCTCATATTTCTCTGAAATTAAAGTTAATGAGAGGTATTTTGCATATGCATTAATTCATTGAGCACAGAGGTTTTAAAAACTAGGGTCCACAAGGGGTTAGGAACATTTTGGCAGAAAAAAAAGAGTAAAAAAAAAAGTTAACATTTACAGAATTCTAAGGAATATAAGTCATTTTATTACAGCCATATTTATTACAGTAGGAAGTACAAACAAATCTGCATATAGTGCCGTGAAGAACATTCTAAGTGCTCATCTCTCTATCCTTGAAGTAGAAATGATTTTTAAAGGAGGATTTTTAAAATTTTCGATTAGTTCCATAGCCCTACATGAATGAAATGCTTGTGAATGAGGTGTGCATCTTTTTTTTTTCTTCTTTTTTTTAATGTTTGGTTAGACTGGCGGCAGGCTCTCAAGAGTTTTCATTTTATGTGTTGGAAAGGACACGCTCGACTGAACTCTAGTGCAGCAGTCAAGCAGCCAGTGAGTTTGCTCAATGTGGCTAATCCAGTGAAATGACAACACGGTCCTTCACTTCTTCACTCTCTTATGTTCTTTTTCAATCTAGCACCATCTTTTCACCTCCCACCCACTTTCACACAGTTGTTGAGAGGACTGACATGCTGCTGAAAGAGATGAAACGATATTTTTGAGCAGATTTGGGGTGAGAGAGCACGTGGGGGGATGGTGCATTGCAGCCATCAACTATAATAGGACGTTTTACGATGACGACAAGTCTTTCACAGCTGCAGTTCAACAAGGCCAAGCCAAAGAGTGGAACAAAGATGTCTCTGGCATCTTCATCTAAAACAATACTCCCTGCTCCCCTTTCCTGATATAGTGTGTCCACATAAAAGGATCAGAATGCTAAAATGCTAAAAAAAAAAGTCCATCATAGTAAAGCTCTTTGGGTCTGCAATCTTATCCTTGTTCTTCCCTCCACACCTTACTCCATCCTCTCCTTTTTTCCCCCTAGAGGACATGAATCAGCTTCTTGACGTGATGGAGGTGATTGCTTTACCTCGTTGAAAGGAAGGAAGTGCAATCCTGACAGGAAATGGCAGCAACGGATGAGCGGGCGGAGGCAGATGCCAACCGAATGGGTCAGGTGAGGAAAAAGGATGTAAGCTACAAGAATGAGAACTGTAATTGTGAGGCTAAGATCTGGAGTTTTGAGGGTTTTTAGTGAAGGAGAAGAGGAAGAAACCAAAGAGGAGGAAGGGAGAGAAATAGAACCTTAACTCAAAGAAAAAAGAAGAAAATGAAATCGAAAGAGCACATAAAAATTAGTCTCTTCACCATTATCCAGCAGATGCCAATCTTCCCCAAAATTGAACATTAGGGGGATATATCATCTCCCTAGATATAATTTACTGCTCCATCCATTTCTCAAAAAAATGGCTCCAAAATGGTTAGCGACTAAGATGAGAGAGTGAGAGAGTTTCAGAAAAGCAAGATTTGAATGAAAAGCTTCTTGGGAAGAGCAGGATGTGCTATTATGATTATACAAAAAGGTATTTAAAAGGTTTCGAAATGGCAAAAAAATTAGTGATTACTTTTGCTTTTACTAAAGCATAACACAACTCAAATGGTTGGGTGCCAGATGTTGAAAAATTTTAAAATAAAACCCTCTTTACAAACACAAATATACAAACTACACCATCTAATATAAGCTAGACCAACATAAAGTTTAATATTCACCCCTTTCAGTCAGAAATTAATAAATAAGACCCTCCTATTTGACAAGCTGCTGGGGAAATATAAGATGTTGAAATGTGGCAGTGACGACTCAGCAACCTCTTGAAGAAAAGCATCATGATCAATACATCATCAATCAGTGGGTTTAAAGTGTGACATGATGATGCCGGTAAGCATAAAAATACAGGGATTACAAAGGCGATGAGGAATTTAAAAGACTTGCATGGGTAAGTGAAATGCAAGGGAAGAAAATGCAAAAGCTGCTCAGAATGATAGATTGTGATCAAGGGGTCACTTGTTATGAAACCTGAAATGTTACTTTTTATGTTAGTTTTGATGTCATTGGACAACAATCATGGTGTGTCCTCTGATCTCTTCTCTGTTGCTTTGGGAAACACACTTTGACACTTTTGACACACACACTTTCTACCCAACATTAGTATCATCACAGAAGTGAACTGTTATATTTGTATATGGAGATTGGAGACACATAAAACCCTTGTGTCCTATTGCGACCCATTGTGATTTTTGAGTTGTTAACCAATGTTTTTTTTTTCTTGAAATTTTGTGAGTTTTTCTCATTTAGGGTCATGAACATGCATGCATAATTTCAACACGCTGATGTATGGTGAAATGTGCATACAGATATTTTATACTGTTCGTGGGTCAATTTGACAGACTTAAGTTTGGTATCTTTTTAAAGGGAACACTTCACAGATTATTGTAGGAGTAAAAAAAAGTTGTAAAGTAAAGTGTAAAAAATTTTACAGAAGTTTGTTTAAAATAAAATTTAAAATAATAACATATACAATATTTTATATAAAATATATATTTTACAAAACATGTTCAACTCTAAAACTAAATAACTGATCAATTCCTGTGCCAAATTTTAGGTTGATATCTCACAAGAACAACTTTCAATAAGATTTTCTATGACATCCAGACTCCACCGGTGACTATATAAGGGCTCTTCGATTTCCATTTGAGTGATTTGAACCACATTTTTCTATATGTTTCGAAATATTTATGAAGTACAGATCCTATACAGAAGATGTTTTGACAGTAATGTTAATATTTGATTTGAACTCAATACCTTAAACACACATAAAAAACATACGGAAATAATCCATTCGTGTGTTATAGTTTGGCACCACATCACAAATGACGAAATTATTGATATTTATCTATTGCTTGTCATTTCCTTTAAATATCTGTCACCAAATATAAAAACTAGAAAGCTTTAGGTTACAGACTTTAGGTTTAGATATTATTGTTATAAATGTATAATGTTAAATGTCCCACAGGTGGGGGGAGGGGGCTTAAAAATGGTGGTTAAAAATATTTTTATAAATCATAAATTCAGATATTTATTCTTTGCAATGAGAGAAAAGTTTTTTTTTTTCATAGTGTGATTTTTTAGGAATTGTATTGAATCCAATAGAGTGTTTTCACGAAAAGTCATCAACTCGGAAGTCAGCCATTGAAACAAACGGAGCTCGCAAGTTTCGCTGTCATGTTAATTCGGATGAGACCACTTGTTATTTGGCCAGAAAGAGATCAGTTGGTAAAAACCATGCCAATGCAAATTCAGAAAACAATTTGGGAAAAAATGTGTCTCTATTACCTATAACATTTGTCCATCAGTTGTTGATTTTGACTTTAGTTGCTTGTTTTAGACAATGTTGGTAAAAAAAATAATCCTTGTGATTTCATTGTAAATATATAAATAGTATTTTTGTGTAGCACTAACACATAGTATACCACTGTCATTAAAACAGAAATATTCTGTATTAAAACAGCAACATCACAGTTGGGTATGGATAACTTTTTACTTTTTTGTATGATGTACAAATGATGTGAAAAAAAAAAGCTGTAAACATAAAAGTTATCAGTGTATATTGCCCAAATAGCACGCATTACATTTTCAAAAGGAAATAAATAAAATAAATTACAATAAAACTTTGAGCCTAATTTAAACAAAAAATGCTAAAGGAAAAATCTCCACTACGCTTGGCTAGACTCAGGCTGTACATCACAGAGGTAAGTGAAAACATGTGAAGCTACAGAATGGTTTACTGCATATAACTTTCTTTTAACTTGATACCTCACTTGAACTTTTTGGAAGAAACTGAGGTAGCTTACCGCAGTTTGAACAACCCTTTTATATTTACAACCACTGATTATGACATTTTGCATTATCACACAAAATCATCTGACCAAGCTCAAGCTCGCCACAGAGACACCAGCTTTTTTTTTGCCCACTGCCACTTATACCACTGTCAGAACCATCCGAATCAGGGGCAGATACACCAGGTTGTGCTGGTGGCGAAAAAACTAAGTAGTTCACAATGTTGGGACAAGAAATGTTAGGATGAATTGTTGGGTCGTCAGTCCATGACAAAGGAACCAGCTCGTACGAATCTTTACCACCTATTAACTTTAGTTTGTCAAAATACCGTGCCTGCTTCTGCTTACCAAGCCCTTCTCTATATGATTTAGCAGCTTC
Source organism: Opsariichthys bidens (assembly GCA_037194245.1). Taxonomy (NCBI): domain Eukaryota; kingdom Metazoa; phylum Chordata; class Actinopteri; order Cypriniformes; family Xenocyprididae; genus Opsariichthys; species Opsariichthys bidens. Next base: position 17,412,095 of record CM074281.1, read on the forward strand.
CATGTTTTTTTTCCCTGTGGTTTTGACATCATAAATTAGTAGAACGACATCTTAAATAGTACATTAATCGTGCAATACCTGCTGTTTGCATCCGAGTAGCTCCAATATGGCCGCGCATCCGCGTAACCGGCCAAACTGTGACATTGGTGCAAATACTCCAAAAATGACAACTCTGCCATCCTTTACTCAGCCCAATGTTGTTCCAAGCCTGTATGACTTTCTTTCTGCCAATGAACACAAAGAAAATACAACATATTTGTATTGTGATTGAAAAATGTTTCAATGTTTTATCAATACAATCAAATGAGGGCCATTGGTGTTTCGGGCCCCACTGACTTTCATTGTATTGAAAAAAAAAATTGAAACATTCTTTAGAATGTCTTTGTGTTCAACAGAAGAATGTCAAATTTGGAACAACATGGGGGTGAGTAAGTGATGAGAGAATTTTCAGTTTTGGTTGAACTATATCCCTTCCAGTAGATCTGGAATCAAACTAAATGGGAAGCAATCAAATTGATTAAAATATATTTTAGTATATTCCAGATTTTATTATTAACGATTCAATGGTGCATGTTTTTTCAAAGAAAAAAAAGTTTAACATTGAAATCTTATCAAAATATAATCACATGCTCTTCTTAATTTACTTTCTTTTTTCCTGTAGTGTCACTTAGGCCTTCTGGGTTGTTTTGAATGTTATCCAATACCCATTAATGCATTGTTTTACCATTCAATCTGGCTCCGATTTGGTATGGAATACCCACTTTTGACAATCTGATCAATTTCTGATGGATGAAACCCCATCCTATATATACAGTATGTATTTTCTTGTTCAATATTCTGTTTCTCTCAGAAATGTCACATTACCGAAGTAAAATGGTTGCAAACAGACATTCACATTGACATTCAACTGCTTTTTTCAGTTCGCAGACCTGTTTCATTCTTAAGTGTCTGGCAACAAGACAGATAGTAAAAGCGAGAGAGAGGTGTCGAGTGATTTACCAGCTAAAATGGAGCCCAGAGCTGATGACCAAGAACGAGAGAGAAGGAAAGAGAGAACAGGGGAAAGCGAAACAGTTTACACTGTCTGCCAGTTTGTCCCCCACAGCAATCTGAGAGCCATTTGTCAAAACTAGAGGAAGAAATTCAACAGCGCTGGCGACCAGAGATGATTTATGGAGTTGGTATCAATGCCCACCCACACCCAAGCACAACTGACACATTGGTAATCTCACGGGACTGCCTCTATATGGATTTGCAAACATTTTTTCCCATGATCCATGTCTGGACCCCAAATTATGGCAAAATCTTTCAGTACACTGAATACTTTTCAGGCCATATAAATCTTGTTTTCCCATAACATTTACTTTCGAGGAAGTTTCTTTGATCAGCAAGGCCAAGATGAGGGAAAAAGGCATGCTTCTTTTTATTATAAATGATCCAGACAAAGAGACTTAAAAATTAATTGAATAAAGTTTGAGTTGGTCATGAGTGAGCGAAACGGAGAAGTCAAGAGAGAGAACGACAGAATCAGAATCCACCCATCCTGCTGCAAATGTAATCAGGCGACATGGCAAACAGGGCCAGGTGTAAATTTACGTAGGCATACGGCATGGCAAACGCAACAAGAGACGTTAATTTTACCGCAGAGATAAAGAGATGAAGTTAATTAAAATGCTCCGACTCTAATCACTGGAGCACAGCCGCTTTAAAGAGAAAAATACATGCCTTGTCAAAGTGTGTCAGAGCTAGAGAGAGAAAGAGAGAGAGGGAGAGCATGCTGTGTTCCTCTCTGGAAACTGGGAATGAATTATCTAATCAAAGATAAATTTGCTTGGTGAGCAATAGCCAATCAGATACTCAGATGGTGTGCCGCAGAGCTAAACGCTGTAGGAGGTGAGATACTTTAATAAGCTCATTTGAGCACATCTGAATCCATCTGAATGACAGCATGCATTAGATATGAGTGCATGAGAGGTGCCATTGATGGTGGTTACAGGTGTACTGCCTTATTATTTTTCTGTGCCAGGATTTCGTAGTACCTAGCAGGGGATTTCGAAATAGGATTCAAAGTATGGCCGTACGAAACTCTGCATTTGCTTAGACACAGGAGACACAGGGAGGGAGCAATTCATGTACAGTATCACAGATTATTACAAACCGTTCAGCCAACTTTTGGTATAAAAAGCATTTGTATGGTCCATTTGTAAATGTTCCTTTAACGTAATAAGAGAGGCTACTTTCAAATAATCAAATAATAATCGAAAGATCTCGAAACATTCTTTTTGGTGAAAACTCTCTCAATACATTTTCTCAGGCAGAGAGAGAAATACCGTGCTCGTATTAGATGCCTGTCATCACTCTCAATTACTTGTGATTAAAGAAAAAAACAAAAAAAAAACAGTTCTCTTACAATTGCCCCCGAAATTTATAATTTATTACATATAATTGTCAGTAACAGTAAAAAATGAACTGTCCATTTTTGGTGACATTATTTCCTATTATATATATATATATATATATATATATATATATATATATGGGATCAGTCCACTGCAAACCTTCTGGAGGTCAACCAGGAAAGAAATCTTAAAATTGAGTTATGGCTAATGACATATTTGACATCACATCGTTTGCTCACAGCTGGATGAAATTCTTTATGCATAGAAGGAAAGCAATTGTACGCTCATGATTAACCGCACACTTCCTGTTGAATGAGACAAAATGTCATTAAATCAGTGCTGCACAGAGAATGGGAGACCTCAACATTTTTTACAGCCAAAGTTAATACATTTATTTGATAAAGAGCTTCATACAAACCAAGGAGTATTGTTCATGGCCTCTTTGCGTCTCTCACACAAGGTTACGTGAGGTGGTGACTTTAAGACAAAAGCAGCACAATTCACACCTCTAAAGAAAACAAAATCTGCTCTGTCATTTTTTATTTCTGCTGAAATTGTCTAGGTAGTGCCAGGAATTATTCTGAATTATGCTTTTTGTTTGCAGTGGCAAAAAGCCACACGAAAATCGTTCAAATATGTGAACGTGATGGCTAATGCATACTTTTTTCGCCAAAGCACTTGACACAAACGCATCCCAAATCAACCTTTTTTATCCCGAATGTATTGGATGATGTATAGCATTATCCAACCTAATTCCATCGACCCAACAACTTCACCCCGTGATCTGCGCCTGTGAAACTGTCTGGTGGCACTCGCAGTGAACCCAACTACCGTCACAAATCAGTGCTTAACCCCATAAAATGCCACACACCAGCTGGTGGGGGCAGATATATTGGGATTCTATAAGGCTATCAGGATGATGAGGGAGTGAAATGCCCCTGTCTCTCAGCCTTGCTCAAGATTGCTGATTCCCCCATTCATTCTATTGCAATAACACCTCTCTGAATAGATAATCATCACTGGACGCTGATGTGAATCCGCGGCTGATCAGAAAAGAGATGAATACACTTTTATACCTGACGTATCTCATTTCCGTGATTGTGTCAGTCAATGAAACAATCAGCAGCTTCTGCTCTAAGCTGCATTGTTCTATTCAATATGCTCTGTGAGTCATTAACTGTCCACAATCGCCCGTTTTAACAACTGATTAATGTTTTACTTATCCAAAGCTGTAATAGAAAAGTGAAAGACCATTAGTGAATTGACCTCTCCATGCATGAATTAAAACCTAATTTTTGATTTATAATCAGCATTCAAGTGCTTTTCAGCTGAAAATGTTGGATAAGGACAATGCCATGCATGTCAAAGTAAACTTGGACTATTTAGTGTTTACAACAAAGAACATATTCCCTTTTACAGTTTTTCTCAGTCGCTTTGGTGCATTTCTCACATCACTATTTACATTTGCACAACAGCTAGTTCAACCTCCAAAACAATTAGTCAGTTGTGCACATCATAGTAGCAGTTTATCATTCCTTCCAACAAATTGCAAATGCTTTTTGACATGCAACAATTGCTTTCATTCAACTCTCTGCTGTTTTATAACATTATCATTTGCTTATGTCATGTCAGTCAAAATTGGCTATACTTGTGAATGCTGAATAGTCATTCCATATAAAACTAATAGTCCTCGTTTCATTGCTTGAGTCATTACATACAAAAATGTTGAACTAGTTGTCAAAATCTTTTACAATTTTTTTTAGACACTCTTTACAGGGACATAATCCCTGAGAATGAGAGGGATCTAACTGGAGACCATCTGAGCAACCATGTTGTTGCTTTATATGTTGTGAACAAATTAGAACTGCAAAGAGCATATGCAGTAAAAATGTGAAACATACATATTCAGTGTCTTGTACTCAGTTGCCTCACTAAATACAGTAATGTGTAAGTTTACAGTATTTTTCAAATGGCTGTTCAAATAGTATATGCTGTCTTGAGCATTTTCAGGTAGTGTCACCAAGATGTGAATTTTTTGTATTGGAAAACATTTACAGAGTAAACTGTCATAATGAAAACATGACAAAGTCATTTGACTATCTTGTTTATAACAATGGTGTCAGGACTTTTCATTTTGATGACACTGACACTTTCATTGATATGAATACTTGCTTTTGAGGAATGAACTATCCATTTTGAGCAAGTGACACGCTTTTGCAGATTATCAACTAGGTTTTGCAGTTTGTACTAATTGTTTTGAGAACTGCTTTAACTGTTGCAATGTGCAAATGTAAAGAGTGATGTGAGAAATGCACCAAAGCGACTGAGAAAAACTGTAAATAGTATATTTAGGACTATATTTCCCCATGTTAAATTTATATTGCAGTATAATAAAACTTTGTAAGGAAAAGGCATTTGAGGTTGGCAAAAAAAAAATATATATATATTTTGGTTTTAAAAGATGGATCAAAAGACTTTTTGGTTGCACTTTATTTTACAGTCATGTTCCACATAAGTACATACTATGTAATTATTATAGCCATTACAATAACTGGGTTATAACTAAGTAATAACCCCTAAATCTAATCTTAGCCCATGCAGTTACCTTATATTACCAGTACTTTCTTGGGTAAACACACTGTAAGTACATACACTGTAAAATAAAGTGTAACCAACCTTTTTATTATTATTATTTGTAAATAAATACTTTCCACATGATGAAAGAGAAAAAATTGATTTCTGAATTTATGTGAGCCATGAGGGTTGTACATGGGTTGAAGCATTTAATTTTAAGTTCTCTGAGTGCACCAGATTGATGAATTTAACCTTAATATGTACACAATTCATTTCTGCATGTAATCTTTTTTTAAAGTATGATTTTTCTGATGTCTCAACTATATCCAGGACACAGAAATGATTACATATGGTAATTAGTACTTTCTCTGAGAAGTTACATTTCATGTTTTGACTGTAAATGTTGCATCTGCAACTCTAGAATTGCTCATAATAAGACAGTGTCGCAGTCACTTTACCATGAAGAATGATTTGCGTTGCTCGTCAACGCGTTTTCCTGTTCTGCCTCAAATTATTATATTTCAAAGTTCACATGAAATAGCTTTCACATAACAAATAGATTTCACATAACAGCATCTTAAAAGTTTGTGCCTTCCTGCCATTTTTTTTTTCTGCCACATTAAGGTAGCTGCAATGTAAAAAGGTTTTGACTTAACATGCTGTTTTATCTCACTTTTTTCAGCATGAGTACTATTCCATTATTCCAGAGGCTTCAGTATGTTTTGGCAGTGCTAAGCAATACTGTACTTGAAGATCTGTTAACGACAACTCATTAACACATAATAAATGAGCTCCTTAGGAATAGAATGGGAGATAACGGATGCATTGTGGACACTGGCATCCTGATAATAATTCACGTCCACGGTTGTGAACATACTATGAAGCAGTTATGCATGGCTTACCGCTGTTTCCCAGTCAAACCTAAAACACAAAACGCTAACTAGGGCCAAAATTTGCTTTCTGTCTCACCTGTCAATGCTGAGTGAATTAAGTAAAGACATAAATACCACAAAACTCTGTATTTTGCACTATTATATATACAAAAGAATAAAAAAAATTGTAAAGTACATATTTAAACTATTTCACACAAGCCAGGCAGTGCTCAGTAACGATTCAACTGTTGGTAACAGTTCAACAATCATGCTTTCTGAAAGACAGCATGGCTGAGGACGTTTGTTATTGTGCTATTGTAACATTGCTTTCAATTGACAAGTTGTCAATTTTGAGTAACTTACATTGCACAATATTACTTTTAGTCTGCCAACTGACAAAGAGTTCAGATTAATCTTTGCACAATTTAATATAAATCGTTTAATGATACAGTTCCGAATGAAAACCAGTTTATTTACTTAGCAAAGCCAATTCGCAGTTGGTACTACTTGTAAGGGAAGAGAGGAGGAGGAGATAATAGTAAGCAGAAAACGAGTCTGTGAGAGGATGCAAAAAGAGAAACAGGATTTAAACTACATTAGAAATGGGGCATGACACGGAAACTTGCCAACTATTTCCATGCTAATTAAAGCAGATCTCAGTAATGGTGTATAATGACCTGAATCTGTCTGGGGGAAACTAGGAATGACTTTTTCCCTGTTTAGTGCCATACAACAACACTGATGGAGAAATGCAAAGATAGGCGATGTTCTATTATCCCTCCTGCGCTCTAGACATTATTAATCTGCTAATGTTTATTAAAACAGATGTGCACCACTTAAATTTCCATTGCTCAGTGGCGCCCCCATTGCTTGCTCATTCTATATACAGTCGCTAATTATTCACCACAAATGAAAATTTATTGCCATGTGCTGTGACTTGAAACCTCCGCCCCTCATACTTCTTATGAAAAGGTCCCTCATGACATCACGCATTACATTGAAGGCATTACATTGAATCACTTCCCCATCTTCTCTCCGTCATCATCGCCTAGAAAGTTTTGGCAACCTTCTCTGCTGATGCTCGGCCGAAGGATCCACAGACCCCTCCCAGAACAGGGACACATTTTCACTGACGTTTCTAAGATGTAATGTACCGTGGAGTATGTAGCCTACCAATATCCAAAGTAATTGAAATTCAGTGTTTCTGCGTCACAAGCTGGCTTAGATGTTCATCCATTTAAAAAAAAAAATGTGTAACAAATTAATTTCATAGCAAGCAATTCACACATAAAAAAAATTGTAATTACATTATACAAACATCTTTTGAAAGCATGCATGCCCCACTAAAAGTATTGTATTTCCATTTCTCTTACAATGTAGGACAAGTAAATGTGAGTTTTAAAGCCCCTGTATATAGCAGCCATGAAGCATTAGCATTTGATTGATTTACAGAATAGCACACCAATGTTTGGCCCTCCAGCTAGTCACTAATCATATATTGTCATTACAATTAGTTGACCATATTTCTCAGACATATTTTCCATAATAACAGTACTCAACCTAAAGTCTAAAACAAGAAAATAGTTTTAAAGTAAGCATCAAACAGGTAACTCTCCTGAGTTACATTGTGTCCTGACAGACTGAACTTAAGAAAGAGAAACCATATCAGCAAAGTATTCACTGTCGTTGCTGCTACAACTTTTACATGACAGTACAGCATTTAAGCATGGTGTTGAAAAGCAAATCATAGTTTATAAGTTACAACTTCACATCGTGCAGGTATTTATAGGCATCAAAAACAGGTTGTTTTCTTTCTCTGTTCGTACAAAATAGAAAGTAATTCTCACTTGCACAAGTCATGTTTGTTTCCATATCTCTTTCTGAATCAATGATCTTTTTCGGTGCGTGGACAATTGTGGTGTTAGGTGACATTATTGGTCAGGACAAGCCCTGCAGAGCTATAGTGTTGCTGCTTCTGACAAACTCATACTGGCACATCAGACATCCACAGCCAAGCTCTGTTAAACAGCACTTTGAATTTATTGTCTTACCCCTTCTACCTCAAACACACCTCCTATCTGACACACCTCCTTTCGTTTGCTTTAAAAAACACATCCCTGCTGGGGAAAAAGAGCTTATACCAGCCTAAAGTGGTATTCTCATATCCCTGCCTGATGCTTAGCTAAATCACATGGCCAAACTGGAATATGTAAAGGTGGTTAAAAAAATGCAATGCATTTTGGGTAAATGCAAAATGTATTTTATATACTGTTATGTGAAATAGAAAGTACACCCTCTTTGAATTCTATGGTTTTACATTTCAGGACATAATAATAATAATAATAATAATAATAATAATAATAATAATAATAAAAACAAACATCTGGCCTTTAGCAGGTCTTAAAATGAGATAAAATACAACCTCACAAAAGTAAAACCAAAACTGAGCAGCCATGTGTGGAAAAACTAAAGACACCCTTACTGCTTCCATGGGAATTATGAGGGGAAGTAGCAGCCAGGTGCTGCTAATCAAATAGCCTTGATTAATTGATCTTCAGAAAATGTGACCAACTAAAAGCAGAAGTTTTAGGAGTTTGTCCGGAGCATTCAGGTGTGTGTTAACATAGTGCTAAGGAGGAAAGACAACAGCAAAAAAAAAAAAAAAAAAAAAAAAAAAAATTGTTGCTGCTCATCAATCTAGGAAGGGTTATAAGGCCATTTCCAAGCAAGTTTAAATCCATCATTCTGCAATGAGGACGATTATACAGATGTGAAAAACATTCAAGCATAGCATGTTAAATGTTAAAGTTCATGGCAGTACAATTTGAAAAAGACTGAACAAGAATGGCTTGTTTGGAAATGTTGCCAGGAGAAAGCCTCTTTTCTCTAAAAAGAACACGACAGCATGGCTTAGGTTTGCAAAGTTGCATCTGAACAAACCACAAGACTTCTGGAACAATGTCCTTTTGGACAAACTAGACCAAAGTGGAGATGTTTGGCCAAAATGCACAGTAACCCGTTTGGCTGAGTCGACCATGAACTCCTCTGTATGCCAAAGTATTCTAGAGTCAAATGTGAGGCCATTTGTCCGACAGCTAAAGTTTGGCTGAATTTGGGTCATGCGACAGGACAATGATTACAAGTACACTAGAAAATCTACAACAGAATGGCTGAAAAAGAAAAGAAACAAGGTGTTGCAATGGCCCAGACAAAGTCAAGACCTCAACCCGACCGAAATGCTGTGGCGGGAGCTGCATAAAAACAAATGCCCGCAAACCACAATGAACTGAAGCAGCATTGTAAAGAAGATCAGGCCAAAATTCCTCCACAACAATGTGAGACTGATAAAGTCATACAGAAAAAGACAATTTATAAATATATTAATATTGGAAATGTAATCATTTTAAAAAATTGTCCATAAATATATGAGGAAACATAAGCAAATAAAAATGACTCAACATATATTTAGGTACAAATATTCTGAAATCTATATTTCTGGCAATTGCTGATTTTAATATTTAAAATATTTTTGAGTGATTTTTTTTCTGTATGAGTTATAACCATTATAAATTGAATTAAATGTTCAAAGTTAATGTTAATCAGAAAATGTGACTGGTGTTGAATTTTGGTATGAGTTGATTTGACAAAGAAATATATAAAATCACTTTTGTTTTCTCTTCTATTAACCTTTCTCCTGCCCTGAAATCATACAGCCGTACCTTCCACAAAGATACGTGATGAAATGTACTGTGAAATACTACCTCCGTGGAAGATCGTAGCCAGATTCTAATGAGGTTCAAGCTAATGTCTGTGTGTTTGTGGGTGACTTCAGATGATTCCAGGGAACTTGTGGGTCAAATGTGTTCTACAGACATGTTTCCCTCAGGGCCATATCTCATCGTCAGCAAATATTTGATAATGTGTTAAACATTAGCTTCAGCTCAGTATAAAATCTCCACCGCACTCCGCAGGGCAAATAGCCAGTTTCTCCGTATTCCTCTTGTCTCCATTTTACACATCTGCCTCAATCTTTACTTTCTGTACATTCGTTTCACATGTGGACGTTGGATTTAATGTTCAGATGAAACCCTGCATGTTTGGCATAATGATGCCTTGATTGGAGTTTGTGTTTGTCATATTGAACAGTGATGGATGATTTATGCTTCCTATCAGAGCTTTTTTAGAAAGGTTTTTGCGGGCCTGTGTATTTTGTTACATCCTTGTGCATTAGGGCTTATTTGTGTGTTTGTGCTGAAGAGCTAAGCACAACGGAACAGAGGGCTGGGAAGATAATCAAAATCTTTCATCATGGTCATTTATCAAGAGGAGGCTCTCACAACAGGCAGACCTGAACTCTGAATCATCTGGTACAATTACCATCATCCGGTGGTCACGGTTAAAGGTGTTTGAGATGTTAAAAATTAGGCATGTTATAAGAGGTTGGGAACATATTTTACAAGGACTGTTTTGCTTACACGCCATCTGCCATTTTTACATCAAGAAGAGAAAAAAGTCTGGAGGAGTGATAGTGTATGAATGACTGTGTAGATGTTGGGATAGGATGGATGGAAGAATGAAGGATGGACATTCGGTATATGCTTAATGTGTAGTGGATGGTATGACCTCTCAAAAGTTTGGAGTTAGAAAGAACTTACTTTATTTTTAAAATATATAAATACTTTTGTTCAGCCAAGATGCATTAAAGTGATAGTAAAAACTTTTACATTGGTTAAAAAAAGAAAGAAAAATCTATTTCAGATAAATGCCTCTTTTTTTTTTTTTTTTTTTTTTTTTTTTTTTTTATGTTTAAATGTATAAATGTTTTATGATTTCCACTATGCTATAAAAAAAAATCAAATATTAAATATGTAAATATTAAAATGAATAATATTCACAATATTACTGTTTTAAAATATTAAAACATTAAAAACACATTAAAAATTCCTGCCATATTCTTTCTAATTGATTGTAACATGTATTCCAGTCCTGTCTCCTGTCATGTGTTCCTTGTTTTGCTTCCGTCAGTCCTTGTCACGTGATCTTTGTTTTGGTTCCCCATGTGCCCTGTTATTAGTCTATTGTCGCCAGCTGTGTTCGTTATTAGTAATGCCTGTCACCTGTGGTCCATTTGTATTCAGCTGTATATATTCCCTCTGTATCTGTCCATTCCTTGTCAGTTCATATAGTTTCATGTGTGGTGTTAATCCCTGTATCCTGTCTAATTAAACTATGTTTCCTGTTAACTCTGTCGTTCCGCCTGTTCCTGCCTGCACCAGCGTGACATTGATACTAACATCATAGTCCAAAAATAATATGTGTACTTTTGCTATTGATTGCGACTGTCTGTGCATTACTGGTGGGGATTTTTCTGAAGGTTACATCGTTAATCCAGTGGTTGCTGACAAATTACTGTAATTACGAGTGAGTTATCATTCACTAAACCGATTTGAATCAAACAAATGCTGTCTTCATGAGTGAGACATTCAATCATTCACTCAGTCGATTCATTCAAACACACTGATTCATTCAGCAAAAAAATAAAATAAAATAAAATAAAATAAAAACCTCAGACACGCAAGCCTGATTCTACTGTGACTTTGGAACTATTTTAGATGGCAGTGTAAAGCTACACAAGAAATGTCTAAAATGTAGATCAATTAATTAACTTTATATGTATTGCTGTATATCACACTTAAAAATCACAACTGATTACCCGCTCCTGCAGTCTTTTTTAGGCATAATTATGGATTATTATTTGTTGTATTATATAATGAGATTATATCATGACATCACTTTTCATTTCCATAATTTCTATTAAAACAGAGTCACCAAGTAGCACATTCTGGGTATCATCCAGATTTCTTCAAATTGTTTTATCATCAACTTTATTTTATTTTTATTTTTATTCAAATCGGGGTATCATCCAGATTTGTTAACAATATTTTTTTTTCTCACAAAATAAAGTCTAAATCTAAAGAGTTAAACGTACAGCTTATAATCACTACTCTAATAATTACCTTTACCCCTATGTTACAGTCATACTGTCTTGTAAGCTCCAAATTGACTTGTACAGAATTTCACACGCACTGAAACAAAGACTTGGCACTTGACAACAATTTTTCTTGTTTTATTAACAATAGCTCTCAAGTGAGTGTGCATACAGCTAGATTAAATTCCCTCAAAGCTTTCAAGTGCGCAAATCTTTTCTTTTGTTTCCTGTAACACGCACATCGGGCCATTAGCGACACCACATAATCCAATTGCCCACTTTTACACACTCTTTGGTTATCTCAGTGGATCTGAAGATCACATTAGGACTGATCTCAGGGGACTGGCTGTGATTGTATTACTGTACCATCAGGGTAGAGGTTTATCAAATTAGTACTTCAAAACATCTCCATATGTGGGTGCCCTTATGTGTATGTGTGTGCTCATTCAGGTCAAACAGGAAGTGGCATCTGCTGTCTGGTTGAGATTGATCACATGACTAATGTTCTCCGGGTCATAGGGGTCACCCCTAAATCATCGGAGGTCAAACAGCCTCCGGCTTCTACCCCATCCACTGCAAATGGAAGTGCATCTAATCTGGGAGTAATTGCCAATCAAATTTGCCCTCTCGCACACAGAAAGCGTCTGATCTCGCCCTCCTCCTCCATCGCTTTCTCCTTCCCTGTCTTTCTTGGCAGAGGACAGGCTGATGTATCACCTAATCGCTCTTGTCCTCAGGATGTGTGAGTGTGGCTGGGCTAAGGTGAAAGTAACTGTTGAGGAAATTGTTACGATATAGAAAAAAAGTGTAGGTTGGATAAAAACACCCCAGGGTCTGATTTCCCAAATGACTTTTGTGTGCTCGGAACCAGGGATTCTGTGTCTTGAGAAAAGGAAGGGGAGGATACTGAAAAACAAACACGCGTGTGCACACTGGAGTTTTAGCGTCAATTCAGTCTGATGCCATGATTTCAGTTTCTTTGGAAGATGTGAATGCTGCTTTATGAACTCGGGTGTGGTTCATTTGCAGTCCAGTATGGTTGAAAAAAACTGTATGAAAGCAATCCAACCTAACTTGCAGAAATTAACCAGATATATTGTTGAATTATTGAATCTCTCAGTGCTACTTATATCTGCAAAAAAAAATATATAGTGTGTGTGTATATATATATATATATATATATATATACATGTATGTATACATATATGTATGCACCTGCAGTAGACATATTTCCCTGCCTTTCTATGGATGTGAAGTTTAATTAATCAAACAAAGTGTGAAAGTTTCAGTCTAGATGAACATGTAAAGGCAAAGCAAAGAAAAGATGATATTTCTATCTGTGATGGACATACGTGGACAAACGTTGATGTCCGCTTCTTCATTTCAAGTCCATCAAAGTTGAATTATATTGAATATTGAAGTTAGTGTCCATTTTTCTCTCAGGGTGAGCAGAAGTATAAAAATGAAAATCGTCTAATTTTCTGACCATCCCTTCAAGCTCTGTTTCAATTACAATCTTCAAATTTTCAATTGAATTAAAAAAAACCCTCAGAAATCTCTTTTCTGGCTGTGTCTGTGGGCTCTAGGTGTGAATACACGGAAAGGTCAAAATGACATTAGGAATGCTATAACCAGAGGTGGAAGAGGGAAAGTCAAATTACTTTATAAAAGAAAGAACAGAAGCCGGAAGAGGAAGAGAGGGTTAAGTATGCTGAATGCGAGAAAAATCTTTTAACAACATGAACTTTAATTCTTATATTCTTTTTGATGTCTCGTTCAATGAATTTCTGTGCTCCATATTTGATTTGCTGTGTGGTGTCTGTGTGCAGAGAAACTGTACAATCAAACAAGCATAAGGTTGTAAAATATTCATAATCTTTTTGGTATGTACTGTATATGTGGAGGTGGATTGTACAGCAGGAGAAAACAGTGAAGCCTTAATTTTCCAAGACATATTTGCCTGTCTCCTTTATCTCTCCCTGCAGCAAAGAATAAGAGCGGCAGACACTAGGGAGCAGAATTACTCCAGAAATGTAAAGGAAATGGGTAAGAGTGGAATGGAAAAAGAGAAAATATGGATATCTCACATCTACTGTCTCATTTGCCAGAGGAATCAAGTCGTATTATATTTGAAAGATATTCTAATATTGTTCAATATTAGTCAAGTATCATGTGTGCATTCTATATAGTTTAGGACATGCTAACTTTTATATGTCTTTAAAAGCTGTGAATTTTAGGTTAAGGTTGGTAAAGCATGAGTAAGGATATAACAGCTCCTCCCCATCATGGCTTTTTTTCCCCTTCTTTTTTTGCTCCGTTTTCCTGTCCTCCTACCTCCAGCTCTGTCATGTTAGTTTGAGCACCTCTGGTAAAAGCCTGTTTTCTCCTCTTCACAGCGCACACTCCAAAGCTTTTACTAGATGACAGCAAAGAAAAGGGTAAGAGATGAAAGACTGGACAGATACACGCACAAACCCACCAACAAATATACTGGAACACGACCAAAATACACAAGGATGACGTTACAGTATGCATGCTCCTTACATGAGTGCAGGTACAAAAGCACATCCACAATAAGCAGTATAAAAACCCTCCAGCAGCAGATTAGCCGTAGAGGAGGACAACACAAATGAAAAGAGATGAAAGAGAGAAAAAGACATCTGTGTGGGTTATGGGTAGCACAACTCTCCTTCACCAAACTCCCTTTTAGAGACCCATGAGAGGCTCATTTTTAAAGCCTGAGGTAATACATTGTGACTGAAGGGACCAAACACACATACACTCATACACACACCTGAATTTGTTTACTTCTTTACTTCATGTCCATAATTTTTATTTAAAAACTGGAGAAAATATATTACGCTTTGTACAAAAATATTAGCAGCACGACTGATTTCAACATTCACAATAATAAGAAATGTTTCTTGAGCAGCAAATCAGCATATTAGAATGATTTCTGGATCATGTGACACTGAAGACTGGAGTAATGATGTTGAAAATTCAGCTTTCCTATCCTAAGAATGAATTGTATTCAAAATTCAAATAGAAAAGTTATTTAATTTAATTGACAACTTTTAAGTTATTTAAAAGTAAGTAAATTGTTAGTAATGTACATTAGTTGATCAAATTAGTAAAACAATACTTAATTTCAGCACTTACATTGTTCTTTTTGAATAAATGTTTAAGGGGACTTCCTTGCCCTCGATGGACAGTCGCTGATTTTCACTAACCCTCTTTTGGTTAGTGTGCATATATAATCAAACTAAGCCTCTTCTCACTTTTTTCTTTTTCCATTCTTGACAAATAATTTGGTGCATTGAACTCTTTTCATTAACTTCCAATGATTGGTTTAAGAGTTTACTAAACAGGGTTTTAGTAAATCCCAGTGAGTGTGTGTGTGTGTGTGTGTGTGTGTGTGTGTGTGTGTGTGTGTGTGTTTGGCCTTAAGTTAAATGGACTGGCTGTTGTTTTAGGCTGGTAGCTGTTGATCCTGATTTGTGAGAGTTAAGCTTTGATAAACGAATCGCATCCCCTCCAATACGCCACAGCCACCAGTGCCCTGCATAAATCAATACACATTACTGTCACCACCAATCACCCTCACCTCTCTTTCTCTCACATATACTCAGGCCAGCATTTACTCTTTCCATTCTCTTGTCTCTTTAAGTATGTGCGATGCCTGCTATTTCCCTATGAAAAAACAATGAATATTCAACTATATATTTTTTTATTTTGTAGTCAAAACCACAATGACCCATACATAGTCTTCCAGGATATGTAATTTAGATTGCCTTAGATGGTTATATCACTGTTTTTTATGTCACATTATACAACAGTTCACTCTTTTTACAGGTTACACTGATACTGCAGTAGGTGGCGACAAATGACTGCCTTAATGAGTGAATCATTTGCTGCGTCCGAAATCATATATTGTGTAGGTACTACATTGATTGTGGGGTAAACGAATGCCATTTGGATGTACTACATTCGCCACAAAGTTACTGTCAGTTACGTCACTTCATTTCCATTCATGAATCCTCTCCCAGGGCATCATGGGATAGTAAAGTGTCCATCGAACGTGCACGAATGTAGTAGGGAAGTATTTGATTTATGATGCAGTGATTAATTCATTCATTCAACTGATTTCATAAAAACACTAATTCACTCAGGAATGAATCGAGTGTGAGTGAGTCACTGAATCTTTCATTCAACTGATTTCATAAAAACACTAATTCACTCAGGAATGAATCAAGTGTGAGTGAGTCACTGAATCTTTCATTCAACTGATTTCATAAAAACACTAATTCATTCAGGAATAAATCGAGTGTGAGTGAGTCACTGAATCTTTCATTCAACTGATTTCATAAACACACTAATTCACTCAGGAATGAATCAAGTGTGAGGGAGTCACTGAATCTTTCATTCAACTGATTTCATAAAAACACTAATTCACTCAGGAATGAATCAAGTGTGAGGGAGTCACTGAATCTTTCATTCATCTGATTTCATAAAAACACTAATTCACTCAGGAATGAATCAAGTGTGAGGGAGTCACTGAATCTTTCATTCAACTGATTTCATAAAAACACTAATTCACTCAGGAATGAATCAAGTGTGAGTGAGTCACTGAATCTTTCATTCAACTGATTTCATAAAAACACTAATTCACTCAGGAATGAATCAAGTGTGAGGGAGTCACTGAATCTTTCATTCAACTGATTTCATAAAAACACTAATTCACTCAGGAATAAATCAAGTGTGAGTGAGTCACTGAATCTTTCATTCAACTGATTTCATAAAAACACTAATTCATTCAGGAATGAATCGAGTGTGAGTGAGTCACCGAATCTTTCATTCAACTGATTTCATAAAAACACTAATTCACTCAGGAATGAATCGAGTGTGAGTGAGTCACCGAATCTTTCATTCAACTGATTTCATAAAAACACTAATTCACTCAGGAATGAATCAAGTGTGAGGGAGTCACTGAATCTTTCATTCAACTGATTTCATAAAAACACTAATTCACTCAGGAATGAATCAAGTGTGAGTGAGTCACTGAATCTTTCATTCAACTGATTTCATAAAAACACTAATTCACTCAGGAATGAATCGAGTGTGAGGGAGTCACTGAATCTTTCATTCAGCTGATTTCATAAAAACACTAATTCATTCAGGAATGAATCAAGTGTGAGTGAGTCACTGAATCTTTCATTCAACTGATTTCATAAAAACACTAATTCACTCAGGAATGAATCGAGTGTGAGTGAGTCACTGAATCTTTCATTCAACTGATTTCATAAAAACACTAATTCACTCAGGAATGAATCAAGTGTGAGTGAGTCACTGAATCTTTCATTCAACTGATTTCATAAAAACACTAATTCACTCAAGAATGAATCAAGTGTGAGGGAGTCACTGAATCTTTCATTCAACTGATTTCATAAAAACACTAATTCACTCAGGAATGAATCAAGTGTGAGTGAGTCACTGAATCTTTCATTCAACTGATTTCATAAAAACACTAATTCATTCAGGAATAAATCGAGTGTGAGTGAGTCACTGAATCTTTCATTCAACTGATTTCATAAAAACACTAATTCACTCAGGAATGAATCAAGTGTGAGGGAGTCACTGAATCTTTCATTCAACTGATTTCATAAAAACACTAATTCACTCAGGAATGAATCGAGTGTGAGTGAGTCACTGAATCTTTCATTCAACTGATTTCATAAAAACACTAATTCACTCAGGAATGAATCGAGTGTGAGGGAGTCACTGAATCTTTCATTCAACTGATTTCATAAAAACACTAATTCATTCAGGAATGAATCGAGTGTGAGTGAGTCACTGAATCTTTTCACTGAATCTTTCATTCAACTGATTTCATAAAAACACTAATTCACTCAGGAATGAATCGAGTGTGAGTGAGTCACTGAATCTTTCATTCAACTGATTTCATAAAAACACTAATTCACTCAGGAATGAATCAAGTGTGAGTGAGTCACTGAATCTTTCATTCAACTGATTTCATAAAAACACTAATTCACTCAGGAATGAATCAAGTGTGAGGAGTCACTGAATCTTTCATTCAACTGATTTCATAAAAACACTAATTCACTCAGGAATGAATCGAGTGTGAGTGAGTCACTGAATCTTTCATTCAACTGATTTCATAAAAACACTAATTCACTCAGGAATGAATCGAGTGTGAGGGAGTCACTGAATCTTTCATTCAGCTGATTTCATAAAAACACTAATTCATTCAGGAATGAATCAAGTGTGAGTGAGTCACTGAATCTTTCATTCAACTGATTTCATAAAAACACTAATTCACTCAGGAATGAATCAAGTGTGAGGGAGTCACTGAATCTTTCATTCAACTGATTTCATAAAAACACTAATTCATTCAGGAATGAATCAAGTGTGAGTGAGTCACTGAATCTTTCATTCAACTGATTTCATAAAAACACTAATTCACTCAGGAATGAATCAAGTGTGAGGGAGTCACTGAATCTTTCATTCAACTGATTTCATAAAAACACTAATTCACTCAGGAATGAATCAAGTGTGAGGGAGTCACTGAATCTTTCATTCAACTGATTTCATAAAAACACTAATTCACTCAGGAATGAATCGAGTGTGAGGGAGTCACTGAATCTTTCATTCAACTGATTTCATAAAAACACTAATTCACTCAGGAATGAATCAAGTGTGAGGGAGTCACTGAATCTTTCATTCAACTGATTTCATAAAAACACTAATTCACTCAGGAATGAATCAAGTGTGAGTGAGTCACTGAATCTTTCATTCAACTGATTTCATAAAAACACTAATTCACTCAGGAATGAATCAAGTGTGAGGGAGTCACTGAATCTTTCATTCAACTGATTTCATAAAAACACTAATTCACTCAGGAATAAATCAAGTGTGAGTGAGTCACTGAATCTTTCATTCAACTGATTTCATAAAAACACTAATTCATTCAGGAATGAATCGAGTGTGAGTGAGTCACCGAATCTTTCATTCAACTGATTTCATAAAAACACTAATTCACTCAGGAATGAATCGAGTGTGAGTGAGTCACCGAATCTTTCATTCAACTGATTTCATAAAAACACTAATTCACTCAGGAATGAATCAAGTGTGAGGGAGTCACTGAATCTTTCATTCAACTGATTTCATAAAAACACTAATTCACTCAGGAATGAATCAAGTGTGAGTGAGTCACTGAATCTTTCATTCAACTGATTTCATAAAAACACTAATTCACTCAGGAATGAATCGAGTGTGAGGGAGTCACTGAATCTTTCATTCAGCTGATTTCATAAAAACACTAATTCATTCAGGAATGAATCAAGTGTGAGTGAGTCACTGAATCTTTCATTCAACTGATTTCATAAAAACACTAATTCACTCAGGAATGAATCGAGTGTGAGTGAGTCACTGAATCTTTCATTCAACTGATTTCATAAAAACACTAATTCACTCAGGAATGAATTAAGTGTGAGTGAGTCACTGAATCTTTCATTCAACTGATTTCATAAAAACACTAATTCACTCAAGAATGAATCAAGTGTGAGGAGTCACTGAATCTTTCATTCAACTGATTTCATAAAAACACTAATTCACTCAGGAATGAATCAGTGTGAGTGAGTCACTGAATCTTTCATTCAACTGATTTCATAAAAACACTAATTCATTCAGGAATAAATCGAGTGTGAGTGAGTCACTGAATCTTTCATTCAACTGATTTCATAAAAACACTAATTCACTCAGGAATGAATCAAGTGTGAGGGAGTCACTGAATCTTTCATTCAACTGATTTCATAAAAACACTAATTCACTCAGGAATGAATCGAGTGTGAGTGAGTCACTGAATCTTTCATTCAACTGATTTCATAAAAACACTAATTCACTCAGGAATGAATCGAGTGTGAGGGAGTCACTGAATCTTTCATTCAACTGATTTCATAAAAACACTAATTCATTCAGGAATGAATCGAGTGTGAGTGAGTCACTGAATCTTTCATTCAACTGTGTGAGGGAGTCACTGAATCTTTCATTCAACTGATTTCATAAAAACACTAATTCACTCAGGAATGAATCGAGTGTGAGTGAGTCACTGAATCTTTCATTCAACTGATTTCATAAAAACACTAATTCACTCAGGAATGAATCAAGTGTGAGTGAGTCACTGAATCTTTCATTCAACTGATTTCATAAAAACACTAATTCACTCAGGAATGAATCAAGTGTGAGGGAGTCACTGAATCTTTCATTCAACTGATTTCATAAAAACACTAATTCACTCAGGAATGAATCAAGTGTGAGTGAGTCACTGAATCTTTCATTCAACTGATTTCATAAAAACACTAATTCACTCAGGAATGAATCGAGTGTGAGGGAGTCACTGAATCTTTCATTCAGCTGATTTCATAAAAACACTAATTCATTCAGGAATGAATCAAGTGTGAGTGAGTCACTGAATCTTTCATTCAACTGATTTCATAAAAACACTAATTCACTCAGGAATGAATCAAGTGTGAGGGAGTCACTGAATCTTTCATTCAACTGATTTCATAAAAACACTAATTCATTCAGGAATGAATCAAGTGTGAGTGAGTCACTGAATCTTTCATTCAACTGATTTCATAAAAACACTAATTCACTCAGGAATGAATCAAGTGTGAGGGAGTCACTGAATCTTTCATTCAACTGATTTCATAAAAACACTAATTCACTCAGGAATGAATCAAGTGTGAGTGAGTCACTGAATCTTTCATTCAACTGATTTCATAAAAACACTAATTCATTCAGGAATAAATCGAGTGTGAGTGAGTCACTGAATCTTTCATTCAACTGATTTCATAAAAACACTAATTCACTCAGGAATGAATCAAGTGTGAGGGAGTCACTGAATCTTTCATTCAACTGATTTCATAAAAACACTAATTCACTCAGGAATGAATCGAGTGTGAGTGAGTCACTGAATCTTTCATTCAACTGATTTCATAAAAACACTAATTCACTCAGGAATGAATCGAGTGTGAGGGAGTCACTGAATCTTTCATTCAACTGATTTCATAAAAACACTAATTCATTCAGGAATGAATCGAGTGTGAGTGAGTCACTGAATCTTTCATTCAACTGATTTCATAAAAACACTAATTCACTCAGGAATGAATCAAGTGTGAGGGAGTCACTGAATCTTTCATTCAACTGATTTCATAAAAACACTAATTCATTCAGGAATGAATCAAGTGTGAGTGAGTCACTGAATCTTTCATTCAACTGATTTCATAAAAACACTAATTCACTCAGGAATGAATCAAGTGTGAGGGAGTCACTGAATCTTTCATTCAACTGATTTCATAAAAACACTAATTCACTCAGGAATGAATCAAGTGTGAGTGAGTCACTGAATCTTTCATTCAACTGATTTCATAAAAACACTAATTCACTCAGGAATGAATCAAGTGTGAGGGAGTCACTGAATCTTTCATTCAACTGATTTCATAAAAACACTAATTCACTCAGGAATAAATCAAGTGTGAGTGAGTCACTGAATCTTTCATTCAACTGATTTCATAAAAACACTAATTCATTCAGGAATGAATCGAGTGTGAGTGAGTCACTGAATCTTTCATTCAACTGATTTCATAAAAACACTAATTCACTCAGGAATGAATCAAGTGTGAGGGAGTCACTGAATCTTTCATTCAACTGATTTCATAAAAACACTAATTCACTCAGGAATGAATCAAGTGTGAGTGAGTCACTGAATCTTTCATTCAACTGATTTCATAAAAACACTAATTCACTCAGGAATGAATCGAGTGTGAGGGAGTCACTGAATCTTTCATTCAGCTGATTTCATAAAAACACTAATTCATTCAGGAATGAATCAAGTGTGAGTGAGTCACTGAATCTTTCATTCAACTGATTTCATAAAAACACTAATTCACTCAGGAATGAATCGAGTGTGAGGGAGTCACTGAATCTTTCATTCAGCTGATTTCATAAAAACACTAATTCATTCAGGAATGAATCAAGTGTGAGTGAGCCACTGAATCTTTCATTCAACTGATTTCATAAAAACACTAATTCACTCAGGAATGAATCGAGTGTGAGTGAGTCACTGAATCTTTCATTCAACTGATTTCATAAAAACACTAATTCACTCAGGAATGAATCAAGTGTGAGTGAGTCACTGAATCTTTCATTCAACTGATTTCATAAAAACACTAATTCACTCAGGAATGAATCAAGTGTGAGGGAGTCACTGAATCTTTCATTCAACTGATTTCATAAAAACACTAATTCACTCAGGAATGAATCAAGTGTGAGGGAGTCACTGAATCTTTCATTCAACTGATTTCATAAAAACACTAATTCACTCAGGAATGAATCAAGTGTGAGGGAGTCACTGAATCTTTCATTCAACTGATTTATTAAAACAAACTCTGTGATGCCACATCACTCTACTTCGGTGATACCATGTGTGTTATCCAAAAGAGAATTCTGCTGTCTTTGCTTTTAAAGTCACCATAAAATAAAATTGGACAGTTATTATTTTTTTAAAGAATATTGCAGTACTTATTATACTGTAAATGTTTTATACGTGCACATCATTATTATTTTTTTATCTATATGCCCTCGTAATCTTTAATCAAAAATGTCATCCTCCCCTAGCCATCAAAATGGTGTCTGTTGTCTTCATGACGTGTCTCTGTGGAGGGTGGGGCTATATATCCTCCACAACTGACTGCAAACTGGCATTTAGTTCTGCCCACTTTTGTTAAGCAACACCCTACTTCCTACGATCCAATCAATTCCCAAAGGACGAAATATAATCCCACCCTACATTTTGATATACGCCACAACAGGGAAGAGAAGGGACTACCGCAGCTTCTGTTTCATTCCGACTTTAACTCTTTTCGGAAAAGCCACATAATAACTGGCAATATTGCATCTTATAGGTAGGGTAGGAAACTTAAAAAAACAACTACAACAAAAACACTTTTTGTTATACTGGTTAAAACTCTCACATACTGAGAGCAATCAATAATAGAAGTGGTCTAAATATTAAAACATATTAAAAAATTATATCTTCTGTGGAAGTCTCAGGGCCAAAAAAAAATGGTCCTACCTGCCTGACAACATATGTATTTCCATACTTCAGCACACCCTGATCACATAGATCATGAGGCTAAGCTGAGTTGTAGACAGACACCGAGCGACGCACCTGAACCAAAACAACGAGCTCATGCTGCGTTCACATAGCTGTTCACATCATCAGACTTGGATTTATGTGTTTCTATGTCACACTATTAACCCTGAAATGAATCTGCAGCAGTCAGCTGGTAAGAGTAAGAGCTCTGTAAGTCGTTTATGGTCATCATTATTATAATGTTCTGTGCTTTGAGACATGCATCCCGCGAGGCTTTGGAGACTCTGCTGTATGCGTTAATGTGTTTTGGATGAGGCATGGGTTTGGAGAGTGCTCTTACAGGAGGGTGGGATCTCACGCTTACAAAGCTAGCGTGCTATTGCTAGCCTCTCCAAAATTGCCTACCCTACCTTTAAATGTAAATATATTTCAATGTACTGGTTCTAAGAACTGATTTATTTGAGACATCAAATATGTTTTAATTTGACGTCTTTGTGGTTTTTAAGTTGTGTTCTATTCATTTATATATATTTATGTTGGACTGATAAAGTTGATATGAAGCTATCATAGTCCACACTCTTATACTCATTCAAATATAAATTTGTTATTTTTATGTCTATTTTATGTTTATTTACTGGATACTTCAGTTATCAAAGTCATATTCCTTATGTGTGAGCATACCTGGCAATAAAGCTATTTCTCTTTCTGATAACTTCACACACTGGTGTCTTCTGTTTATAAAAAAAAAAAAAAAAGATGAAATTGGGATACTTAAAGGGACAGTTCACCCCAACGTGAAAAATTCTGTCATCATTTACTAAAGCTCAAGTTGTTCCAAACCTGTATGAATTTCTTTCTTCAGCTGAACACAGACAATATTTTGAAGAATGTCAGTAAAAGGGCAGTCGTGTCCTGTTAGAGAGTCAGACTTGTTCTGAAGGTTGCAGGCTCAATTCTCAAATACCGGCAGGAAAAAGAAGGTGGGTGAGTGAATAAACAGCACTGTCTTCCCCCCTCATTGTCCATGATTGAGGTGCCCTTGAGCAAGGCACCTAACCCCCAATCACTCTCCAGGAGCCGGAGCGAACGGCTGGCCCCTGCTCCGGATGTGTGTCCACGACTTGCAGAGCGTATTAACAACTCACTGCTCCTTCCATGCGTGGACTAGCTTCAATGCAGAGGTAGAACAATGCTACAACAGATTCAATATCTTTTCTCAAGCATATATCTGGCTTTCTTGAGATTTTCAGTCCACTATTGCTGAAGCTTTTAAAACCTTGTCAATGACAAGAAAATAGTCTTTTTTGAGAGACTAATGTTATTTAATATTCCCTATTAAATGTAAAATCATAAATGGAAAACACTTTTCATATTTTAGATAATGCTTCTCAATGGGGAACAGTGTAATTTGTTTTGAATGGTTTCCACCTAATGGCTCTCTGTGGCATGACTTAGGCCACTGTTAATGGATGAAGAGAGGGAGAGGACTGAACAGAACACTTTATAAAACGATTAGTAGAAACTGCTTCAGAAGCAAGCAAGTTATCATTTAATAGAATGTTGTTTGTGTATATTGTGGACATACAGAGCAAAAGATCTTTATGACCTTTGGAGATCATTGAACCACTTCATTGGAGTTTGTGAAAGGTCTTTGCTTTTTACACATGCGCACATACACACACACGCACGCACGCACGCACGCACGCACACACAGGCACACACCGGTTTGTTTTGCTATCAAAGTGAGGACATTCCATAGGCGAAATGTTTTTTTTTATATTGTACAACTGTACATACTACCCCCCTACACTACTCCTCCTTCTAAACCTTCCCATCACAGAAAACATTCTGCATTTTTACATTTTTAATAAAACATTGTTTAGTATGTTTTTAAAGCTATTTGAAATATGAGAACTCATGAAATGTCCTCACATTTCACATTGAAGTTGTAATACCAGTGAAATACCCATGTCATTATACAAATTTGTGCCCTCATAAATCACAAAAACGTACACACACAGAGACATATATACAAGAAATTTTAAAGAAATATATCTTATATATCTATATATTGATATTTTATTTACCATACACACAGCAGATATCAGGGTCAAAGTATCCATTATTCTTTTGTTACTGCTTTAAACAACTTCTAATCTATCCATCAATAAAATGAGTGCCACAACAATGAATTGATGCTGGGCTTGAGGTGATCTGCATGTCCTTGCCTGTCACACGTCTGGACTTTAAAATGAATGAGCATACATATACACACATGTTGAGTGAAGTGAAACATGGAAACCATCAATTATGCAGTGGGACATGTTTGTATTAAGAATGCACATTGCTATCCATATATACAAGAGGAATTCAAATAACATGCTTTTAAGAATATACTACACTGAGATACAAGTATGATAGTATGATGATATATGATATTTTCATACTAAAGGAAAAAAAAATAGATGTTTGTGTACATTTTTCATTATTCATGGCAGCAGTAATTCAAAAACCTTCTGTATGTGGTCTTGGACACCAGAATAAGATGTCTATATTTCTTATCGGTAAAGACCATCTCCTTCTGTGGCTATAATATTCATCAGGCTTTGGCTGCATGATGGGATGTCCAGGGACAGATGGCCAGCACGGTTCTGCACAGAAGCCATGGGCGTGATTGCGTCCGGCCCGTGGAGCGCGTTTGTGAGGTTTAATGGGCTGACTAATCAGAGCGAGAAATAGATGCATCTAAATTAGTCTCTGGGATCACCAGAGATCAACCACACACACACACACACACACACACACACACATAATGAAAATCCTTTGAAAAGCAGTTTGTAATGCAACCTCACAAAGCATCACACCTATGAACTAAAACGGTCACTACTTTCATCTTCTGAGAATATTTAATCTACTTTCTAGAAAGAGACGAGTATGATTTCAATGTGCTGCAGTCTATTGTGATGTAATGCCCACATTGTTGAACAGAAGTAAAAGAAACCGAAGTCATTAGCCAGTTCAATTCCATATTCATCTTACGACTGTGGAAACGTCAAAATAACAAATAACTTGTCTCGCAAAACTGGCGCCATTTCACACAGCTCTCGCAGCTACTTTGACAAATGTCGCAGAGCTGTCAGTGTAGCACAAGGCCACCGTAACAAGCTGACAAAGCCACATTTGAAAACCCACAGAAACACACACATTTCTCAGATGGCGAGAAAACCGGCATCTCAAATCCCTCCTGACACGGAGCGGTCCAAGCTTCCGAAGAGAATGTGTCTATAAAACCGCAGACTGAACAATATTCAGTGCCAAAAACTCCACGTGAAGAATCTACAGTCAAAGTTTAAAGGGGTCATATCAAGAGGAATCCAATTCTGCTTGATCTTTTGAAATCTTTTGAAAACAGTTCATTGTATTATGAACATATACTGTAACTTTTAGAATTGTAAATTTTCATTTTTTGAAATTATGCTGAAAAAAGCTCTTTTTTTAATTTTTAAAATGTCAGTTGAATACATTAACATATGATTGGCCTTATTTATGTCAAAAAAAGCCTGTTTTGGGTTGAGAAACTTGGTTCATCCAGTCACAGTAAGGTAATAAGAAGGAAGTGCTACAGATTCTTAAAGATCAGAATTACTCATGATAAAAGTAAAAATAAGGATAGTCTATCAAACCTTGCACTGTTCCTGGCTGTGTGCAGCACCTGCCACTGTATATCTTTATTAAGAATCTCAAGATTAGGAAAGAAAAGTATAAAGCTTCTCATCATTTCAGCACAAACTGTAAAACCAAGCTTTTAAAACCCAGCAAAATAATAAATAAAATAAAATAAAAATATTGATGCAAAAACAAACAAATAAACAAAAATCAACTGATGTCATGGGGAAAAAAAATGACCAATTGGTGTCAAGTATGCATTAAAAAAGTGTAAATGCATCCCTCATATTTTATGTGCAAGGGCTTAAAACATGTAAACAGATTGTCAATACAAGAATTACTGGCTTTTCAATACATGGGCATATAGACGCACAACCACAGCAAAATCCTGAGACATACATCTCTCTGATCTCTCAATGACTTCCAAACAGGCCTGTAAGAATTCAATCAATTTTCTAAATTGATTTTTCGCCATGGACAATTTGCTTGGCTATTAGTGTGTCACCCATAACTATGTGGGGGATTTAAACCAGAAGGAATGTGTCTGCATGAGAGTGTTCAGACTGAAAGAAGCCAATCTAGATAACACACACACACACACACACATGCACAAGGCCATGCAAATTGCTTTTGTAAGGGGGGCAGAGAATAATAAATGTAGAGTAAATAAAGCTTTGCACCATGAGACTGCCAATTATCTGGGGTGGATGATCCTAGTGTCTTAAGATTAAAATAATAATTTTGAAACTCCAGCATGTAAAATCAAAAAATGTTCAATAGAAAAAAAGAAACTGGTTAAAACAAAATGAGTATCCACCACAACACACACATTTAAACTGCCACTACGGTAGCTTCAAATAAAATCATTTTAAAATGAGAGACACATTACCATTAAAATTACATTAAGGATACAGCAAATATTTTACATGAGAGACAACCACAAATCTCTGCTAAAAAGAAAACAAGCCATTGGGAAAGTTCAGCAGACCTGCAGCAAATGAGTGGTAGAGAGTAATAGAGCAAGTGAGCTTGTGCTGAAGGTGAATTACACTACTGTTCATATGTTTGAGGTCCTTAAGGTTTTTGTAGGCTGCATTTATTTGATCAAAACTACAGTAAAAACATTATATTGTGAAATATTATTACAATTTAAAACAATAAAAATAAATAAATTTCCCATGGACCCCAAACTAAGTATCAAAATCCATACGAATACACATCACATATAAAATGAAAGAAGGCAGATTTAATTGAAAGATGGTGTCAGTGACAGCTATACCCCTAAAAAGCAAAATAAATGAATAAATAAAATAATAATTGGAAAAAAGGTCAGACAGGAAGAATGGAGTGGGAAGCATGTTTGTTTGTGTGTTGGAGACATCAGAAAAGAAAAGTACAAATGTGGAACCAAAAGTAGCACAAAAAAATATCAGATGATGACTCAAGAACATCAACACAGCTCGATATTTCACTTTATTTGAGGCTCTTTTGGCCCTGTAAACATGCTTATTGAATTTTAAATGGTGCGCATAATGTAATATTTTATTATCCTTTTCAGATTTTGAAAGCAGAAGAGAAAAAGAAACCTCCAGGTCTAAGTAACTGAACTTAGTTTAAAGTAGCAATGTAGGATATCCGAAGAAGGCGGAAGACTCAGGATTCCAAAGAACTCTAGAGGTTTAATTACAACTCAAAAGGCAGGCAAATACATCCAAACAAAACAGAGACCAGACAACGAACAGACAGAAACTGAAGGTTTATAAACACAGCAAACAAAGGAGCAAACAAGACTAATTAACAAGAAACACTCGAACTGAAGACACTAATTGATCTGTTACTAAGACAACTAAAGAGAACGAAGGAGGACATGTGACAAATTGCAAACAGAAAGTTCAAAACAGACAGATATGTGACAATATTTGTATTTATGATTTTTTGTGTGTATGCAAGTACTCGGTTAGTGATAAATGTCTATCTCTCTGTAGGAGGTTGTGGGCATTTGCATTGCTCTCTGGAAGAACTATAGTCTTCTTTCTTTATGAACACATACCTGCTGAGATAACATTTAGAATTCATAGAGACCAAGACAGAACACCGGCTACCACATTTACACATTTCCTATGAATGTTCTCATTGTGTCCTTGACAGTTTGCGAGTACACGCGTCAAACAGCGCAGACCCCGAAGACTGCATATCTGAAAGGAACGCCAATGTTAAATACACCACAAAAAACAATGATCCGTCACTGCCCTCTCCTTGACCTTCACTCACGCAGGTAGAGTACCTTCCACGGAGGAGATATCAAGTTAAAATAGCTGATGACATTTTCCCTAATGAAGCCAACATTGCCGAGTGGGAGTGGTCAGTATCGCTCTGTAGTTCCTGCGGGCGACGCATCAAAAATGGCCACGAGTTAATTAGGTAAATGTCACGCACTCAGAGATGCAGCAGACAACAGCTCCTGTCTACCTGCTGCGAGAAATATTGCCAAACCTTGAAATGATGTGACCTCATTAATTTCTCCAGACGTCTCCATAGTTGCACTAGATATTTCCCTACTCTTTTTCTCTCTTCTAAAGTACACAAAGTTTGCAATGACAGATAATGAAAGTTTCACACTTTACTAGGCCTTGCTTTATCCTTCTCTCTTTTTTTTTTTTGTACTTGTTGGTTTATCATTAATCAAATAGTTCTGTTAAGCAGGATTACTCTGATGTGACCAAAGAGAGACAGAAAGGATTAGACTTCTTTCAGGACCCGCTGGAATCAATACAAAAACCAATCCATCCTTCTCAAGCAAATGTGTCACACATTCATTCACATTCAAAATTGTGATATTAGAATGCATCAATAAAACAATATTTTTAAACTGCATAATATAATATAATATAATATGATATAATATAATCCAATATTAATTAATCCAATTTTTACTTTTTTGACTTGAGTCCGAATATATTGTAGTAATACCAATAAATCTCCATATGATATTCCAAAAATATAAATTACTAGTTATCTTAAAAATTAATAATTTATGCAGAACTAAACAACGGACAATTTACAGAAATATTATGTGTCCTCCTGTAAACTAGTAGTATGTCCGGCACATACTACTGGCATATAAGAAGCTTTTGAAAAGAAAGGTTATTACAAATCTATTTTGTAATTGTTTATAATTGTCTATTGTTTGTAATCTTACATCTTTTATTTACTTCATAATTATGTACTTACATGAGTCAACCATACGTTGGATCCATCTGAGACAAATAATGAATATAATTAATAACTCTTAGCGTATGCAATGGGGGTAAATTAGTACATTTTAATTTGACCAAAACAAACAAAGAAAATTATTATTTGAGCTCTTTCTTTCATAACAGGTCAACCGGGAGAAATCACTATTCACTCCATATACTGATGAAACCAACAGCAATTCAGAAAAAAAAAAAAAAAAAAACATTATTACGTGAGATTAATTATAATTTTTACTTATGAATAAAAAAAAAAATGACAATCAACTTTGACTAAAAAGTATTTAAAAAAAAAAAAGACCTGTGTAAATAATAAGACATTTCCTGAACAATGCTCTGCCTCTTAAATCCTCCCTTAAATTTCTGTTATTGCAGAAACAGAACTGTTCAAAAATGCTTTATCTCTCAAAAGACGCCAATTGTTCAGTCGATTCTCAGACATCATTTTGCTTTCAGTGGTATTTTTTGATAATTTAACAACAGTTGTTTTTGGAAGCTGAGGTGTGCATTGATCTTTTGTGTTGATTTTGATGTTGAACACATTCATCAGAGCTGTTGTTTACTCATATGAGCAGCCGCTAATAATGAGGTCCTCAGCAGGCTTGTGTTTCCGTCCTCCATCAAGCTAATGAAGTGCAAGGTCAACACAGAAGAAAGACAAAGACTCAGAAAAAAGTTGTCAAAAATGAAATAAATAAAGAGTTTGTCAAGAGGCATTGAAGAATTTATTCATAAAGAGTGTTTTCCACAGAAGAAAGCAAGTCATACAGGTTTGGAATGACATGATGGTAGGTATTATTTTTAGGTGCCTATAAACAGGAGCACCCTCACAAAACTCAACCCTACATGCTAGAGTTCTCTCATGTAAATGTTCTGTAGGAATTGCTAAGTCAGCACAGTTGCATTGTTAAGCACATTATTATCAGTTTACTGTGGTATACTGCTGTATCTGCTGACCATTTCTGTCTTGTATCACGCTTAATTTGGTCTCCCCTTGCCTTTCAATCCCATGTAGCTTCTTAGATTAACCAGAAGGCCCTAATTTGTGTCCATCATGCATTGTGCTGAATGACGTGCTGGACAGGGCTCATTCTACCGGTCGAGAGGAGCTACATTTAGCAGATGATATCGAGATGCATCGTAAAGTGATCAAATCTTCCCTCTCAGCTCAGAGAGTTTCTTTTTATTAGTGCTGCTATAGCTAAGGCAAGCATCAGTGCTACTACTTTTCATACAATCTATTTGCCAGATGCATTAAATATAAATGTAAATGTGAAGTGTGGCTTTAAACGGCCCATAAGTATTGGAAAGCCTGACAAAAGAGATGAAAGGAATTAATGGGTATGGCATCAAATAGATGAATAGAGGCATTTAGCAGATGTTTCTGTTGTCTTATATGGTTTCTTTAGGCCATGTAAGGTTATACAAGCTGGAACATTTAAGGTGACCACTTGAGAGACCACTGCACAACCCTACTGATGTGATAATTGTCAGCAACTTCTAACTTAAAAAACAGTGAAACCTCTTTGAATTCTCTTTGAACCCATCTGCATCTCCTGAAGGCAGTTTAGTTATGACAACAAGCAAAAGCGTAAAATTAGAGCTGTAATTTGAAGGAAGCAGAGGCCTGTAGCGACTTAACGGAGCAAATGTTATTTATGCTACTGCATTAGACTGTGAAAGATGTCCAATAAAGACCAATAAGCAATGAGGAGTTCTCCTTGTCATTGTCAGCCGAACAGATTAGGGTTTTAACGTGAAACAAAGGTTGGCTGTATATTTATGCCAATTCTGTCACGGCTACTTAGAGAGGAAATCAATAAATAGACATGAAATATTATAAATTATATAGATATACTGTAACAGAGCTATGTGAGAAATCAGTCTGAGAAGGTTTTGCAGTCATTATGCAAGAATGATAGAAGTAGTTTACAATCAGGTAATGACAGAAAAACTTTATAATCTGACCGTATTGAATTGGTGGCTCTAAACAAAATAAAATGTGATAATGTTCTTGATAATGTATATTTCTTTTCAAAAAACAACATCTGAGGATCAAGAAAATACTATGTACAGTACATTGCAATAAGTCATGTTAAAATACTTTATCCTATCACAGTTTAATATGCAGAGACATATGCAAGCAGGGCAGTCAGGTCTGCAAGTCAAAGAAACCCCAATAACTAATAAAAAGTAGCTCACTACACACTAATAGATAAATATAAAATTAGCATATCCCAAAGAAATACAGAATTTTTTTTTTTTTTTTTTGTCTACCTATTATGCATTTCAGAATAAAATTGTTGTAAAGAGGGCTTGGAATAGAAAATATGAATGTTTGGGGAACCGATCCTTTAACAATCATTTACAGTTCTATTCATCGCCACTAAAGGTGTTTTGGTAAATATCTCATTTCTTGAGGAGAGAAGACTGGTTTCTGGCTAACAAGTTCATGGGCCTGTTCTGGCCTCATACTCTGTCAGACCACAATCATTAGAATGTCCAAACATGCTCCGGTGCTAAATTCCAATGACATTTACAGCGGCAAACCTGCCTGCCGTACTCTATGGATAAACAAATGAATAAATAGATGGTAATGAAAGATCAACATTACATTCAGTTGTGCAGTTCTCAAGAGGCCAGCGTCTCATAAATCAATCCCTCTTTTTAGCTCTTCCTCATGTCTGGTTTTAATGACCTTTCCCTCTTATCTCAATCTGATCTCTTCATCCTCAATCTCGTACAACACTTCCAATCAATCCTAAAAGCTTTTAACCGGCTCTATCTGTACGGATCTGACGGCCACCCTTCCATTATAATGAGAAGAATGGCTGACTGCTTTTCTATTGTGCAGGATCTGATAAGTAGGGAAATGGATGAGCTTCAATCTCAGGACAGGACATACAGTACTGTATTTCAGTACGAGAACCCACATTTAATTCAATAGGATTTCCTGAAAAGTGGAGATTTCTTTGGTAGCTGGTCAGTCTCAGGTGGTCAAAAAGTAGGCTAGATCACTATAGAGTAAAATGTGTTTTGACTAGTGATGGGAAGTTCGAATGATTTTGCTGACTCGGATCTTTGAATATCGTTCATCAAAATGAACAAATCTTTATTTTAAAGTCATTTTCTTCATTTCAGTATAATATAATTAAAATGCTATATGTTAATAGTCAGACCGGAAGACTCGGAAGGTGAACCAATCATTTCTCTTTCCAGTACAGACTGCATTATAGCCTATGGGACTGCCATGGGATGAACGAACAACTCAAACCCGAACCCAAAAACACGAGAAAGTGAACTAATCAGTTCTGTTTCCTGTACAGAACCTAGGATGTTCCACATGTGGGTTCAACCTGAGATGAACAAATTCCTTGATGAGACAACTCAATGTTCCTGAGTCAGATTAAAGATTTGTTCAAATTAAGCGAATCATTCCTGAACAACACATCATTACTTTCGATATACAGTAGGTACGGAAAGTATTCAGACCCCCTTAAATTTTCCACTCTTTATTATATTGCAGCCATTTCCTAAAATCATTTAATTAATTTTTTTTCCTCATTAATGTACTCACAGCACCCCATATTGGCAGAAAAACACAGAATTCTTGATATTTTTGCAGATTTATTAAAAAAAAGACTAACTGAAATATCACATGGTCCTAAGTATTCAGACCCTTTGCTGTGACACTCATATATTTAACTCAGGTGCTGTCCATTTCTTCTGATCATCCTTGAGATGGTTCTACACCTTCATTTGAGTCCAGCTGTGATTATACTGATTGGACTTGATTAGGAAAGCCACACACCTGTCTATATAAGACCTTACAACTCACAGTGCATGTCAGAGCAAATGAGAATCATGAGGTCAAAGAAACTGCCTGAAGAGCTCAGAGAAAGAATTGTGGCAAGGCACAGATCTGGCCATGGTTACAAAAAGGTTCCTAAGAGCACAGTGGCCTCCATAATCCTTAAATGGAAGACGTTTGGGATGACAAGAACCCTTCCTAGAGCTGGCCGTCCGGCCAAACTGAGCTATCGGGGGAGAAGAGCCTTGGTGAGAGAGGTAAAGAAGAACCCAGAGATCACTTTGGCTGAGGTCCAGAGATGCAGTCTGGAGATGGGAGAAAGTTGTAGAAGAAAGTCAACCATCACTGCAGTCCTCCACCAGTCAGGGCTTTATGGCAGAGTGCCCCGATGGAAGCCTCACCTCAGTACAAGACACATGAAAGCCCGCATGGACTTTGCTAAAAAACACCTGAAGGACTCAAAGACGGTGAGAAATAAGATTCTCTGGTCTGATGATACCAAGATAGAACTTTTTGGCCTTAATTCTAAGCGATATGTGTGGAGAAAACCAGGCACTGCTCATCATCTGTCCAATACAGTCCCAACAGTAAAGCATGTTAGTGGCAGCATCATGGTGTGGGGATGTTTGTCCAACGTTTACCATCCAACCTGACAGAACTGGAGAGAATCTGCAAGGAGGAATGGCAGAGGATCCCCAAATCCAGGTGTGAAAAACTTGTTACATCTTTCCCAAAAAGACTCATGGCTGTATTAGATCAAAAGGGTGCTTCTACTCAATACTGAGCAAAGGGTCTGAATACTCAGGACCATGTGATATTTCAGTTTTTATTTTTTAATAAATCTGCAAAAATGTCAAAAATTATGTGTTTTTCTGTCAATATGGGGTGCTGTGTGTTCATTAATGAGGGGAAAAAATGAACTTTTTAGCAAATGGCTGCAATATAACAAAGAGTGAGACATTTAAGGGGGTCTGGATACTTTCCGTACCCACTGTATTTTCCGTGAACAACATGTCAGTTTCTGCTTAACATTTTAATATTTAGTAAGGCATTTTATATGAAGGCCACCCATTACGTGAACTGGGATATGGTTCCAGTCTGTTAAATGTTCAGTTTTGTTCAGTTTGATTGACTAAAAAGACCTGAGAATATGACACTGTAACACAGAATTGCATTTTGTAGGTTTAGGTAAAGCTGGGCTACATGGAGACTATCTAATTGAAAATCTTACATTTGCCATGTATTTACTTTATGTCCTGTGATTATAATGTTGAAAATTTGGCTCAATACACTACAGTTCCACTATGATGTAAAGCAAAGCATGAAAAGCAAAACCTCAATGAAAAACAGGAAATGTTAGTCTCTGGCCAAACCGAATCCTGAGGCACACTGTTTATTATAAAAAATTTTTTTGACTATTTTTTTTTTTTACAAAATGGCAAGGATGGAGTAGTCTATATTGTACTTTATAAAACTGACTGGTATGCTTGAAGCATCAGTGAAAAGTTTTCGGAGACCTTAATAAATCACAGTGAACTATAAAAGGGATCCACTCTCTAAACATCAGTCTCTTTCCTGGAAGCCATTTCTGGAAACTGTGATTGACATGACTGGAAAACTGTGACATATTACTGTACCTTAACATCACCAAGAGAAACAGTGCTTTAACTAGTCGAAAAAAAAACAAAACAAAAAAAAAACAATATACTTTTATAGAGCATAAAGACAGGTTCTTGATACGGAAGTGCAGATTTTTAAACTTTTTTTTATTTAAAAAAAAATATATATATATATATATTATATTATATAATAATCCAATATCAAATTTAATTTAGAATAATTGATTTAAACTATTGTTCTGAACTAATTAACATCTCAGGAGTTAAATTGCTAGTTCAATTGAAATTAAAATTCTTTTCACTTTTTTGTTACTCATCTAAAAAAATATTCATTATTCATACAGTATTCCTACTTGGTTAATGATCAGTACAGCATTGTGCACAAATGAATTAAATTTCAGACAAATTCATAATATTGAAATTTTAGAAAACATTGCCTGGACAAAGTCTTATTTGTAGTTGTATTTGTAATTGTTTTTATTTTCTTTTTCTTTATAATTCATCACATTTAATAAATTATCTTTTTTTCTGGGTCAGTGTGGAATAATGTGTCGATTTTCTTTAAATTATAATTCAGTAAATTCCTGTTAATTCAATTCAACTTCCTGTGGAATTATGGGCAATTCAATTCAAATTCACCATCATGATTTGAAAGTGAGGCAATTCTAGTTTAGAATTTTGCACTCTGAATCAATGCAAGTTGGCATGAGAGCCAGTAAATAATGGCAGTGTTGTTACATTTGAGCTAAAATTGCCATACATTCACTCCATAGCAAACATTTAGAAATATTGTAGACCCACTCTTGACCCCCCAAAAAATAATAATAATAATTCAATGCAATTACTTTACAATCAGACAACGTTACAACATGTTAACCAGCTCTAGTCATACAGTATAAACATTACACTATAGATGCAATTAACAGAAACAACATGTTTCTTAGTAATCATACAGTCCATGACGTAAGCTGGAATGACAGCATTTAATTTTAGAAATTGTCATGCCTTGTTCCTTTAACTTACTGGAGCCTAATCTTGCTTGTTTTACTTATATTCAATAAGACGCTGTCTAGAACCGAAGTGTATACATACTGACTAATTCTCACCGCGTGAACAGAGGGGTCCCTTGTACTCCGGGGCTAAAATTATAATGGAAACAAACACGAAGCACTGCAGACGAGTGATGGCTGCATCATGCAACAACGACAACCAAAATATTCCTCTCAAATTAGCAACATAAATGTCATTCGTTTTCAGTTTTAACCACAGCTTCACCTTAAATCGTCATGGCAGACAGAGAACACTAAATATAGCAATGATTGTACTGTGACTATTGCAGGATGAATGAGGTATTCATTTCTTTATTTTACACAGTTATATTTACTGTCATTCTCGAAGCACTGTTTTTTATTTTATTTTATTTTTTTATAAATCTGCTTCATTTAATTGTAATGACAATTATGAAAATTGAATTATGTAAGCAGACATTGAAATGAGACCTGTGAGCTCATGTAAAGCTGGACTTCTCCAAAGCCATTTGCAGATTAATGCTCAACAGGAGAAAGTATACAAGAGTCTATATTAATTTGATTGGTGAAAAACAATATTATTTGTCCAGTCACTACTTTAAATAGATGAATAACTTAAAATGATATGTCTGAATGAACTTTAGTGCCCCTCACAAGCTGTCATACAAATAAAACAATTGAAATTAAGCTGAAAAATATTGTCATATATTGGTTTGACTCATAAACTGTATAAAACAAGTACGTCCGTGACGTCACCCTTAGGTTTCTGAAGAGCATTTTTGAAGAGGGCGGAACGGGTTGTCGCCATCCTGGCAGAACGTCACTGCCAAATAATCGAATATGGGCAAAGATGCGGGATGTGGGTGGAGCCGAGGTGTCTGGTTGCTGAAACCATGCCCACTTAGCTCGACGTGACCAAGCTCGCTCAGGCTAAGGAGCTTAAAAAATGTGGTGGTCCTCATTCTGTTCTTGTGTAATTACATGCCCATTTCATACCAATATTTTTGAGAACATGTCATCAATAAAAACAAATACTTCCAATATAGTCTGTTTTAGTAAATGTTATGCCATTTATTAAATGCAGGCGTAACATTATATGACAACGTTTCAGACTTTGAAATAATGGATAAAAAAAAGCACAAACACAGCAGAGATGCCAAGTTCAGCGTCTGGAATTAGCTGAGGTGATTTGACGGCTAACAAACAGCAGACAAACAGCTATATAAATAGTGAGAGTAGCGGCAATCCACCTGTCACTCAAGTGCCCTCTTGCTGAGGGTTTATACAGTATACACAAGATAACAAGGGGTTTGTTAACAAGTTATTAGTATATGTAGACAGTAATGCAAACATAGATATATATGTAGATGCCACATTCGACCACTTCAGACACATTGGCATGTCCGCCATCTTGGAATGATCAGCATGAGAAATGGTATCATCTTAATTACAATAATTATCTCAATATTGCAGGTTGTGTTCATTTAATGTTTAGGTTATTTAATGTTGTGTTAGCCGATGTCTTCATCTTGTTTTTAAATTCTTCGTCTTCGAATTGTGTTAGATTAGCAAAACCATCTGCTGAGCTTAAGTCTATTGCAGATATAAATACTTACACTTATATGATTTGACTGTTCCAATATGGCAGACGGCTCCTTGAAAACAGCAACTAATGAGGAATCTATGTATATACTGTGTATATCTATATTTATTGTCCATAAATAGCTTTGTTTTTATGCCATGCACCTTGTTGATCATGTGAACTATACAATATATCTATGAAAGGAAACAATGGAAACAGGAACTGAACATAGACACAAAAAGACAAAATAATTTAAAATAAGGATCCATGAAACACACAAAGGAAATAGTGACAAGCAAACAAATAAATAAAACAGTATTATTGAAATAAAATGATTAGATGAAACACTAAAAATAAAAAAATAAAAAAATAAATAAAAATAGATATTTTGCCTTGACAACTAAACTGAAATAAAATGTAAAATAAATAAAAACTAAAACTGAAATAAAAATTAATTAAAGCTAAATAGAAATATAAAATAAAAACTAAATATTACACAAGCAAATAAAGACTAATTGTATATAAATGAAGAATAATAGTATATAAATAATACTAAAATAACACTGGCTATAAGAGGACATTTCACGAAATATATGAAAGCACAAAAAAACGTTTTAGAGCTTCAGGTTCTTTTTTTAAAGGCAGATTTGATACGATAAAATTAAATTAATTGTCATACATTTTTTACTTCTCTCTGTCCTTTGTTGAAAAGCCAAAACAGATGCCTGGACTGCATGTACAGAGCAAATGCTGCATGAATTAATGTTTTTCTGTGTTGCCCCTGTTCTTAAAAAAAAACAAACAAAAAAAACATTTCTTCCAAACTCAATTTCCCTTCATGCACCACTTTGCCCTACTTAAACTCATGTTTGACTCCAGCACATACGCATGATTCAGCCTCTTCATAACCTTTAACCTGTGCTAACAAAATTTATGAGATCCAACAAACAATCTATGAAATCACATCTCATATTACGGCTGGTGAAACACAACATTATAACGGAAAACACACCCTGAGTTGTCACATTGCGTGTCCTCTCTGTGGTAACTGCCATTTTCTCCTTCCAGTGAATTCTCCTCCCTGTCTGAGCCTTGCAGAAATGACTGACCCTCAGAATCATGGAGAAATTTTGCGCTTGCTTGTCTACAAACTGACGGTCACTTTTTTCGACCCTCGACTTTGTGTACGAGAGTGTATTTGTTTTGAAACTTGAAGTCCGCCTTGTCAGACCCTCGATTTTGTGTCTCAGCGAACATTTTACACCACACACGATAGCTCATGTTAGCTGTCCGGAGCCACGACACACTGGCATCTCTTCCACCTCAACACCCAAAGTTCTGCAGGGTCATCTTCCGGAGGGCGTGCAGCGCCTCGTCACCTGATCAAGCGTCTCACGGTGCTGTCGCTGTTCTGAAACAACCCTTGGTCTCGCTCTGCTCAGGCAGAAACAGAGCTGATGGATGCGTTACGACATCATGGTGACCCACAGCTCAACCCTCTCATGTGCTGCTGTTTTACTCATGAGAACTACCCAGACTTGCCTTGACTGGATACCTGTTGACAGTCAGCATTAAACCATGAGCGTACCTATGATTTAATTTGTGCAAAATTTAATATACTGTTGTTAGAATAGTGTTTTTTTTTTCATCATATTTCATTTTCGTATTTTCCGATTTTTAAGGTTGGTTTATTTTGAGATTACATTTATTTTGAAGATAAAAAAACACAAAATGGATAGTTTTTTTTGTTTTTTTCAAGGTTAGAGACAAATTCTTTATGGGTTGTGTGAGCTCTATTGGTTCTGGCAGGTGAAGCACAGGGCCCAGAGGGGAGCCACTTTATGGGTGATGTGTAAAGGACACAGAGGTCAAAATCATGGAGGAGAAACATACCGGGGTCACCGCCGAAACACAGTCATCGCAATGAAACAAGTACTTCCTTATTCCAGCGCGGCAGACTGGCTTCAGCACTTAAGCACTGCTGTCTGAACACAACAAAATATAACAATGCATCATATGAAAATATAAATCACATATATAAATATATATATATATATATATATATATTTCGTACAGTATATTATATGCAATATTTACTGTAAATATTGTATGGTCTATCATAATAGCTTATTATAAAAACGAACATGGCAATTTTTTAGAATGTCATTTTGTTGCCGTTGTTATTAGAAAAATACATGATTTTATTTATCTGTTTTTGTTGTTATTATTAAAATTATTATTTGTAGTAGTTGTACTACTGGAAGTAAGAGTAGTAGTATTTATCTTTACAAACTTCTTAATGAAGTATTGGATTTTTTCCGGAACTGATGATATAATATTGTACAGCAAATTATTATTATTATTATTATTATTACAACATGCATATTTTATGTTATGTTCATATACATATAACTATGCATGTATTATATTATAAAGAAACATAACATATAAAATTGTACAGGTTTATGGAGAAATTAAATAAAAATTCATTTAAATAAACTCTCATAGCTTTTGCGATCTTCAGATGAGGGCTTGAGTCGGTGATCATTTTCATCAGATTTGCATCTCTAATAGACAGTCGGGGGCCTATGAGGGCTGCACTGTCAACAGTAATTAGTGAAACTGGCAAAAGTTTACTAATGACCATCAGTTGCAACTCATTCAGCCAAACAATATACCAAGAGAACAAAGACCCGACGTATAAAGATGAAAACTGAACGGTATGTTATTTTTAGAACACTTCTGTGTTTTATATCACATTTGTGTTTATGTACATATTATTATGTGCATTTTTATTTACTGAAACACACACACATACACACACACACGCACGCACACGTAAACTAAAGCGGTTTTTCAGAGAGGAAAGAGGAAAAACCTACAGTGACATCCAAATGACGGAAAGCAGCGGCAGCTTTTAAAACGGACGAACAGGCTTAATTATTTACAAAGTGCGTATGAATTATTCCAAGTGAAATGTCAAGCAGCAGGACACCCATAACTTTTCCTCTCAGCCAGTCTCGCAATAACATGACAAAAAAATCGCAGCAAAATCATTTTAATTGGATTCACTCTACCCAACACCAAGTGCCGGTGATGAATATCCTCTTAAAGAAATTCATGAAAAAACAAGTGTCTACAACAAGAAATGCAAAGAAATCTGATGTGCGTAAAAGAGGCAGGAGGGCTTTGTAGGGGTGCTACTTTGGAATGTGTGGTCTCTGGGTTTTTAAAAAGCACTGAAATATAAAACGAAATTGGAGCTGATCATTAATTTGAAGTTGTAGCATTGGGAGCTTATTAAATAAACAGCATCTTCTTCAATACATTATCATTATATTTAATATTATATTAATGAAATTATATACACAAACACAAAAATATTACAAATATAAAAATTATGTACTCAAGTAAAATAAAATGTATAACTAAAATATGTTAGAGAACACAGATGAAGGACAAAATACATACAAGGTATGATAATGTACAGAGACGAGCACATGTATTGTGAAATGTCTGATAAATACTGCAGTGTCAAAATACTTATGAGCTGCTGTTGTCAACTATTCGAGAACCACATGACTTGCAGGATATGAAATTTTTTGTTGGTTTTCTGTTTTGTTCTTTTCCCTTAATTTTTCTGCAGAATTTACACTTCATAAATTCCTAAAATTGAATTTGCATGAAAAAAAACACAACAAAAAAACACTAAAGTTTTATAATGACTCTGTATAATGCGACTTTTGTTATGGCATGTCGTATTACACATTCATTCATATGCAAAGTAAATTTTAGGGCTTTTGCCACGTGTTGTTGGTGTGTGTGTGGTATCCGAGACTTTGCAGAGCCCCTTCCTGTCATCTGCCAAACTCTATCACTCACATCCACCATCCCTTCATCTGCCGACAGTCAAAGACTAATGAAGGGTTCCTTTAATCATATCGATAAATCATGAGGAGTCAATCAAATGGGCCCCGCAGAAAAAAAAAACATTCATCTGGTGAAAAAATAGAAAGAAAGATGAGTCATAAGTGCAAAAAACATTGTTTTTGTTTGAAAAAAAAAAAAAAAAAACCTCTAAAGACACTAGCGCATTCTTGTGCCCTGTTTCTCTACCTTGATCTTGGCTACGGGACTGTGATCAGGTCTGTTTCACATAACCGCCGATTACGGTAAAGCTCAGATCCGGTTTCGCCGCTGAGGAGCGATAGAGGGTGCACAAAAGGGTTGAGAGAGATGGAAGAAGTGATAGAGGAAGAAATGAACAGGGTCGGGTGGTGTAGGGGAGGTGCTGCGCACATCTTGGCATCCACAGTGACACGGAGATGACAGTTCGCCTGAAGACACTTCCATTTTAGCTACTATTCACTCACTCTGACCGCTGCACTTTGTTTGAACCCGAGAGTGAAGGAAAGAGATAGAGGCGACATTTACACAGCAACAGAATACCGTTGTCAGACCTATTTTAAAGTGTTAAATACGGCCGTGTTCACACATAGTTAGCTTATAAATAGTATGAAATCTGCAATTTTGAAATTGTACTGACTACATTTGGAGAGAGTGAGTTTGGTAAATGCATACTGTGGACAACTTTTGCTTCAGGCGCCGTTCTACTAATTTACAAAGATATGAGCTTAAAATCTGAACGTTTTAGATCTAGTCGCTGT
The DNA here is from genome assembly GCA_037194245.1 of Opsariichthys bidens. Taxonomy (NCBI): domain Eukaryota; kingdom Metazoa; phylum Chordata; class Actinopteri; order Cypriniformes; family Xenocyprididae; genus Opsariichthys; species Opsariichthys bidens. The sequence continues at coordinate 17,454,726 of CM074281.1, forward strand.
TTTCCAACAGAGCGGCATCCATCAGTTGTGTGGTTTCAGATCATCATCATCATGCATATTTAAAACATGAAATAAATTAAAAAGCATTTAAAGTCAGATAATTAAGATGTGATAGCTTTTTTCATTTAATTTATTTTAATATAATTTAATAAAACTCAGATAAACCTTGACTGGACATTTCTTTTATTTGTAATTTAATTGTGATTCAAGTTTTTCCGGTGTTATGGAAGTTAAAAGAAGTACAACTTTGAAATACGAATCAATAAACGCCCAGTGTGAACGGGTTAAAGTCAATGTTGCGTGTGCATTTGGTCAAGTTGAAAAAGTAGAACGAGGAAGAAAGGGGAAGACGAACACAGCCTTTTTATTTTGTCATCCCTCGTTCTGTCCGCTGTAGATCTGAGGTAATCTGTTTTAATGAGGACATCTATTGAGATGTGGGCCGGGCAATTGTCCTAAAGAGTCATCAAATAAAAACAGAGGAAAACAAATGAAGGTAATCAGTGAAACAAAGGAGTGAGAGAGGGAAGTGAACTTTCTTTGCAGGTTCTCAGGAGAGAGAGAAAGAGAGAGAGAGAGAGAGAGAGAGAGAGAAAGCAAGACTCTGTAATAGTATGAGACAGAGCCAGCATTTCCTTTCATCTCTCTAGGGGGACTCTGACAGAAACAATTCTTGTATCTCCTGGCCCTGTTTTGGAGCAAGCGCAATGTTTACGTACAAGTACATTTCTCCTCTCAATTTGTTCTCTCTATCTCCTCTCGCGCAGCATTAACTGAAGATGAGAAACAACCGCGCCGAGTTGGGAAGAAAGAGTGAGAGAGAAAAGTTTTCCCCACGAACTGTAATCCAAAGCTGGAGCGTCTACGCACTTTGCCTTCATAATGTCGCTAGCCGTTTGATCATGGCTGCTGATTGGTAGAGAATCAGCTGGATTTTCTCCCTAATCAGGTTTAGAAGCGTTTGATGAAACCTAAGAAATGCCTGAGAGTGAGTAACGCACAATAATGTAAACGTGAACACTGGAAAGTAAACGATGGATTTTTGCTGAAACTGAGAACTTACGAAATGTGCTGCCTGAGCCGTGAGCTTTAAGGAAGTGATGCTAACAAATGAGCGCTTTAATGCCGCACAGCTGGTGAAGTCATATTACCGCAATTTTAAACGGCCAAATTTACCCCAGGCATGTACATACACGCCTACAGAAAATCCAGTAGCTGGGCCTAAACAGTGGTGCAATATGGGGCAAATTAGACCGCAAACCCCCCGCTCCAGGCAGGGGCTCTGGAGCAGAGCTTTCTGGAACTCAAAAGACCCCCTCCCATCCGCGGCGGTCCGTCTGCCACCCCTTGTGCGCAGCGACAGGGTATTTGCACCGCTGAGGAGAATGTGAGCTAATGAAAGCAAAAGCCTGTGTTCACTAGAGTATAAAATTCACATTTGGCCAGAGCAGCCTGTGCAATCTGATATTATGAGGCTGCCTGACACACACGCACATACACACACATGCAGTGGCAGGGAAAAGGGCTAAAAAAGGAGAAAGAGACGGATAAAGAGCAAAGGCAAACAATATTCGAAGGAATGCATCCCGGGATTTCGACACGCGTTCTCTCGCAGCGGAGTTTTTGGAATTAAAATATTGTACGAATGGCAAATTCAATTTTTGCAGTCACGATTGCCATCAAAACAACACGTAGGACACGAAAAAATTAATACTCAGGAAATTTTGTGATTACAAAGAGGTGCTGCACGCATTTCAAGATGGTGGCCGTGCTGGATCACAGCGTCTCTGGAAGAAACCGCAGCAAGAAAAATGAGGTACCATGTGTCGCCATCTTGATTTTTGTGTGTGTCTGTGTGTGTGAGGACATTTAAGTACCGCTCGTTTCCATCAGGACAGAAAACGAGGTCATTCAGAGGGTAACAAAGTGACATGCTAAACAGGAAGAAACATCATCCAATCACAGTTTCCCACTTAAGAGCAACTCTGATTGGTTGAAAACTATCACAACACAATTTGCCGCCCGTCGATAGGGCTGCATCACGATGACGCACCAACCTTCAAAATATAAAATATATATACGTAAACGTATATATCACTGATGCACTATCTATCTATCTATCTATCTATCTATCTATCTATCTATCTATCTATCTATCTATCTATCTATCTATCTATCTATCTATCTATCTATCTATCTATCTATCTATCTATCATAAAGTAAATAACAGCCAAATATATTATATTAATATATAATACAATGTATTAAATACATATGTAAAATATCAATATTATTAATAACACAATAATAGAATATAATACATTAATTTGGAATGTTTAATACCACATTAACTACTTAATATACATAATATACATCAATATAAATATAGGTTGTGGCTATTATATCACAATATATAGTTTATTTACTACTTTAATATTTTGGCTCCCAAAATAAGCTACCATAAAAATATAAAACCTAAAATTATAATATAAAAATATAATATATAAACCAGCCATTTATTTTAAATGAAATATGCATTTTCTGCATAGAAGGTTAAGATACTCGTGTCTACCAAAACTACGGAAATGAACAATGAGATGAAAAAAACAACTGCAGTTGCTTATCAGCTGAATAAAAAATACAAGAGTATTAAAAGATAAATCAGTAAGCCTTCATGATAAACATGACGTCTTTTTACCGATCTTAGGGGCTGAGTGTCAGGACAATAGAAGCACTTTTGCGCGGTTCAAAAGTTCAGTTGCATTACAAGCGCATGACCTATTTTCCACACTGAAAGTTTGGCATCAATCTTAGTCATTCTGCACCCTCCTCTCAATTTAATGCAACTGCACTAATCACAATAAACTAGGCCATCAGTTACCACGCCTACGCCACCGACTACATTCCAGCACTTGTAATGGTACAGAGAAAGTATTTTGTTTATTGGCATTTTAATGACAAACAAGTCTACATTTCATTAAACTTCCCATGACTTAAAAAAAAAAAAGTTTTTGGCAAACGTAATAAGAACAAAAGCGAACTCCAAATGTAGAGGAAAAAGAAGAGGAACATGACTATGTCATGAACTGCAGTGGAGATCCTGATGGAAGTCTAGTAATGATGTATCATCGGGAATGAATTTCCATATCACTTCAAAAACATCAAAGAGACTCATCCATCGTTTCTCTCATGGGACAAGACTGATCTATGCAAGGATCAAAGGTTAAAAAAATCTGACCAATCGGATGAGTTATAGCGAGTTGACATTTTTTATGAGACCTAAATTAGATGGTGGTCTGGGTGAATCAGTGGGGCATTCATGAGACGTCGGGTTGCAATTACCATCATGGAACGGCAGAAATTACAGCCATACCTTTATGATTGCAGACTGGCGGGTTACAGCCGGGCAGCCTCATATCAATACTACTGTTCAGGTCTGGTTTCAGGCTCACACACTTATACATTCTCATAAAGACATGGCAACCGCACACACTTTAAGAGAGTTTTTCAGTAAGTTCTTCGAGCCTATATCTGGGTCAGCATCGCATGAGTCCTTTGAGGAGCATAATTACAGGCCAAAAGCTGGGCTGAACATTTCTCTCTCTTTCTCTGTCTCCCATACCCTGGAGTGCGAAGCATTGGTGCCACACACTTTATGTAACAGGGTGAAAGACGGGCAAGTGTGTGCCTCAGGTGGGGACAGTTCGGTTGAATGGCTCACATCACAGCGCACTCTCTCTGACCGACTGTTCCTCACCATAATGCTATCCTGACCCATTTGTAAGGCTCAACACAAGCGTATACATTTTTTTTGTTTGTTTAATTGCATTTTTAAAAGCATTCTAATATATTATCTAAATTATAACATTAAATAGATGTGTAAAAAAACAACAGCAACAATACAATTATTTTAAAAATATTAAATATGTTACAACAAGAAAAATAATAATTCAAGACTTTTTAAAAATATGTTAGTCCTAAATAAACTATATATGACTATATGATGACCACAACATGTATATAGTTAGGTAAAACTAACGAATGCACAAATGTGTTTACTGAGGCATTAAACATGGAAAAATATATATTATATATTAAATATATTACGTATTTTGTGTAACATTACATATTATATTATATAAACAAAATAAATATATGGAAAACAATGATCTTTTAAATAATTCTTGAATTATTTCATGTGAAATACTGATTTGTTAAATACTTTAATCCTGATCTTATATATATATATATATATATATATATATATATATATATATATATATATATATATATTGTCAGATGCATTTATAAATGCATAAACAACGTGTGAAAATTGAAATCATCATTTAAATATCAATATGTTAATATTCCACAACACTGCAAATATGAACATACTTGCACATTTCAACTCAGAACAAAGTTGTATGTTGAGCGAGAGAAAAAATTTAAATTAAATGTAAAGAAAGAAGGAATGTCAAATTACACACGCTGAGGTCTCAGCTGCTTGTGGTCAGCATGTTAGCATGTAAGACGACAATGAAACTGTTATTATGCCACGTTACTCACTATTTTACATATTTTCCCCTCATCTCTGATTTCATATGATTGCCTGTGATGACAGTAAAAGAGTGCGTGCACTCCGCTACTCGAGAGGCTGCACTTTTGATGCTGGCTTGATTTCGGAAATGGAATGAAATGCTGATTGCTAAATCATTTCCATTGTTTATTTTAAATTTCTCAATCATGCACTTAAAGTAAGGAGAGACAGACAGAAGCGCATGCGAGAGAGAGAGAGAGAGTGTGTGAGAGAGATGTTCATGGTTACTTATCTATTATTTATGTTGTTTAAAACTTCACCATATATTTCAGAACACACTTTGAGTTGTCATGCTTTGTTTATGTAAAAAATTATAAGGTGGCTCAATGTGTGTCTTAACTTTGAACAAAAATAATTGTGAAAAACAAAAACAAATATTAACAGATGTAATTATTATTTAATATTGTATAATAAATTATTGTGACTTTCTCTGAACTAAATATATAAATTTTGGACAGATGGTCAGTACTCACAGAATGGGTAAAAAGATCTCTTTTAATTGGATCAGAGAGGTCAACAGGTGCAGTCCACCACCAACAAATGTCTTTTCCTGTTTGTCACGCGTCTCTGTCCTGAGGGACGCCAAAACCACGCGTGGGAGAGAAAAGTAGAACCACACATCAAAACTAAAAGATCTGAAAACCAAAGTCAGACCGCTAAATTAGGAAACAGTATTTGACAAATATTCCCGTTTTATCAATCAAAATATACGTAGATCAATAAATAAATTAGTAGATTTCAGTGCCATTAGATAATTGTAACATGCTTTTGAACGTAACAAAACTTTAGTCAAGAAAGAAAAAAAGGGACAAAATAATAATGGCAATAAACAAGACAACAAAATAAAATTATTATATATATTAAGGTTCTCACATTTAACCTATGAACATAATATCACATTATGTTTCTCTATATGTCTCTACAATTTACATTTTTTGTTATTTCATTAAATTCCCAATTTTTCCTACTGTGTAAAAATAATATTTATATATTTCAATCCAAAAGCCATCCAGTTAGAATTATTCATTTTCTGGATGTTGAAATATAATAATGAAAAAACAAAAACAAAACAAAAACAAAACTCATGCAAAATAAGGAAATAATTATATGCTATAAATATTTAGATTATTTATAATATGTATATGTCATATATTGATTTATATTAATATTCATATGCATATATATTTACTATAAGAATGTAAAATGTGAGGCCAAGCTACATGTTATGTAGAAATTTTAGCTTGGCAAAATAACAAATAATGCTGCTCTATGTGTTGATCCAACATAACGGTAAGCACTTGTACGTATTAAATCCACACAATTTTGATTGAACAAATTTCAGTAAACACAGAAAAGATTCATGTCAGAAACAAATGAAATTGAGACAAACCACCAGGTCTCAAGGCCACAGTAATTCAACCCATTTGTCTGCCGCATGTGTGTGAAGGTATTTCGTGCGACATGTGGGCTAAATTCTGAGCTTGTACAGTAGACGGCACACTCACTCCACATTAGCTGCTGAGAACCCGACTGATGAAACCCGCTCACGGCACGACAGCAAAGCAGACGAGGACACACACGCTCTCTGACCCAGCAGTGACCATCCCAAATGCATCATTGTTTATTTGGTTTCCTCTTTAACATACACAAACACACTGTTGTTTTAGTGCTTGATTTCGGATCTGTTTTATTCAACATTTACCCATGATGCTCTATGAATGCTAATACACACATCACGAGTGTGTGTACGATTGTGTTGGCATGTGTTTGTGTGTTTGTATGAAGTGGAGGAGAGGGGCTTGGCTTCACAATAGTGCTTTGAATCAATTTGTGCCATCGGCTGGATCGTTACTGAAATAACAGTCTTGTTGATGGAGAAGTATTTAGTTTAGTCAGTGATGCATGACGTGCATTATTGAACTACCTGGCAGCCTAATCAAAACCAAATTATTTTCATATCATAAGCGCAGGGGCTACTGGAGACAATAGGGCCAGTAAGTCTTCATGGGCTATTTGTTTAAGTAGGAATCAAAATGTGTTATTTTTGGATATGAATTAACCGTGTCACTCTTTGTGAGTGTTGGCTGTTTGTTTAATGAATAATTTGCTATATCAATAAATGTAAATGTTTAAACACAAGGTCTGTGTTTATAGCAAAAACAAGTTAAATTAAACTGTAAATTAATGTGTAAATAAACAAATATATTTTGGGTGCTGTTACTGATCACCCACACTGTGTGTGTGTGTGTGTGTGTACGTTTTTGTGATTTATGAGGACACAAATATGTATAATGACATGGGTATTACACTGGTATTACAACTTAATACTTAAATGTGAAATATGAGGACATTTCATGAGTCCTCATATTTCAAATAGCTTTAAAAACATACTAAACAATGTTTTATTAAAAATGTAAAAATGCAGAATGTTTTCTGTGATGGGTAGGTTTAGGAGTAGGGTTAGTGTAGGGGTTCAGAATGTACAGTTTGTACAGTATAAAAACCATTACTCCTATGGAATGTCCTCACTTTGATAGCAAAACAAACCTGTGTGTGTGTGTGTGTGTGTTATTTTTGTTTTAAATAAACCCCTTTCTTTATTAGTTCTTTTTAAATGCTGCTGAGGTGTGATGCTGCATTCAGGATAATTATATATTATTTTATTCTATATTTGTAATTCTTTAATTTATCACACCACAGGACCATTTAAAAGAGAACATTAAACAATTTATATGTTCCTTTATACTGTATATTTATAAATAAAATGTATCCTTGAATCTTGAAGTTGTGAAAAAAACAAAACACACCAATAAAAAAAGAAAAACAGCGCAATAGCTTTATCAGTCTTCCTCAATCGTTCTCTTTCTGGGATCTGTGTGGGGTGAAACGGTCAGTGGAACGCTGTCTGTGCGTTTTAAAGTGGAGGCCGTGAACTCTATGTATTATCACTTTAATGCGCAGGCACACACAGAGACAACGGTGTTGCATGGAACTGTCCTCATTCACTCAAATACAACAACGAAAGGGTTTGTTTGTATCAAGAAATCATTATATTCTGGTTTTAAAGTTTGCTGGTTGAAAATAGCTAAATTGCTACAATAATAGAATATATAGGTTTACTATTCTCAGTAAAGAATATAATTAATTGTTCAGCGGTTTTAGTTTCAGTCCACCACTCATCAACATGACATATTTATTTATATTTATATATTTGACACAATATTTTACTTCTAACATAGTGTTTATTACAAAAATCTGAATTAGTATAGACTAAAAGATCAATTACTATTAAGTCAAACGTTTTTTTTTTTTTTTTTTTTTTTTTTTTTTTTTAAGATTTCCATTCCAATTGTATGTTCTTAATGGTTTTGATTTGAGGTACACTGCCTAAACCTTGTCCGGTTGCAAACTTGTAATCCATTTACTACATTATAAAATATTAAAAATTTATAAGATATATAAAGATATATGAAACACACAAGTATAAATCACGCTTGTTTGAAGTAAAGAAGTAATAGTGAAGCTACCGACGAACGTTGAGTTAGAAAATACAGCATTCACGAGCTGACTAAAATGTCTAGCAGGTTGGCTGTTATTAAAGCTTGATTTTGTGGATGCGTGCTTACTGAATATATCACATTTTTGAAACTATAATATATTATGACCACATTCGTTCAAGCTCATTTAATAATCTAAGCGTACAAAGCAACCACGGTTAAAAAGTCAATATATTCAAGAATGTATGAAGGGTCTGTAAAAATATTAAAAAGTAAATAAATGTAGGGGAAATAATAATAATAATAAAAAACATTATTATCATTATTTATAGTGATTAGATCAATTGTCAAAGTGGGACATCAGCCCAGTTCTCGTTGTGGGCACTGCCACTTCTCACCAATCACAAGAGACACATGAACTCCCTGTGAACCCGTCTGTCTGAACTCATGAAGCAGATTTTTGGAAATAAAGTAAGTTTAATCTCTGCCCTAAATGTGTTGTTGTTAAAAAGAGAAAATAGCAGACTGGCAAATGTTTTACTTTGAGGCACATTGTTTTAAGAGAGATTATTAAAGCGAACAAACACAAGGTTTGGCAGTGCAGGTCATTTGGAATTTGATGATTAAATCCGGGCTTTTGATTGTCGGGATGTAAAAATGCTAAATGATCAAAAATAGGTTTATTTGGTTTAATAATGATATCTACTAAGCTCAACCACACATCATGAACAAAAATGCAAAAAAACAAATACAATACAATTAAAAATAAGAGTATCAGAATAAGAATTAAGTATCCTGTATACCAGTATGTTACATTCTAAAAAAAAAAAAAAAATGCTGGTTTAAAAACAACACATGTTGGGTTGAAAGTGGGTTAAATGTTTGCCCAACGTGCAGTTTAAAGTGACTATTGTTAAACATTACTATATGGCTGGCTTAAAATGAACCCACAAATAGGTAGAAAATTAAAAATCAGACTCGTAATTACTAAAGGCAACAATAATAATCAAAAGGTGGAAATGTATTATTAAGCAATTTAATAAATGTTTGTTAATTTAACTCATTGATTAATGTTAATTTATTAAACATACTAATAAATGTTCATTTAAAACATTGGGTTCATTTTAAGCAAGCAATATAGTCATTTTTAAACAATAATAAAACTAGCCAGCAGGTTGGGCAAACATTTAACCCCACCGCTGGGTTTGTCCAATTTCAACCCAACTTAGGTCGTTTTTAAACCCATTTTTTTAGAGGGTAGGTTTTATAAAATAAGCAATAGAGGAATTAGTAACATATAGTTCATTCAGGACCTCAAATTCTAAAACCTTACTATATGTTAAATATAATATCTTAATTTTTGTGAGTTCTGATCATTTATTTTTCATTCATTGCTTATTTATTTTGTAATATGTTACAAAATATATTTCGCTTTTCCCAATATAATAGTCCCTACGGAGATTAGTAAACATTTTCTCTCTGAAACGACATTAAAAACCATGTCGACGTGTAACTTCACTCATGCATGTATGTGCACAACCTTTCAATAATGCAAAAGCGTCTAAACACAATCATATTTTCAAAATCCTCATATTATATTAACCGAGCGAGTCTGGCTGTCTTTGAAAGCACATGAACAAATAAACTCTTTGCAACTGAACGAAAAGAACAACCCTCACGGTCACTGGTCATTTTCTCCCCTAGAGATGCAGGTGGGGTTAAAGCAGGGTCAGCGTGTTCATTCCCTTTTCTCTTTATATCCGTCTACAAAAACGCAATCAAATCACCCAAATCTCTCAAAAATAATTGACCGACTTTTTCGGGTTCAAAAAGAGGCCACGATAATGCTGACAATGTCGGTTTGGTATAACAGCTTAACTTCCTTGTCCTCCTTTTATTTTTCCCTTGGCAAGTCGTCCCTTTGCCCTGCTGTTGAACCTGCACATCGCTGACCGATGGGCATTTTTTCCGCTTTTTAACAGCAGTGGGTGATGGGGTGCAAATGCCAGCTGCGATCTTACTCATGGCAGAGCCATTGAGATCTCTAAAATATTCAAACAAACTTTACCGGCATAGACATGGTGCCAGATTGCCAATGCAAGCATTAAATATCTCCCATATATATTTATATATTTCTAACATTAAGCCCTTTAAGAAATGCACTTTGAAAATCATACACAAATTATATTAATTAGGAGAAACTATCTCAAATAGCATGAATGATTCTGCTGTTCTACACACACACACACACACACATATATAAACAGACAATATAATATAACAGCAGAATCATTCATGCTATTTGAGAAGCAATGTCTGAAATATTGAAAAAGAAGATGATGATGATGAGTGTTATGGAGCTATTCATGGTCATTTAATCAGGACTACATTCTCTGACGTGAAGGTTGATTGCTGTGCAAGCTGAGGGCAGCGCAGATCTGAGGGCATTTCATTGTGTGTGTGTGTGTGTGTGTGTGTGTGTGTGAGAGAGTGTAAGCAGCATGGTAATAATCTCATAGCTGCATCATCTGCCAGGGCCTTTTAGATCCATTTCCCCTCGGCCTGGAATAGCAACAGGGCAACAGCTGGTGTAGATGAACGCGGGCAGGCAGGCAGAGAGGGAGGGTTATGACGATGGGGGTGGGGATGTTCCATGTTTTTTTTTTTTTTTCTTTTTCCTACCCCTCCGAATTAATCCTGACACTCTGACCCTTGCCTAAATTCTTGGTTCCATGTTGCGGTCTGTGGCAGGGATTGAGACGCATGAAATTACAGCAGGAAAGCGGGATAACGCGCCCAGTGCCAATCAGTTCCCCCCACTGATGCACCGTCAATCTGGATTGTCCTAAGATCCTCTGACAGGAGGAATAGTTCAAAGTTCATTACCTTCCAAAATCTAGTATATTTTCACAGAAAATGTAAAAGCACAATCAGCGGAATAAAAATAGGTTTAAAATGGACATGGTAAAGACACTCAATATGCTAATGTGACACTTTTAATATCTTATGTTATTATGGACTATGAACTTTGAACTATGGACTATCAACCTGAAGCAAAAACAAACTTAATACAATATTAATGTTGTTGAAAGAAGTCTATTATGCTCACTAAGACTGCATTTATTTGATCAAAAATACAATAAACAATAATGTTGTGAAATATTATTACAATTTAAAATATCTGTTTTCTATTGTAATATATTGTTTTAAATATAATTTATTCCTGTGATGGCAAAGCTGAATTTTCAGCAGCTATTACTCCAGTCTGCAGAGTCACATGATCCTTCAGAAATCCTTCTAATATTTATATAAGTGATTAACAAATTTCAAACTAAATGTGTTAGGATGTTTAATAAGCAAACCTTTATTCTGGATTGGCACCCGAGACCCTGCTTCTCACATAAGCTGTGTGTTTTTTATTGTAACCATGAAAGTATCCTTATTGAAAACCACTGTTACACTTTTAATTAGAAAATTGAAGAATGTCATGGTGAGTTCAGTGCGTAAGTCTTAATGATCGGTCTGGATTAGCTGTCATTAAAGGATAAAACAGACATTATCCGCTCAAGACTCTAATGCACAAAAACAGCGCTGGTCTTCAAGACACTTCGAAATCACCAAAACAAATCCATGAAGCACCAGATAGTTTGCCTGATTTGACTGTGCTTTATTTTTATGTCACTCGATTTCTAAACGCAACCTCGTAGCTGACAAGTAATCTTGTGAAGTCAAATTTCATGGTTGGGTAAGCATTCCCTCTCAGTTTGAAAAATAATTACGTTGATTATTGAATGAGTAAATTTATTGATTTGAGCTTTTCTAATACAATTGTTTTCATTATATTTTATCATTTGGAATTGAAAACACTTATACATTTTAGAACATCCTATATATATATATATATATATATATATATAAAAAATATATAAAAAACAAATGATGAAAGCCTGATTTGAATGTATACAGATATATAAAAAGTATACGTCAGAATATTTCAGTATTGAGTATTCACTGTTCCTTTATATCAACAGCTGTACTGATCTAACATTCACACTTCATAAATTATTTACTGAACAAAGTACCTCTTAATAAGCTAACATAAAAAGAAACACTCAAATGGCAAAAGTTTTTCTGTTTGTGAGTGTTATTTATTCATCTGTCAGACTGTATTTTTAGAATGCTTTTATTTCTCCCCATTATTTTCTCCATAATGTTTAAAGTGTTGCTTGAAGCTTTTAACAGAGGTCTCAGCACTGTGACAGGAAAGACATTCAATGCATTTCCTTTTCTGAAAGACATGGCCATCATGACTATCCTGTGCTTTTACCCACAAACAAGCAAATCCATTTACGGACTAACCGAATGGTTTATTTTTCTTTTTCTCGTTTTTTATATCACCACTCCCCGACTGCTGTCGAGCAAGCTTGCCGATCGGACCATCTCACAAAATCTGTCATGAATACTTAATACCCGAAATGTTGCTCATGCGGCCATTTTCACGGTTCAAGAAACATCTGAAAAGAGAAGTTGGCCGCAGCTCGAGGAGACCGATTTCACTTTTTTCTTCATTTTCTCTTGAGATTCTGAACATATGTGGCAGCAAACAGCAGTGCTGAAAATACGTCTGCTGGTGGACGTATGTCTAATTTCATTTCATCGCACGGTTCACCACCAGGTCATCTAACAGCAGGAGGACGAGCGTGTTAAGTAATGCGCTGCAGTATGAGTCAACAAATATAGGATTATGTTATTTGGTTTAACAGATAAGCTTGATTTCTACAGATTAAACAAGCATTTTCAAAAGCTCTATTTGCATAAATCACCACAGTCATTGATATGATTATGGTTTGTATCTAGGCCAAGAACTGCAAACCTACATATCCAGCACGGACGACACAAGTAAATTCCGCTGATCTGTGTATACATTGCAAGCTCCTTGCGCGATGGACACAGTTGCATTCCAAACCCCTGTTCAGACAAACCCACAGCTGTGACCTGCAGTACCACTTACCTCCATTAGGGGGAGGAAGAGGTGCAGACAGCAAAAGGAAGTACAGACAAGCAAGAGTTCAACTGAAATCAGAAAAGCTGCTGCACAAAGAGGGTGTTGTCTGGCGGAGACGTTAAACACCTTGGCCGGCATCCTGTTGCGATAGAGAACTGCACAGTAAGAGGCCTTTAATAAGAGTAGATTAGTGATTTTGGCTTTGGATTGTGATATACTGTACACACACACACACACACACACACACGGCACTCACACGGTACAGCATGCTGTAGAGCTGAACAGGTCATGGACTGTCTAAGCACTATTCATGTCTACATCGGGAATTCATGGATCTGAGCACTTGGATTCAAAGACGTCATTCAGTGGCTCCAAAATGTGATCGAAAAGGCTAAATACCCCAAACTCCTGCGGATTCGCTCTGAGAACCGCTTGACTTTTCTCCCTTGTTCATCTTCCTCCAGCACTTTCTCTATCTCTGCTTCGCTCCGGGACCGTAATACCACATCAATGCCTCAGCGGGGCTGTGGCACCAGGCAAATGTAAACAGAGAGGTCATCCCTCCTCTCTCGTGCTGTGCTCAGGTCTTTTTCTCATCCTTCCATCGCCTCTGAAAGGTCTAGCCTTTCACACGGGACAAGCTAGGGATGAAGGTGAAGCATGACATCCCATTTGAGGTTTAATGAAAGCAAGGGAGGAGAGGAGAGGAGAGGGAGTAAATGATTCAGGGATCTCAGCAGACGATCGCTGGAGATGCAGCAGTGGTCTGAAGAGAGGCAGAGCTGTCATAAGATTGAAGAAAAGAAAGGAAGGATGAATAGGCCTCAGCTGGATAGATGGATGAATGAATGGGATGAAAAGGGAAGAAAAAAGGATAAAGAAGTTTTGCCCGCGTAACTGACCCACCCGTTCTTTCATAACATCTCCACCCATAAATTGTTACTGCCATAAAAAAAAAAAAAAAAAAATATATATATATATATATATATATATATATATATATATAAGAAAGCACGTCACATAATGCCTGTAGCATCCTAACAGTTATAGAGCCTCATACATGAAGCTAATGGGATAATAAACCAGTTTTAAACAGTTTTATTTTTTTAATGAATCTGGAATTGCATTTTTTTTAAAAGACATCAATGCTTTTAATCAGAAATGATGCATTAAACTGACTTAAAAAAATAAGTTATGGATAATAAGAAATCTTCTTGAGCACCAAATCAGCATATTAGAATGATTTCTAAAGAATCATGTGACACTGAAGACTGGAGTAATGATGCTGAAAATCCACTTTTTTCATTACAGGAATACATTATATTTGAAAATATATTACAATAGAAAACAGTTATTTTAAATGGCAATTATACATCACATTATTATTATTACTATTATTGACCAAATAAATGCAACATTGAGCAAATCTTACCAACCCCAACCTTACTCATATATATACTGTATGATGCCTTAAACATTCTAACTTTTAGGCAGCACACAGGGTTTTGGAATATTATGTAGTGTGGGCTTCTATAATATCAGCATTTGAAAATGTCCTCCATTTAAAAATCTAAACACTTTCTCTGTGCTTTAAGCTCCGTGCTTGTATAATTAAACTGGGATCATTTGCCAGTCAAAGGTCTCAAAACTCATATACAGAAATGGAGGCCAGCAATAAAAACAGATTTGGGTACTGAGACGAATGTCCACACTGTAAAGTGGTAAATGAAAAAATGGTTACTTTAGCTTGTTACTGAGGCAGTGACCTCGAAGGCACAAAGGTTTATTTTTTAAAGATACAGTTTTTTCAACATATTTTTCTGGCAGTGTAGGACAAGACAAATCTAATGATTTTATTTTAAAGTATTAAAAAAAGTACTAAATTCAGCTAAAGGTACTACATTTTATTAGTAGAAGCATCATCATATTAACCAACATAATTAATAAATACACAAAAATATGGGGCAGCGGTGATGCACTCATCAACAGACATTCAAACTCTGCTGTAATCTGCTGAGCTTTCCGGGAGTTCTGCAGGCGCAGATTCTGTGTGTGTTTTGCTCATACCTAATTATTCCCCTATTTCACTTCTCAAATCCTAGTGTCCCTTTCATTTACTGCCCACTTCCTGTCAGGCATCACACATATGCCCGCTTTCAGGCACAATTACATACGCCCCGAAAAACCCTGTACTGTACAACAGTGACTCATCAATATAATCACCCAACTGCTGTTTCAGTGGCCGTATAAAACAGCGTGGGATATATTGGCTTAAATTCGATGCATTAACGATTACATTAAATGTAGGGCAATTAGCAATGGGTGCTAAAGGTTTTTAATGCGGCATGCACTCTTCCATGCTCTGTTCCCCATTAGTGATATTACAGCAAACTGCACATAATAGTTTTGTTGGTTTTTTTTTGTTTTTTTTGCACAGAGATAGTTAGTTTGGTGTTTGGATTTAAAGCCGCTGCCATTGACCTGGGTATTTATGTATTCCATAAGCCCCCAAATTTCTTCTAATGGGTGAGTTGAGAGAAAAGGTGGGACTGCTCCATCATCTCTCTGCCACTGTAAGTTTCCTGTGAAGCAGAGCCTGGCTAAGTGTACACTTACAAACACACACACACACACACACACACACACACACACACACACACACACACACGCACAAATAAAACCACATGAACTCAAAGCTTGTATCTTAACACAATACACACTTGAGACTGAGAATCTGTGGAGCACCAAGCGTATATGAAAAAACACATGAAATGCATCTCATACATATAAACACAGCATAAACTAATACAAACACTAGGGACGAGAGGAAAATAATTGGGTTTTAAAGTTTGTAGGGGAGAAACCTGATCAGGGTGCAATAAATTCCTACATTTCCTTTCTAATGGAAAACAAAAATACAGAGAGAGAGAGGAGAGGGAGAGGGAGACGGAGAGGGAAAGAGAGAGAGAGAGAGAGAGAGAGAGAGAGAGAGAGAGAGAGAGAGAGAGAGAAAAGTATAGGACAAAACAGAGGAAAAATGCTACGGGCAAGCTAACAGGCAGCTGATATCGATCAGTGGGTGTCCAGCAATTCTAATTGGAGGTTTTAATTGTCAGAGGGGTGAGACGGAAAGAAGCTGATGAATAAATGCATCATTCTGTCTGTTTCGTTGATTTTAATGTGGTTCTTTATGTGTTCTGCTGAATTTTTTTTTTTTTTTTTTTGCTTTTTGCTGCACGTTCCTCCAGGGGAGAACTGTGTATTTGGTTTTGAAATTGGTTCCGGAGACAAAATTCACATTTCTCAGATATTCACATTTAAAATGTACTTTACAGAGAAAACAAAATACATGACTCATCTTGCACTACGCAGATTTTTGTCAAATCAGACACTTGCCAGAATGAAAATGTCCCACCCCTAATACCTTGTAAATAGCAAATTATGGTTAATGAAATGAAATTATATTCATTTCATAGGAAATACATATACACAAGAATATATATATATATATATATATAATATATAATATATAATATATATATATATATATATATATATATAAAAAAAAACATTTTGTGTGTAAAAGACAGAAAAAAAATATAATTATTTTTACATCTTTTATCTTATACGGACTGTTCTTTTTCTCCCATTTAATATGGAAATCATCTTAATGAAATGCATATGCGCTCCATACATGCACGCACGTATTCCTGTAACATTTATAACGTAATGTCTGTCAGAAGCAGCTTCTCCCTCATTTATCATGTCTATTTAGCCGGAGAGAGATGCCGTTTCCCTCCTTCAGTGGAAATACGTCTGTTGCCAGTCCATTTAAACACATCCTCTCCATCTCTCGCTGTCTTTCTTTTTTGCTTTACTTTATTTCTCCATTCCACTTCTCCTCTGTAATGTCTCTGCTCATTCATCCTCAATATAGTGTTTCAAAACAGTCGCTTGCACCTTCTATTTTTTTTCTTCCTGTCCCTCTTTTTTCCCTTCCAAACTCCATTCTAAGTATTTTCGGTGTAGTTTTGAAAATCCCTTTTCTGTCACACACACATACACACACACACACAGGCTTGTTTTCCACATGGATCTATGCATGGGCCGCGCTTCCTCTGCGCTGACTTTAGACGTTCTTCCATCCTGCTAAAATAAACCAACGTGGTCTTGAGACTCTGAACAAATAAGCATCTCACTTTGGTCCAGATCCTCGAGCGGCTATCCTGCCGGAGTAAGTGATTATTCCTTTACCTCCCTGATTAAAAGAAACAGGCTGGAATATAATACCAGCACTATTACAACCCAACCGGAAAAATAGCAGGCCTAATCCTGCAGAAAAGAAGTGCTCGTGTACACTGTGACTGGCAAAACACCATGAGAGAAAATGGTGGAAGAGATTACAGATTTTTACCTCTTCACGCTGGACGTTGAACCGGGCAGAAGGCTTTTAAGATCGCCTGATCTGTTCTAGTAGGAACGCAATTGTAAGCCAATGGTTGTTAAATTGATTTTTTTCTCACTGAAGCATAAAAGAGTCTTTTGTCTGTCTCTAGAAGAAACTCTTTCATTTCAAGAAAACTCAGTGTGAGTATAAGTGCGTACACTGAATATCCGCCTGGGGCCGGTCACTCCCAGCGTGAGTTCTGCACTGAGCAAATTGATGTCATGGGAAATATACAGTATATAAGTTAAAAGAAGGAGGAATGTCAATTATCAAGATGATGACAAAACAGCAATAGCTTGAGCATGTCAAAAATCATTATTAATAGTCGTGTCAGTAAAAGTTTTTCTCTGTCACTAACAGCATCTAACAAAACTGCAAAAATTAGTTTCCAAACAATTTACAAGCCGATCTTTCAGGGTTCAGACCAATCAATGAGAATTTTAGCTAGAACATTTTTTGCTTTTAAGAGCTCTGTAAAACATTTATTTTAATATAATTACACTTTAATATATGATTCACCGTATTGCTTTACTTTCAGCAAAAAGGGGGTACAATAGAGCTAAAGGCACACCTTAAAGGATAAGTTAACTTTAAGATGAAAATTATCCCATGATTTACTCACATCCTAGGTGTATATGACTTTCTTCTTTCAGACGGGCTATTTAATGGGGGTTACTAAAGGCCATCTGAAGCGATACGATGCGATTGTGTAAGAAAAATATCAGTATTCAAAATTATTATAACACATTATGAAGTAAAATAACTAGCTTCTGCCGGACCGCCTTCCATCTTCCGTATTCAACTTATTCTACAGTTTCACATTTTTTGTAAGTTGAATACGGAAGGTGGTCAGGTGGAAGCTAGTTATTTTGTTTTATAATGTGTTAAATATGGATATTTCTGAAAATATTAACCCCCGGAGCTGTGTGGAGTAAGTTTGTGATGGATGGATGCACTTTTTTCGTGCTTCAAACAGGTGTTTTCTGTGCACTGCCAATATTAAGCTTTGGAGCATCAGGGTGATCATTATTCCAATTGTATCCGTCTGAAAGAAGAAAGTTATATACACCTATAGGATGGCTTCAGGTTGAGTAAAGCATGGGGTAATTTTCTTTTTAAAGTGAACTAATCGTTTAAAAAAAAAAATATATCTCTGTCATGACAACTCTCGGAGAGTTTGGCATGGTAATAAGCATGCCAATGTTGATATGCTTGATCTTGGGGAAATAGATCTGCTACGCTGCTGCTGCTGTAGGTTATTCCTGCAGCTGCAGAGCAAGTACGGCACTTGCTACCACCAATACATACACAACACGCTGCTGTGAGTAAGACATGCTAATGCTGTACAGCATAGTGTACATGAATTACCAGTAGCAGATCTATACAGGTGGAGCTGGGGAAGGTGGAGTGTTTCTGAAAGAGTGCTGCACCGCTAATGCAAATGCTACCAAGTATTTGAAGGTTGAGCACACAAGCTCATTGGCCACTGATACAGCAAGAACCAATCAGCTGTGCTCTATAGATAATGATGTGATTACGAACAGGTTGAGTTAAAGGACCTATTAGCCTGCGACATCTTAAGTTTCATGACAGAACTTTGTATATATTTGTATTGAGCATTGATGGAGCAACATATTTTGTGTGAAAATAAATAATAAAAGTGTTTTTTTTTTTTGTTTAAAAATCTTATAAATGCATGAGGTTGCAAGGTGGACCTTTTACCCCACTCACCAGCAAAGGCCAAAAGGCACAGATTATTTATACAAATGCTTTAGCTAATATAATATGGTTTTAACAATGTCTAAATTGATACCTGTTCAAAACAATCACTTTAGCAAAGTTTGTACTTTTTTTTTGATAAATAAAATAATAGATGTTTGTTCAATAAATAAGCTAATAGAAAATAGATTTTACAGTAGTAACAATCATTTATATTTTATTACATATGAACATATGATTAATATAATATAATTGTCACACCCATGAACTGTCTCGTTTAGTTTAGTCCTGTCATGTGATGTCATTCCCTGTTCATTTGCCCTCTCTGTGTTTACCTGATTAGTTAATTACCCGCACCTGTTTCTGTTCTCCTCGATTAGTTTGTCCCTCGTTATCTCCCGTATATATTCTCCCAGTTATGTTCAGTCCTTGTCGGTTCTTGTTTGTCTGTGTATGCTGTGTGTTCCTGCCTGTCTGATGTACCTAGCTGTCTGGATTAAAACCCTTTTGATATATCTTCTTCGTCTTCGCGTCTTTACCTCTTTATATATTATACATTATACTTTTTTTTTTAAATATGATGGTTTTATAACAGATATGGCTATTATCTCTGGTGGCACCCAACTTACTATATGATATTTGCCATCTGATTCTAACCATGTCATGTCAATGAAGAGATAAGTCAGCCAGCTATATCATATAATGTTAATTATGTGCCTTTCGACCCAACATCAGGGGCGTCTTTTACCCCAAATAGCACACTTTTACATATGCTTCCATTATTGAAAAACTGTACCTTTAATTACCTTAAACAAAACTAAAAATCCTTACAACCTTCATTTCAACATATATTCAATAATTTTAACAATTCTAATTTGCTACTTAAATTTACAACATTTTAAAAAACATCAAATATTAGGTTAAATTAGCACAGAATCAACTTTGCGCTGCTGCCCGCAATTGCGTCAAGGATCAGCCAAATTTCCACATGAATCTTGAAAAGAGGATGTTTTGGAAAGTGCTGCAGCGAGTTTTTCAGCGAAGATCAAAAGCACCTTTTACCCTGGTGAGCCTTTAGCCTCGTTGTACACTACTAAAGCTGTCACCATTGGGGGCATACTTTTTATCTTTTTTACCACTAAAGTGTGCATAGTACCTAAACTGTACATATTAGTAGCGTTTTTGAAAGGATACCAACCCAATGATTGATTTGCACCATTCACAAATCTTCTCCCGTGGCCTCATGGGATAGTGAAGTGTCCATCTTCAAAATCTCACTGGAAGTAGTAGGTCATCTGAGTACATTTTGCTACTCTTGTATGAGTACTGTGAATTCAGACATACTTCTTTTGTCACAAACTTTTTTTCAGCTACTATATAATAGAGAAGTATGTGATTTAGGATGGAGCCAGAGTCTTTACAAATGAGTTGATGAGTTGATTAGAAAGGCATCTTTCTAAACATGTTCTTGGTTCAAAGTTCACAATAAAACAAATTTAAACAAATACAACTTGTGATCCTAAATATGTAATAGCAGATGCTTAACATTAACTAAGATTAATAAATGCAGTAAACTATTGTAGTCAACAAATGTTAGCAACAGTGTTGGGGATAGTTACTTTTAAAAGTAATTCATTACAATATCAATATTGATCCCTAAAAATTTAACTAATAGCGTTACTTAGTGAATCAGTTAGTTATGAAACTAATGCATACATTAATTTTGCATTACTTTTTCCTCTGCTTGTTTGTTTTTTTAGTAACGAAAAAGAAAATCTATTCTTGGCAAATGTAAACGAAAATGTGAAATGAATAAGCCTCAAGCTGAAGGTAATTCAAATTCACAATTCAGCAATACAAACAATGAAAGAAACACAATTGTGAATGATGTTTATCAAAAGTCACTTGATTATTAGTTGAATGGGATCATCAAAGGTCAGCAGCAAAGATATTGCTTAATAAACTGAGATTAAATACATAAAGTATATTTGTGTCATTTATCATATTTAATTATTGCAGGTTTGTGTAAAATTGCTAGTTTGCATTTCACTGTTTTTTCTCCTTATTAGTAATGCTGAATCTGTTTTTGTGCAAATGAGATAAGTAAATGGATGCTCACATTTAGTCTAGAACTACAGTAACCATCATGTTTACAAAGCTCACGCCTCTGCACCTTCCTCCTGACTTCTTTCAATGTGGTGACAGAAAAGGTTTTCTTTCTTTCTTTTTTCTTTCTTTTTTTTTTTTTACTGAACGTGCACATGCAAAATATGAGTCAGAAACTTTGGTCAGATTGCTGTAAATTTGGACTCTTACGGAGACAAACCAAAGTTTTCTAGCAGTCCTTAAAAAATGACTTTTTTAAAAGTAAAGAAAAGAAAAGAAAAAAGTGAAAAACATTCATTTGAACAAAACACAGAATGATGCACACACAAACCACCTCGTCTCACTCTCACGCTCAGGCACACACATGCACTAAAACCTCAAGACATTACCGAGACCACAAAATGCATCATCGTGCACATCGATTGGACACAGTAATTACAGAGAGATGCTTAATGGCGAGTAAGTGACCATGGTAACCAACCAGCACTTTTCTGCAAACTTCAAACCCTTTCCACACACCTGCCCAGACTCAAGAGGGCTTTTAACACAGGGAGGGGCACCATTCCCCTCTCACACATAAACACACAAACGCAAATATGAACACAAGGAGAGCTGAAAAAAAACTGAAACCTGAACATAATGATGCTGAATCAAAGCAAAAAATGAACAAAGTAGCTATAGCAAATTCAGAGGGGAGATGGATAGCTTGAGAGGGGACGTGGTCATGTCAGTGGTCAGTATAATGGGAGCCGTCGCTCCACACATGGATGGATCTCTTTGACTGCAGCTCAAGGCTGGTCTGGATTCAGTCACACAGCAAAGCGGCCAGATTTAAATGGAGCTACTCGCAGGCTTCACGCCAGACCTGCAGACTACATCTCTGCCTCTCCAGACAAAGCCAATGGGCCTCTGTTTGTTTCTCTTCCTCTCTGGCTTCCAAATTACAACAGTGCACACAAATTTAACAAGCAAATGAGTTTCTCCTCTCCTCTCCAACATTTCCCCCACCCTTTGCTCTTGCTGACATGGCAGCACAAGTGTTTCATGTGTGTTTTCCACTCACGCTCATCCAGCTAAAATGGAGGTATATTACTGGTGAAATCCCATTGGGGCCCACCCTCTTTCCTAAAGCCCAGCATATATGCCACATTCTGCAACCGTGGTGTATCCAGCAAAACAGATAAACAGCCTTCATATAGGTGTGTGTGCAGTATAAAGTGTGCATTTGTTTCAAAGAGTAAACACTAGTGGTCTAATGTGGAATCGAACATTGTTATCCCTAATGGAGGACAGTCATTTGCTAATGTTAATTACTAACATTAGTCTCAATCATTACCAATGTGTGGATATATATGGTATAATGACTTGTGTTAATGTGCATGTGTTAATGGTCAGCATGTCCAGGTCGGTGGGTCGTGCCAGTCTCAGGAGGAGTCTCATCTGGGCTCCACTAATGCTAGCAGACCTCCTACGGCTGGCACTAACTTTGAATGTGGTTTCATTGGATTTCATCAGAAATGAGCAAGATTTGCACCATTACAGAGAAGAGTAGCATATGCAGGATTTTTCTCACCCTGCTTAGTTTCAACTGGAGAGGCAGGAACAAGATTTTTTTTTTCTGCTTTTAAAAGCAATTTTAGTAAATGTCACACTTTCACACTTACTCACACCATAATGGACTGCTACTTGTCATCTTTTCACTCTGCAAGGGAAAACATTAACCTCACAGTGATGACATTTTTCAGTTGAGGAGCAACATATGTGTGTATGTTTAATCCTGCGAACACCTTGATTTTCAGTCAATAGCAATTCTAAATGTGTATGGACTATATCTTTAAAGAGATTTTTATTTTTATTTTTTAAATATGTTCCATTTTAAAATATTTTAATATGTTTAATATGTGAGTGTACATGACAAAAAAGGGTTTTTTTCAAGGTAAAAAAATAATATATAAATAATATTATTGTAAACAATTATTTTAAACATCATATATATATATATATTTATTTTAATTTTATCTTAAAAAATGTATCCTTGGCAAAGTATTTAGTCAAAATAAATTGTTTATTTGTGGACATATTGACCATTATTTGGAATAAATATTCATAAAAAAAAAAAAAAAAAAAATCTTAACAGGATGTTTGGAATGGCACAGTGGTGAGTAAATGACAGAATTGTCATTCCTTGGTGAGCTATTCCAAACTAATTTAGCCACAACTTCCTGAGTTCTACATAAGACACACCCAGTGCCAACCTCACAACTTTATTTTTAATCTAAAATAACATAAAAGCTATCAATGCATCAACTGTTAAAACATATTCTGGTTGATGAAAGGAACAAAGCATTTAAATGTGTGTTCACTCCCATCCTGAGAAAACCGATTAACTAATTTTAGCTAAATGCAGCTCCAAAGAAAAGTTTGGGAGGAGCATGTTCATACAATTTCACCAGTTTCAATGATAAGAGTATATAAATAGATTCTTACTCACTCCTTTAGATAGTTCCTCTGACACCTTTCCTCCACCCCAAAATGCCAGTTTTCCTCCAAATCTGTATGGTCTAAACTTTCAACTGCAGACAGCAAGACAATCTGTCGACCAGTTTCACTTCTCATAAACAACAATAACAACAAGACGGTTATACTATGGTACTTGATATACTATCCTGATGAACTTGAATTTTAGATTCAAGAAAACTGACAAAATTAATACCAATTAACACTGTTCACTTTGTTGCCTCCTTGGTCTCCTACTACTGTGATTCATAAAACCATAAATCCGTGCTCACACAAGCAATTCAACAATCAGTTTTGAAAATTTTAGTCATTCTACATTTAAGTAGACAAGAGCTGTACTTGCATGACTGAAAATAGCTTCTGGTGCATTAGAAAGAAGATCACAGTGATGATGGACTGAAGACAGCCTTTGGCCTTCAAAGTCTGTCTTCTGTGGACTACAGGAAATATCACTGACATTACTTACTTCAGTTACCAAGCTCAAATGGCAATGTAGATGACAGATTCAAATCCATTCAGAGTAGTTTAATGCCATCTCTGTGGCACTGTACAAGAAACACATACCGCAGGTCCTTTTCCGTTTTTCCTTTTCTCAGCCATGTTTAGGCACTTTGGGATGGATGGTGGGGTTATGTGGCCTCACACATACACAAATACACTGTTCAAGAAAAGAGATATTACTCAGCTTAGTACAGCAAAGACAGTTAACTAAATAAGCAATAATCTGTCAATTTATCAAAGAAGCGATGCTAGTAAGATTTATCCTCATGCCCACTGTTTTGTTTCTCCAAGGCCTGAAAGCATGACTCCAGATTTATGAGCCTCCACTCAGCCATTCTATCAACATATACAGACATACATGCACCACAAAGACCAGACACAAGTCCTTTGTGTGTTTGCACACAGCTCAGAATAACAAACCAAGCACTGACTTCTGCAGACACACGCATGAACAAATATAAGAATATAAAAAAAAGTAAAAAATAAAATTCTCTGGTAAACTTTTATCATGCTTTCATGCTTTTTATTGCCTTAATGTATATATTTTATTTTATTTACCATTATCCCAGAATATATATATATATATATATATATATATATATATATTAGGGCTGTCAATTGCTTAAAATATTTAATCACGATTAATCACATTATTGTCATGAGTTAACTCGTGATTAATCGCAACTTAATCGCATATTTTAACAAAACATTGAAAGCTCAGCCAAACTTCTGGTTTTGGGCAGGTATTTATTTCTCATCTCCCTCTATGGTGTTTAGTGATTGTGTGAATGACACTGTTTGAACCTTCTTTTGGAAAAGCTGCCTGCGATGAGCTTTGATTCATCATGTGACTCATCACCACTGTGATGGTGGTTTGGTGGTTGTCATTGCATTACAAAGGTACAAAACAGCTACTAGTACTTCGATAGGTTGGTAAATTAACATTATATCAGTTAATGAAATACATTTTTTTACTGTAAATTTAAGTTCAATCAGAAAAACCTAAACCCTACATACACACACTGTGCTGTTATTGTGGAGGCTAATGTGGAGGATGTGTCCATAGGTCTCTGAGGAAAAAGAGAGTGGAGGGAAGCAAAAAAGAGTGTCAGTGTTAGTCAGTGGTATAAAGAGGGCAGAAGTACGAAAGACTGCGAGTGGAGCTCGTGTATCACTATTAAAGCCAAATAAGCTCAACACACACATACAGAATTAAAGCTATACTGAACACAAATCAAATCCATTCAAACACCTCTCTCTCTCTCTCTCTCTCCCTCTCTCTCACACACACACACACACACACACACACACATCACCAGCCTGAAACGTAATGAATAATCACTACTGCTGAAACAATTTCTCACTCAGATCTCAGGCTTCAGCATTTTAAGTCTCTCTGCGGTAAGTTGCTGCCAAGTTCAACAAAGTGCTAGAAATAATAATTAGTTGCCATGACAACGGTGACTGGAAAGGGGGGTAGTTATGAAGACTAAACAATACAGAGAGAAATCAGTACCAGGAACCATTTGCATTTGAAGTGTGAAAGTTAGCACATATCTGTGCGTGCACATGTGCGCAGTCACGCATTTCTGATCCGTTAGGAGTCAGAGAGCATCGAATGTGCTACAAACAACCAATCTGAAAACAATTTTCTAGGAAATATACATTTCATTATGACCTAAGTATATGTACGTTTAATAAATAGGAGCAAAATGACACCACCGGAGGTGGGTCAGACAGCACACTGATATCTGATTACTTTTATGTGGTGACTTTCGCCCCACCTCGGTTTTATTTTCACTTTCTCCATGGCGAAATCCTGCACATTACCCACCGAGACCATTAAAACATTTTCTCATTGTGGGCTGGCGCTGATGACATTAAAATCCAGTCTTTAGGACAAATGGGAAATAGCGAGGAAGTGAGAGACAGAGCAAAGGAGGAAGAGAGGGAGGGAGGAAGATTAAATGTTATTACAACAGAGGGACATCCAATAGGAACATATGGCGCTAATGCTATCAGATTTCCCAGAGCATGCTGGGAAAGCACGTCGAGAGTCTCTTCTCATTGCACGGCGCTAACAATACATTGACAATCTCATTTACACGGAGCCCCGCTCAGAGAATGGTTATCTAATGAAGTCATATGCATTTATTTCCTCCATGTGTCTGTGAGCTTTCTAGCTCTGCAAATGTAACCAAGAGCAGGTGCACTTTGAAGGGAACCGAATGATATAAAGGGGACGGGTCCATTTATGGGATTTGATTATTTAAATAAAAACGCTCAGTGCGTTTAATATTTCACCGCTACAATATATCAAAAGACATAATGACACATTTTAAATGTAAAAAAAAAATCCTGCAGCACCCATCAGCTAAATCACTTTGGGCACTGATATAGCTAATGTGAATAACAGACAATCTTTAAAAATCTCAGCCAAATTTCCTTCTGCTTTCAATCCCAACCAACATACATCGCATAGGACTGCAATCACTGAAAATATCCTCAGAGCGTTTCTAAGAAATAGCTGTTTTGTAACAATACTGGATGTAATTAAATACCTGCTTGAGTCAGAATCTATGCGTTTGACTGGGTGCATGGTCATTTGTGCTACAAAAAGAGTAACGGTACTGTGTTATCATCTCCAACTGTTGCTAGGAGCACACAATTCATCTATTCAGTTGTCATGGTGATATTAATGTCTTTTTTTTTTCCTTGCTGCAGGTCGTTGATTTGTTGTTATAGAGAGTATTTTTTGGCTTTTGTGTTAAACGGCAGTAATTACAATGACAAGACCCTCAGGAACAGAACGAATCGGACTGCCTAAAGAGGACAATCAGGATTTTCTCACCGCAGTGAGAGTGTTGAAGAGCTCCCAGATGTGATAATAACAAAAGCAACGTAGGCACGCAGAAACCAGTTGAAGCACCGACCGACAATGTCTTTCTCATAAATGCACACGCAGATCTGTTCTCTCACTTGGCAGATGCTGAAGCTTCAAGGGGGGTGATTATCCATTCCAGATGAACACACACACACACCCGCATGCGGCGGCACAGATGCCCTAGCACGAGTAGGCATTGTCACCACGACCTGCCAGCCACCTTTGGCTCAGAGGACGCCAGAAGAGCAAATGTCACAGTGTTTCATGCCACTCCGCTTCCACGGGGGCCATTAATCATGTGGCACCCAAGGTGGACAGGAAGTGTGACTTTGCAAAAGGTGAGGCCTGTAAGAATGAGTGATGTGTGAAGATGAATTGGATGAGGAAGATAAGAGACAGAGAGAACAGTCAGTGTTTAGTCTTCTTTGACTAACATAGCAGTGCTCCAGACAAAAGAATCAATTAAGGAGTCGTTGGCTTCTTTAAGAGGGGAAAGAAATAAGCGCCAAATAATTTTTTTTTTTTAATAGCCAGAAAAGAATAAACGTTTTATCGTGTGTAAAAAGTCACGCAATTTTTAACCATAACCTAAATTCATATTGTCGCTAGGGGCGATCTCAGCAAAAAATAACTCTCGCAAATTAAATTATTCTCGCAGTCTGGAGCCCTGCATATCAATACCACACACACACACACACACACACACACACACACAAAACCTTTCAAATAAATGCTGTTCTTTTGAACTTTCAAAAGAAGTCATGAAAAAAACAAAAAACAAAAAAAAAAGAATGATGATGCCCACTAAAATATTAAGCAGCACAACTGTTTTCAACATTTATCATGATAAGAGTTATTTCTTGAGCACCAAAGACTGAAGACTGGAGGAAAGGCTACAGAAGCTTGTCCTTCACAGCTTTTTTCAGCTTTGCCTTCACTGGAATAAATAACATTTTAAATTGTACTAAACTAGAAAAAAGGTTATTTTAAGCTGTAATATTTCGCAATATTACTGTTTTACTGTATTTAGGATCAAATATATGCCTTGGTGACTAGGAGTCTTCTTTCAAAAACATATATATATATATATATATATATAAAACTTATTGAAAATAAAAATAATGTAGCCTGTTAATCAACATAGTTTTATGCTCATTTTTTTTTTTTTTTTTTTTTTGGAAACACCACAGCTACTTCAAACACGCAAGAGAAGACAAGCATGATGCATATCTGCTTAAAATATCCATGACCGACACAGACCCAAAGACTCAATCAAATCAAAAAAGGAAATTAACAACTTTATTACACCTTTTTATTAGTAACCTGACACATGATCTTATGTATGGGACAAAAGAGTTTCAGAAATAAGTTTACTGATACTTCTGCCAATAATGTATTTTTTGTCTGAAAAGAAAGATTAATTCTTTTTTTTAATACTACGTTTTTTTTTCATGCAACTTTTTCCATATTAACGCATTTTTTTGTCAGATGCATTTTGTTATCATAGAAACTAGTTGTTATGTAAACATCTGAAATTACAGCGTATTCATATTTTGATATTTCATTATCATGTGTCTAAGGCAAAATTACATCTATGCTACAGGTAAACTTTGTAAATCAATAGCATATCAATCACCATAAAATGTTTCAGTCTGATAAGACTATTGGTGCCGCTTATACATATTGCACAGCAAAAATATCACATTTTCCCTTCATGAGCTACATCATTGTTGAAGTCACACTTTCTCAGTGATGACAAGTTGTTCAGTTTGCTAAATGAGCACAAACCATGGACTTTGTTTTTGTGTGAATAAACGAAAACAAAGTAAATAACACAGACTGATCTAACCTTAACCAAAAATCCAATTATAAACCATGTTTATATAAATAGAATAATTATGAAAACAGTAATATTATTACAATATATTATTATAGTTTAATAGAACACATAAATGCATGCATAAGGCCCAGTCTCTTCACTAAAAAAGATCCTGTCAGCAACAAATGAGCCTGTCCATCCCATGAGAATATCTTCCACCCTAGCAACCAGTCTTGAAGCCGTGTGTGAGTGCGTGTGCGAATTTTCTGTCCTGGCCCGTGTTTCTAGTGTCCAATCACAGTGCAGTATGTCAAACATCAGTCTCTGTCAGAGCAGCGTCCTTATCACTTATGTCCTGTTTAAACCTACAAAAAGCTGTCTAGAGAGAGCGAGAGAGAAAGTGTGTGTGAGAGAGACAGAGAGTGAAAGGTGGAGTAGGACAAAACAGACAGATGCCTGACGAGGAGAGAGAGAGAGAGAGAAACCCAGATAAGACAGAGAGAAATGGAGGGGGAGGGAACGATAACACAACAAATTTCAGTGCAAGCTAAATGCAACACTAAAGACAGATGCTTGAGGGGACAACAGTATTGTAAAAATTTTTACTTTTTCCTATCCTGGTTTAATATGCTGAAAGAACTATACATAATCCATTGGTAGCTTTACTTCCTGAGGAGTGTTAAAATTTTGACATTACTTGAATGTCCAACAGGTGATTAATTAGACAAGCTATTTTGTCAGAAACTTGGATTTCATTTCCGTGTCGTCATGCTCATCTGTTTTCAACATTAATAATACAAGAAATGTTTCCTGAGAACCAAATCGGCTCATTAGAATGATTTTTGCTGAATAAAAATTTGCAATCACTTTAAAACATATTAAAATAGAATGTTATTTTAAATTATAACATTTCAAAATAATACTTAAAATCAGATCAAATCAATTCAGCAACTTTGAGCTTTAGACTTTTTTGTGTATATATACGTGCACATATAACTGAATTAAAGTAAAATAATATCACACAATCTGTGTTAAAAATATTGAGATAAACAATATTGCATTGTTTGTGATCTGATTTAATTGACATAAATGTTCATACTAAAGCTGTACTTTGCTGGGAGACTATGGCAGACACCTGTATTCCATATATTTTAATGGAGAAAAAGGTCAATAATTATTGTACAAAAGACTCTAAATATGTCAATCTGTTTCTGCCTATATGGTCTTGAAGCCCCTCTTCTCTATATAATGGTTGGACGAACTCATAGAAGGGCGGACTTTGCAAAAAAATGGCCAATAATGTCAGTTGCAAAACGGACAGCACTTGTAATTTAAAAGCACTGTAGTACATAGAATGCTTGGAGTCTGACAAGCAGTTAATGGAAGCCTGTCATGACTCATAAATCGTTTAATTTGATCGTCATAATCTTGTTTCTTGTGTCAAATTGTAATTTGTTAATATTGTAAAATGATCATTTAACTCATCTCATTCCATTATTTTCATTTAGTAATTTCACTGTTGAGAGAAAGAGTTTGTGAAGCTTTTCGAAGCAACAACACAGAGACTAAATAGATCTTGGTACTTTGCTAAAATATATGGTAAGTATGCTTATTGAAAAGATCCAACATTCTTGAACACACACACACACAGACACACACACACACACACAGGTTTGTTTTGCTATCTTAGTGAGGACATTGCATATACTTCCATTGATTTTATATCAGATCAATGATATTTTCTGTCACCTAACTCAACCTCAACTCCTAAACCAACATGTGATCATCACTAGATTTAAATAAAACACTTATTTTGGCTGATTTATAAGCCTTTTTAACTACTGAGGACCAGTCAATGTCCTCACTAGTGGGTTGAGAAAGATTTTCACAATATAAGTGAGGACATTTGGTCCTATAGTCAAAACAAGTACACGTACATGTTTCCTTGTGGGGACCAACAAAAGGTCCCCACAATGTCAAGATTTACTGGTTTTACTTACATTGTGGACACACACACACACACACACACACTGATGGCTGATCAGAGCTTCAGCCCTCACTGTAAAGTGTGTTGTCACCCCAGCGTGAGGTGCTTTACGGTAGCATGCTATGTGCACTTAATCTAGTTCATGCCCAAACAATTCCTCAAGGTCTCCATAACTCCTCCTGAAGGATCAGCATTTAATGCATGGAGCACATTCACAACCGTGTGTGAATGTGACTCCGTGTGCCATGAGGAGGTCTTTCCACCCCTAGTCCTGCCATTTTTCATACAATGTTTCCGCATTAACACCCCACCGGATGCATGCTCCCCCTTTCCACCCCTCCCGCATGGCTAGGGATGTTGCGGGCGGGACGTGCCACGCGTATGTAAGTGTATATTACCGTAGCGGCGTATATACACCAGTATAAGAACAGTAAATTACATACAGAGAGAGAGTTGAAGCATCTGTTCTGGTAATTTAATGACTGCAATAAGAATGATCCTTGTACCCTCACGTACCTGGGCTGTTGTCCATAAGCCTCCTGGTGCATTCTGAGAAATGATACATGTATAAATTTGCACTAGCTGAGATGGAGAGAGATATAATAACAAATAAGTCACCTCATGTTGAGAGATAAAAATTGGTAAGTTAGACGTGCATGAAAGCAGGGAAGAGCGAGTTTGTGTTACTTAGATGTTGTAGATGTAAATCACTTCTTTTGCTTTCTCTCTGGTGTATTACCCTCTTTATTCCCCTAATTTAACACTTAAGACATGCCTTATTATCAACCGTTTGCCTGGAAGTCCAATGGCAACAGTCATAGAGAATGAAGTTTAATGCTGAAGTCTTGTTGAGGAGCTTCCCGTTCTTATCTGGTAAGATGGTCAATGATCTAAGGTCTGAATAAAGTTTGAATTTGATTTGGAACTGATCCTATACTAGCAGTTAAGAGCAGTGCCATCCCAGAGCATCGACAGACCACATATGGCAACACCAGAGTGCAATAATAATAAAAAAAAAAAAAAAAAAAAAAAAATGGGAGAATTAAAAAGACCTGATGAGCAGACAGATGGCAGCAGGTAATAGCCAGTGTGTCAGGTTTTTAATCTGGTCCACAAAGCTATTTCGAAGTTAACGTCTGGTCCATGCCATAAACACTCCATTATGACAGCAGATATACCCTGTATTAATGTACATGCATGAATGCTGAACAAAATGCTGTTCATTTTTCCTCCTGCAATCTCAGTTGAAGAGTGAATCAACACGTTCTGATTTCCCAAATCAATACTTAAGGCTCTGTGATATGAAGTCAACACCTGTTCGCCAACAGGCATAGACATCTACAGTCGTGGCCAAAAGTTTTGAGAATTACATAAATATTAGTTTTCACGAAGTTTGCTGCTAAACTGCTTTTAGATCTTTCTTTCAGTTGTTTCTGTGATGTACTGAAATATAATTACAAGCACTTCATACGTTTCAAAGGCTTTTATCGACAATTACATGACATTTATGCAAAGAGTCAGTATTTGCAGTGTTGGCCGTTCTTTTTCAGGACCTCTGCAATTCGACTGGGCATGCTCTCAATCAACTTATGGGCCAAATCCTGACTGATGGCAACCCATTCTTTCATAATCACTTCTTGGAGTTTGTCAGAATTAGTGGGTTTTTGTTTATCCACCCGCCTCTTGAGGATTAACCACAAGTTCTCAATGGGATTAAGATCTGGGGAATTTCCAGGCCATGGACCCAAAATTTCAACTTTCTGGTCCCCGAGCCACTTAGTTATCACGTTTGCCTTATGGCACAGTGCTCCGTCGTGCTGGAAAATGCATTGTTCTTCACCAAACTGTTGTTGGATTGTTGGAAGAAGTTGCTGTTGGAGGGTGTTTTGGTACCATTCTTTATTCATGGCTGTGTTTTTGGGCAGAATTGTGAGTGAGCCCACTCCCTTGGATGAGAAGCAACCCCAGACATGAATGGTCTCAGGATGCTTTACTGTTGGCATGACACAGGACTGATGGTAGCGCTCACCTTTTCTTCTCCTGACAAGCCTTTTTCCAGATGCCCCAAACAAACGGAAATGGGCTTCATCAGAGAATATGACTTTGCCCCAGTCCTCAGCAGTCCATTCACGATACTTTCTGCAGAAGATCAATCTGTCCCTGATATTTTTTTTGGAGAGAAGTGGCTTCTTTGCTGCCCTTCTTGACACCAGGCCATCTTCCAAAAGTCTTGGCCTCACTGTGCGTGCAGATGCACTCACACCTGCCTGCTGCCATTCCTGAGCAAGCTCTGCACTGATGGCACTCCGATCCCGCAGCTGAATCCTCTTTAGGAGACGATCCTGGCACTTGCTGGACTTTCTTGAACGCCTTGAAGCCTTCTTTACAATAATTGAACCTCTTTCCTTGAAGTTGCTGATGATCCTATAAATTGTTGATTTAGGTGCAATCTTAGTAGCCACAATATCCTTGCCTGTGAAGCCATTTTTATGCAACGCAATGATGGCTGCACGCATTTCTATGGTTAACAATGGAAGAACAATGATTTCAAGCATCACCCTCCTTTTAACATGTCAAGTCTGCCACTCTAACCCAATCAGCCTGACATAATGATCTCCAGCCTTGTGCTCGTCAACATTCTCACCTGAGTTAACAAGACGATTACTGAAATGATCTCAGCAGGTCCTTTAATGACAGCAATGAAATGCAGTGGAAAGGTTTTTTTGGGATTAAGTTAATTTTCATGGCAAAGAAGGACTATGCAATTCATCTGATCACTCTTCATAACATTCTGGAGTATATGCAAATTGCTATTATAAAAACTTAAGCAGCAACTTTTCCTATTTCCAAAATTTATGTAATTCTCTCAACTTTTGGCCACGACTGTACAGTGTGATACATCTGAGATAGTCACACAACAGAACTTTCATTTGTTCAATAATAAGTTCTTGAGTGGTTTAAGGTTTAAGGTTGTGAGTCTGACAAATGTTTGGATTCATTGTGAAGAAAATGGGGTAAATTAGAACAATCACAGTGTTCTTTCATCATAGTCCATATAATTGATATTTAAATACAGTGAAATAATGAAATGCAACAACAACAACAAAAACAAAAACAACAATAATAATAATAATAATAATAATAATAATACAAATGTATAAAGCTGACATTTCAAACTTTGAAATTAATGTCATCTGACATGCTTGGAAATATATGATTACTTTAATAAATGCACTATTAAATAATGGATAAAAAAATAATCAATTTTCTTTGATTTATTTTGAATATCATTAAAAATAAATTAAACTTCATTAAATAATTATATTTACAATTCGATTTGCAAGTGAATAATGTATATATATAAAATTCAGAACCGTACCTTAACTTAACTTAATGAATTTTCTTAATACAATAATATTTTTAACAAAATTTTGTGTTCAAAATATTTTTATTATGTACCAACTATAAACTTATTA
Organism: Opsariichthys bidens; assembly: GCA_037194245.1. Classification (NCBI taxonomy): domain Eukaryota; kingdom Metazoa; phylum Chordata; class Actinopteri; order Cypriniformes; family Xenocyprididae; genus Opsariichthys; species Opsariichthys bidens. The sequence continues at coordinate 17,489,281 of CM074281.1, forward strand.
AGACCATTAAGATTTTTTTTTTTTCACTGTCAAATTTCCCCCCTGTTCTCATTACTGCAATGCTTCTGGCTTTTGTGCTTTTAGGTTTGTTTGTAATTCTCATTATTCTCATGAGATTTACCAACTGTATATACCTGCAAAACTGAATTGATTCAAGCAAGGAATATTAAGAGCTTTTATAGGTTGTAAACATAGCAAAGCTGCGTTAATTATTAAAGAACACTTTAAAGTGGTAGTTCTGCTATATAATTTCAATGTAATTTTCTAGGCTGACTTTCATTTTCCCCTGAGTGATTTTCAAGTGGTGTATCTTAAACATAATTGAAGGGTTCTGGATGTTTTTTTGCTACTGTTTGTAGGTAGGCGGAGAACAGATTCGAGGCTTTTAGTGCAAAAGTTCAGCTCTCCAGAGACAACCAATCAGAACCCTTACTCCTCAGATGTTCAGATTCATTTAAATGGCTGAGACAAAAAATAGGAGACGTGGAAAGTAATTACACTTCCATCCATATTACTTATTACAATAAAATATACGTATTTATACAACATTTACTTCTGCTCCTCGAATCTGATTGGCTGAGAGGTCTTTTCAGCCATGTAATATTCTACCAGAATCACCACAGGAACTGTTTCACCATTTATATCACTCTATTGATATTACAAATACTACTGTTGTTGTGTCACAGAATGTATTTTAAGAGTTTTTTTTTTTTTTTTTTTTTTTTTTTTTTTTTTTTTATCTAATGGGCCATGAATTGCATTTTATTTTTTAATTTTATAATATTCTTGTTACATACAAATTTCAGAATTAATAAGCTACTGTCTGTCTTGTTTTTGACCCTCTTTTCAAACAC